>CM076908.1:5288946-5655408 GCA_039519145.1 Kokia cookei | reverse complement strand
AAAAAAGAGAGAGAATAGGGAGATGGGCTTGTCAAAGTTTGAACTTGAGACTTATTGTCAACAAACACCAGTGCAAGTCATTTGCCGATACATCAATGATTAGTTGTTGTCATATTATACGCCAATATTGAATGAAGGAAATTTGGTTGAAATTTATTCTTAATTGTTTTTTTAGAAATGGTCTTTGCTCTTTCATCCTATTTTAAGGTTTGTGAACGAGTGATTTCAGTGGAAAAGAAGATGTTATTCATCTTAGGAGATTTGGGTTCGAGTATCTGTGTGTGCATTGTCAATGGATTAAAAAAATATAAACAGATACTATCTTGTAATCACATCAATATATTCAAAAAAAAAAAAAAAGTTTGTAAAACAAGATAAAAAGTTTAGACAAAAAAAATACCAACACTTAAGTTTAGACAAAGTAAATGTCCAATAGTCCAAAAATAAAAAGTTTGATAACCAAAACAAACTAGAATGAATCAACATCATCATCCATCATCAAAATCAAAATCAACAGCATCAACATCATCTATCACTCCCCCTTCTTGTTCAAGAATCTTGACAAAGTACAACTACCTTTTCTTATTAAGAAGATTAAATAGAAAGCTTTCAGCACGAGTCTCTATCTATTGAGCCTTCGGTTGAGTGATAGCCTTGTCTTGCCCAGGTATTTTTGCTTCCAAGTGCCCCAGCAATCTTTGCTCAAGGGCTAAATTTGAGCTCGTAATGCCAATCTCAATGCCAATTGGTTCAGTATCTGCTACTTCCACAACTGGTTCTTATTCGACCTAAGTTCCCAGATCAATTGAAGCATGTGTTCCCTCATGCCACTTGAGCCAATATTTCAGCTCTTGAGGCACTTTTTCTTATATTTTAGTAGTATTGACAAAACCTAAAATTTGGGAAAAAGGTGAATAAAGTCTAGGACGCAGAAACACTGCATGCTTGATAATATCTTTGTTATGGTGCTTGCCATTATCGACCTGTTATTCGGTTATTCGATTGGATCCCGACCCGTAGTTTACATGGTTCGCACATGAGGTGTTCGCATCTTTTCATGAGCTCGCACGGGATGCATTCACACCACCATACTGGCGAACTCACACGTAAAAGACACGTGTTAATCCTAGAATAAAGTACGTGTTGACATGTATGGAGACTCACCTACGACATCACATCATCTAAGAATCATATCATATAAATAAAGAAATCAACACACGCATAAAAACACTCAACAATCTTAGAATATAATCTCCCAAGATTGAATTGAACAACTTCAAAAATTTTCTTAGTAGCACAACCTACTTGTTTACAATTGTATTCATTTGTGTGACCATTGGTCGAACTCCATTTGTAATTGTATTGGCAATTTTTATCAAAAGAGTCGCTCAATTCATCATTCACACAGTGATTGTTCAAGAGTGCATTGTCCTTGCAAGACAAAAATCATACCACCCTCCTTTAATAAAAGCTTTTTGAAAATACTTGCTTTTGGGATCAACAATAGACTTCAGAAGATTGGCGTATAACCCCAAAAGCACGTGTTTGACATATGGTTTTACAAAGCCAACAGACCCCATCGAATCACTTCTTTTCAGGAAAGCATGTATTTATGATCATAGAAACCTTTTTCATCAATAGTCTTCCCCTCAGTATAGGTTTTCTTTGCAAAGGCTTTGTGTATGTCGGCACAGGTAGGTGAAAGGAATGTTTGATCTTGTTGTTTGGAAAGCTCCTCTCTTTCTTCTCTGGCCTTGCCAATAGCTTCTTCAAGTATTGAGGGAACACCGACGTCCATTCTTTTGTTCCTCTGTTTCGGAGATGGTACATTAGACCTTTTTGCTCCTGATATCTTTCAATATCTACCTCCTTCAATGGAACATAAAATATTTACATCTTTTTCAAATGAAAAAAAAAAAAAGGAGTTATGTAATTTTAATTTCAATCATGAATTTTGGAACGATCTGTAATGCGATACATAAACTACAACTTGATATAATTATAACTATAAAATTTCGATTTTGATTCAATTGGATATATTTTGAAAAATAAATAAATTCAATTATTTTTATAATAAATAAACATAACTATTATATAATCAATAAGTAAAATGATGTCTAAGTCAATAAAGGTATTAGTCATTAGTGAAAATTCATTAAAATAAATTTTCATATTTATACTATTAATAAAAGGGTAATTATCTGATATATCGACAGTGGTGTTTTTTAAATTCTATAAGCATGTTGAGGGTCTAATAAATGTTACATTTATTTATATAATTATTTTTTTTATTTTTTACTATATCTCCATAAAACACTTGTCAACCCTTAATCTGCTTGTGGAGTCTAAAAAACTTCACGAGTAGTGATTGAGTTGGTGTCACGAGTCAGTTAGGTACCGAATCAATTAAAAAATTACAAAAGTGACTTTCCATATTTAAAACAAGTTATATTATTTGATAGTACTTTAGTCTTTTTAATTAAAAATAAAATAAAAATATGCATATAATAAGATTTGAACTCATGCCAATTACATTAAAAACACTCTAAGTTTACAACTTAACCAACGCTTTATTTTAATTTATTTATACATTTTAATTTTATTATGCATGCTTTAGTACCTCCATTAATTGTATATATTAATAATGTTGTTGATTGAAATAGTCTCATAAATCTATACCGACTTAAGATTGATGACAACACTATATAAATAATTGTATTCATTTAGGATTTTTAATATGATGTATTCATGTGTTCAAATTTTATTTTACTTACAATTTAATCTATTTTTTAAATTTTAATATCATGCATGAATTATTAATTAATTACAAACTATAAATTTCATTATTTATTTTATGTTATTCTTACACACACTTTTGTACTCTAAATACATAATTTCACATATATACGCGTGTGATAGAATTTTTAGTATAGAATTATACAAAATTGAAATTTTTATATTATATTAAAAACATAAGGTTAAGGGCATTCAAGTTCAAGTCTCACCGTGTGTAACTCGTATGGGATGTTTTCGGGTTTATTTTAATTAATTAGTTTGAATTTTTAAATTAATTATTCAATTTAGTGCTTGTAATAAATTATTTTGATGGGATCTTATATCTGTAACTTCAAAAAGAATTAATATAACCTAGGTAGAAAGAGAAATTTAGTGCAACTATGGTCTGCAAGAGAAACCTCACGTACATGGAAAACTAAACAAGAGAAAATGAATACAAAATTTTCTAGTACAGGAATAGAAATTTGACGATCTGTAGCTATGGTCTCTTGGCCTACATGCAAAAACACAAATGAAAGATCAGTTTCTATACCTCTGACTAACTACTTTATGTACATAATATATAAATAAAGCCTACCTTTTTCAAGTACTTGTTTTGTAACTTCAATGCCTCTTGACATGCTTTCTTAGCATCCAAGTTTCCAGTAACATCACCCAATATCTAAGGAAAAAAGAAGAGAAAAAAGAGATATCCATGATCAGAGGAATGATGCTTTCGTCAATGGCGAAGCTTTATATGTAGAAGGATGGAAGATAGAGAGGGGGGGGGGGTACCGAGAGAACATCATCCAAACCCTTGGCCTCCTTTAGAATCTTCTTATTCTTGGTTTCAAGAACACTTGCAACAATGAAAACAGCAAGTGCATTGTTTTTATCCGCATACCCAGTCTGCATGTTTTTCCTTTGAAATTTCCCATACTGCTTTAGCATCTTCTGATTTAATTGTCCAGAGTTGCTATCTGAAGCTCTGTCGGGCTGCTCGTATGACCAGAAGATATTAGGGTTGTACTCCATTGCCCACATTACCTGTCTTAGAATTAGCACATATGAAGAAACTGAAACTTCAAACAAACTAAAACAATTAGTGGGACCTTAAATTCTCTCAAAGAAATGACATCAGATTTGCTAGATATAAACGGGACCTTTCCTCTCACCTCCCAAAGATACAATGCATCAACGAAGGAAAACTCTCTCCGGAAAAGTACCATCAGCATGCGAAAGGCAAACAGATACTCCCCACCATCTAGATCCTCTGCCACACAAATCAAATGAGATATTAGCTTAACAAAAATAAAATAAAATTTCATTACATTACATTACTATGAAGATGGCAAGAAAAAGAAGGCATAAGAATGAAGCTTTGTGTTTTGGGTACTCTCGATGTCCTTGAAATGCATTGGGTTCCCGGTTGTTCGAATTTCTTTCTTTCCTTATCTTGTTCAGGAACAAAATTATTCAACAGTCATTAATCCATTAAGTTGCACATAAGGTTTCAGAGTGACTTAGCTGCAGTAAGGATCTCAAGGTTCAAGTGGCAAAAAAATGGCTTAGTATGAGCCGCCTACATGTCATATTGATACTTGATTCTTTTAGGTAGCTTCATTCTAACGGTGTAAATTATCAGGATAAGTTTAAGCTAAACAAGGTCAATGTTAACAAATAACAAAGAATAGAACCGAAAAAAGAATTAGAGTTACAAAAAGAATGGGGCAAACGAATATATACCAAGGTGTTTATGAAGCTGAGGGTCAACAGTTTTAATTACTTGTGAAAGTGTACCAAGCTGGGATTGCACTCCTATTGAAGTTGTACTGCACCTAAAATTTTCCCTCTGTTACAAAAAACAAAAGTGCCAACGTCCGAGATATACTTTTGGAGATTGAAATCATAAACAACATATATAAGTTTTACATGAATCTTTTCCCATAGAATGCTATATATATTGTAATCATAAGTACGATCATGTTATGAATAATTAAGGATACAAATTTAAATGAATCTTCCCTCTTAAACAATAATACTAATATTTTAATGGATTGTCTTTTCATGAATATACATTCAAAATCATCATATAGAACAAAAAATTGCAGCAGTTTAAAGGAAGCATGTATCACGTCTTGTCTTAATCACCATGAACATTATAGAGACTAGTACATCCAAATCTTAGCTTGAAAGCCTAGACCTCTATTTTCCAAAATGATGAGTTATAAGCAATTAATTCTTTCAACTAAATTAACCAATCATAAGATGCCACTTGAACAGAATATCGATTCATAAACATGTACACAAATTGCATGGAAATGAAATAATAAAAGCTAGTGTATATCAGTCTCCACTAAAGCAATTATTCAATCAACCATCCTGCAAGAAGTAAAAGTATACCAGTCTTCGCATTGCACGCTCAAAACACCAAAATGCATCCGCTTCATTTTCTAGAAGAATTACCATTGGAGAGCATATGTCATTCATTCCTGCTCATCAAAGAATAAACTAAAATGTTTGGAGAACAAGAAGAAATCGGCTAGGTAATCAATAATGCAATCAAGTAACTAACCTTGAACATAACCAATATCATCATCTACCCATGAGTATATAGAAAGAACATCCCAAAGTTTTGCCTGATTAGCTTTGTCCTCATAAAAGGCAAGTGCTCGATCAGTTCGAACAACATCCAAACCTACAAGCAAAATGCATCAAATACATCAAGGATAATTTAAGTTAACAAAATTATGATTACAGTTATGTAATGGATGCACTGATGATTGAAGACCACTACTGAAATACCTTTTATAACAAGCATGCTTTTTAAAAAGGGATTTTCTAACAATCAACACATCTTGCTACAAAGAATATCAGTAAGCATCTATGGTAGAAATTTACTAGTGTCACTGTCAAGGCATAAGAATGGTATCCTAAAAAAAGAAGGTTGCCTAATTAAAGCCTTAAAGGGTATCTATTGAACTTATTGCTGTGGTAGAAGTACTGAAAAGGTTGAGCAGTACCTCAAGAATCAATATAAAATATATGGAAGATCCAATTAGTTGAGCATGACATTATTATACACCATACATACCAATTTGATGCAATATAAGCATCCACTGAGCCACTTTCTTGTCTGAGACAGCACTTGTCACGCGGCAACCTTCAACTTCTATTGGTTGGCCATCATCAGTGATGATTGGTGTTGTAATGAAGTTTCCACTACCAATGACGGACACCATGTTCTGACATTCAGTTTTCCACATGCTATACCTCTCCCTGGGATGGTTAGTGTTAGAAATTAAATCATAAAAACTAACTTAGTGAAACATGGAACACAAGCAACTTCAGAAACAAAATGCCCTTGAATATAAGACTACATGATCAATGGAAAAGAAGGCATAAATATTCATAGAGTTAACAAACCATGTTAATTCAGTAATTTAAGGCTGAAGCAACAGTTCTAAAGCTTTATAAAGCATTAACCAGGTCAAAATATGGAGTGCTACTAAAATTTAGAGTGAAAATAAAGGCACATGAAATAGTGAACAATTTATACTTGTCGAGATGCTAACATTGATTTCCTAGCTCTACGTTTTGGATCATAAGCTTACGTTGTTACCTCCTTTGCTGTCTAAGCTGATTCTGCTCCTCAAATGTACTGTTGGGATTATAGCAACCTAGCAGGAACTCCCAGACTACCCCTTTGATTGAAGGGTGAATACCCTACCATAACAAATCAAGTAAAACCAATAATAATAAGTTGTTGATATTTGATAAGTTTCTTAACTTTCAAGAGATGTAAATATGCAAGTGTATGCAAACTATACCACACAGAATTAGATATAAGTTATCACTTGGTAGTACAAATGGTTAACGACTTCAATATGAAAAACAGACAACTAGATATCAGTTATCACCAGTGTAAGCAGACACAATGAATAAGACTAGAAAGCTAGTCGAATGACAACCGTGAAAAAGATATAAAATTGCAAAGGCATAAAACACATGTACGGGCATTCATGCAACCTTGCCTGATATGGGACAGGGAAAGAGAGGGGAAGAAGTAAGATTGCATTTCAATTCCTTTCTGATTTGTAGGTTGGAGCAGAATACAAATTTAAAAGTCACAAATTTTCATTACATTTTTGTCCTCAACACATTAAATTTGAACCACATTTATGCTAATATATCATGCAAGAGATATCTATATACCAGCTCAAACTTACGAAGAATTATCTGAGCAAATTTACTACTCCATAACCTCCTGAGGTTTTTCAAAAGAAATTCAATGCTGATTTCATTTGGGTGCTTACAGAGGCAATCTCATTTTGTACGAAACTCCATTATAGACTTTAAAGTTTGATTTGACTGAGTCACTTCTTAGAAATCTTAGCTCAAACTAGGTTTTATCTTAAAATAGTAATAAAATTATCACACTCCAATATCTTAATTGCTACAACTTAAGCCTATTTCAATGTCCTGTCAGTTCTAGGCTTTAAATTGTATATATAAAAATAATAAATGTAGCCAAGTAACAGATATATATATATATATAAGCAGAGCTAGAAAGAAGCAAACCCCTCTTTGGATCCGTCTAAGAACTTTTGCAATATCCAGGCGACCGTTTTCAGAGAATGCCGCTTGCCATCTTCTTGCACTGAGAGTTTTCCCTGCCTGATGAAATTAATAAGGATTGCAAGTGCATGACCAACAAATTGGTATACATCTAGTAAAAAGCAAGGGTTACAAACAGAATGGAACGGAAACTTGAGTAAGGGAAGTGATGAGTAAATGATGCACACCCTGGGCTTAAAGCGGGTCTTTGGAATTTCAGCTACACATTCTGGTCTTATGGGATAGAAGGCCTCCAACTCCTCTGTTCCAGCTTTTTTACCAAACATCTTTGCTATTGCCTCCCAGACAATGGTTTAAACAAGGAACTTAATCGGTTACTGCCCATTAAGCACAATCAAACTAAACGCATTTAACAATACTGTGAATACAAGCATTAAATCATTGCTAATGACAAACAGAAAGAAGGGAATTATGGAAAACACATCATCACAAGAAAGAAAGGAAAAAATATTGGCATCGTTAAATAATTCAAAACTACACCATTGTAATGCCAGATTAATTTCATTGATTCATTCTCTAAAAAACCCGGAATTATTTCCTTTTGATTACCATCACACTAGCAATGGCAGATTCAAATATCCTTTTGCCCCTCCAATCATGGAAGACCCAATCTCAGATACGTTCAAAATATTAATAATTATTATTTATCATCATAATTTTAGAGCTTACTTGTAGAGTGATGAATTGAAATAGGAGCTAAGTTTCTGGCAGGCAAGGACTGAAAATGCTACAAAGTTTCCATCATCGAAGCTTTTTTTTTTTCTTTTTCAGGAGACAGTAAGGAAAGGGGAAAAAAAGCAACTATAATGGATGCAGAGTAATGAATGGTAAGACAAGAAAAAAAGTTCCTTTATTAATTTAAACGGAAAAACTGTTCTTGTTAATGGGAGCCAATCATGCTTTTCTAGAATTGTTTCATTATTTTTTAGATTTGATTTTCTCAAAGCGCCAAACATGAGTCCATATTTGAACTATTTCTCATTTAATGCGGATTAAGAACTCGATTAATATAGATATTATTGTCAATACAGGAAAAAATGAATTTAAATACGTTAAAGCGTTATTTATGAGTTAGGGAAAAACCAAACAATATGTTAAAAGATTTATAAAAACAAAGATGTTATTCTATATTTGTTTCCTATATTATTTAAGTTGAAATAAATCAGTAAATTTCAAAATTTAAACTTTACAAGATGAATAAGTAATATGCGGATGCAAGTAACAAGTAATTATCAGTTTGACAATAATACTTGTAATTTATCAAAGGCCACGTTCAACAAAAGCTTGAAAACATAGTCTATCGAATGCTAACGTCATGAGAAGAATCAATTTATTCTTTACACACTCTTATATAATTAATGCTCTTAAAATGCTAAACATCAAATAAAAATGATCAAAATGCATCGATTATTATATATATATATCCATTAAAAACTGTTAAAATATTGTCCAAGCTTTCATTATCTTTGACATAAATATTGTCAAAACAGGATAGATGTCAAAATATATAAAATATTAAATTTAATTGTAATTTAATTGATATCAAACTCCAAATTAAGTCAAAATAAAATAAACAACTAATTAAATCATTTTATTTTAGGACAAGGTTAATCAGTTACTACTGTTTTCTAAAGACTGAAGCCCAAAAGCAAACTGAAAAGCCCAATAAAAAACCCGTTTGGGGCCCAATAGCGTTTGGAGGAAAATTCAAAGTTTTAAACCCTAATGATAGAAGGTATTTTAATGGTTTTGGTGGTCTTCAGAAACCCTAACTTCAGCTATTGCCCTTCTTCCCCAATCTCTCAAAAATGGTAAGCTTCCTAAACAAACAAATCCCCATTGTTTTTTCACTTCTATTATTGTTTCTTCATGGCATCCGAACACCGACTAGAAACATATCATCATTTCCGTGTTCATAGTTTATAATTAGAATTTTTTTTTTGTGTAGCCGTTCAAGAGGTACGTGGAGATTGGAAGAGTAGCTCTGGTTAACTACGGAAAGGAGTACGGCAAGCTTGTTGTCATTGTCGATGTCGTTGATCAAAACAGGGTACACCATTAAACTGTGTTTGCAATTTTTTTGGGTTTTTGGTAATGGTTTTCATTTTTTTTTCAGTACACAGCAATTTTTAACTAAAATTTAGGTTCAATAAGAAATTTTTGCTTAAAATGATTACTATTGTTATGGAATAAGCTGTGTGATAATGGCTTTGTTAATGTGATGTAGGCTCTTGTTGATGCACCTGATATGGTGAGAAGCCAAATGAACTTTAAAAGACTAACTCTCACTGATATCAAGATTGATATTAATAGGGTTCCTAAGAAGAAGACCTTGATTGATGCTATGGAAAAAGCTGGTTAGTGGCTGATCCTTAAGCTTTGAAAAGAAAAAGGGTGGTCTTTTTTTTTTTTTGTCTGTTGCTTGAAAGTTGCTTTTATAACGGTGCAGATGTGAAGAACAAGTGGGAGAACAGTTCATGGGGCAGGAAGCTGATCGTCCAGAAAAGACGGGCATCGCTTAATGATTTTGATAGGTTCAAGCTCATGTTGGCGAAGATTAAGGTCAGCAGATCATTTTTTTTTCCATATTGCATCATTTCCATGCTATGTTTTCCTAGTTTTCACTGCCATTTGAATTTTGTGTGTGGTCTTTAATTATCCAAGATTGGCATAATCCTTGAAAGCCTCCTTCCTATCCTCATTCTCCATTTCTACAAGTATTTCATTCCATGTTTACTAAGCTAATAGAACTGCTGCTAATAGCCATAGACAGTAAACTGTTATAAAAAGTGTTTTCCTTGGCATTGAACTCCAGATAAGTTCAGCCCAGTCTTTATGAATGAGAGCATTGGCTTTAAATTTGGATAGGGATTGTTTTTCTACATTAATTGTGTTTTTTCCCCTGTAAAGTACTGTATGTTTGACATATTCTCAGGCTCGAATCCGAGGGTATAATCCTCCTAATAAATGAAAAACTTAGTACAAAAGAATTAACATACTCATGGTCAAGACATACCTGTATTTGACTCTCCTCTGAGCTTGGATAATATATGTTCACTGTTGATGTGTAGTGCACTTAATCCATATATTAATGATTTAAAGAAGTTTGGGTGTTGAATGAAATGTTGAGAGGTTAAAGGTTCGAAATCCTTTTGGTGCTCAATTAATACAAATCTTCAGCTCTTGAAGCTAATTTTGCCCCTTTAAACCTAACTTCATATATGTGATACAAGTCAGATGAATCTCAGCTGAAATATAAATTGTTGCCCAACATGTAAGATTTTCTGATACTGATGTATTTAGTACTACATTTTGTATTGCAGAAGGCTGGAATCGTTAGGCAGGAGCTAGCTAAACTTAAAAAGGAGACGGCAGCCTAAACATTTTTCTATTTAAACTTTTGCTTGTTATACATTTCAGTTTGAGATCTTGTAAACTTTTACCGACTTTTTTTCTTATAAATCGTTATTTATGATTCCTGCTATCAAACATCTCTATCTGAAATTGATGGTTGACTTTTAATCTGACCGTCATTTCCTTTTGAGCTGAAAGTAATTTTTTTGCATATAATACATATTAACTAAATATTTTATATAAGTATCAACTTGACCAATGCTTAATAGCAGTACTTAAACATTTAACGAGTCTAAAACGCTTTAGTCTTTGACTGCAGAAATTCAACTCGCATGACATAAAATTCTGATTCAATGGCCATAAACTCCTTGGGAGGAAAAACAATGTTGGAAAAACTATTGGCAACATGGTGAGAGAAGGGGCATGAGCTGTTGTAATGTAACAGCATTGGATCTGGGCTGATATAATCCCTTATACACAGTGAGATAGTACGTTCTTCAAGGCATCAGGCTTGCAATTGATATACTACTCCTATCATTTCCTGATGGATAGGAGTTCAAAACTTCGAAGAGGGTGATCATCACGGCTTCCTGTAACAGTGGCGGCACGACTAGATGTTTTGGCCTCCGAGGCATGTTGGATTCTTTGTGTGGTAGACAAGCGACCACCTGTTGATGATAGTCGGTTTTGAGGAATGTCATTGGGTTCGCCGGATGAACTGGGCCTGCTTGTTACTACAGCTCTTCTTGAAGTGCTACCATATCGAGAAGAACTGCGTCTTTTACCTGAATCAGGATGCTGGGAATTGCAAACCAACAAATAATCATGACGGAGATGAGCCACATATATAATTGAAGACAAATAAAAGAACACTAAATATAAAGAAACTATCATTCTGGGTAAATGAGGAGATGATTGGTTGGTTGGTTATATATCTGGTTTGGAATGAATTTGATACGACTGCATACAATCACTTAACTCAAATCCAGAGTTGCAGATAGAACCCAGCAGCAAGTTGCAATTTAGCCTTGGCTCTTATATGAAATAAAACAGAAAGGGGAGGATATGAAATCAGGAGGGATGATAAAAGTGGGTCTAAAGCTTCACAGATAGAGAGAATGCTTTTCTGGAGAAAGGTTGTCACACAAAATTGAGGTTCGATAAAAGAAAATATTTGACAGAAAATCAAGGCTCACCACATGCTTTGACAAAGTTGCATCCTCAGCAGCCTTGTTTTTAGAATGATCATGATGAGGGCTAGTACTCAAAATGTTTCGTTTGGAAAATGCTTCAGCAGCACCAGAGAATCTATCCCGAACCTCTCTTCCCACTGAATATTGATGTAACCCACAAGGGGGTTCAAAGATAGAAAGCAAAGAGGTTATTAGTATAACATCATAGTTAGTAAAAGCAACAAAAGACTATTCTGAAAGAACATTTGTCCTCGTCCACACTCCATAATTTTTTATAAAATCAAATGACCAAGTTGAGTATTGGGGTAATTAAGTTCCAAGAACCAGAGGTTTGATTATAGTGAATCTAGCACCTAATGAGAAATTTAGTTCTCTTAAAGGCAAGATGACCTGAGATTCTTTCTGGCCTTTCAATGGCTGGTCCTGCAGCTAAACCTGCCCTTCCACTGGAATGCTGAGAGAAACAGATGGAAAAGCTATAATATTCTGATGATGGAAGTAACTGGGAGACTAGAAGTTTATAACTACTTACCCTGCTTCTGGAACTACCACCAATCTGTGGGTACTTCAATACAGTCCAGTCAAAGATATAGTCAAACGAATAACCTGCAACAATGTGAATTTCAGAACCCAGAAAAATTATATATGATAACTAATCATTGTTAAGGAAGCCACAAGCATAATATCTAACCTTCCCTTATAAACAGGTCTCGGAAAAGCCTCTTCAAATATGAATAATCCGGTTTATCTTCAAACCGCAAAGATCGACAGTATTGAAAATATGAAACAAATTCGGATGGATATGACTTGCAGAGCACCTATTATATGTACATATGCCATTGTTACTAAACAAGGAAACACATATAATAACCATAAGATGGATTAACACTAATTTTGGGATTAAATACCAACTATAACTTGGCTTTAATAGATATATTCCTCTTATCAATTTATACAACAAATTGGAATTTGTTAGTTAAGCCAAATTAAATTTCACTATAACAAACATCAAAGAACTAAATAGGAATCTTATCCTTTTGAAAAACATTTCTGGTTGCCATTCCAGAATTCAAATGCTTTAAAAAGTTTATACTAGTTATCAGACATTCTGCACAAGTGGGAAAGAGGGAACACAAAGATCAGGCCAGGTCCACAGACGGATGAAGAGCAGGCCTTATGCAAGCATGAGCAATCCAGATATCAGTGAGATTAGTAACTTAAAAAAATTTCTTAAAAGGAACAAATTAGACATAAGAAGGCAAAAGAGACCATACCTCTATAGGAGTTGATACCTTCTTTTCACTAATCTTATCATATTTTTGCTTTTTCGTGCCGGCTCTTAGCCCCTGCCAGGGAAGGCTAAAGCAAAGAAATAGTGCCAATTCAATCAATAATCAAGGTGTAGAAATCTAAGAATGAAGATTCAGAACAAAACATTATCTGGAAATGCAAAAAAAAAAAAAAATTAAGATGAGCATGTCGAGACTAGATACACCAACCTTCCTCTTAGGAAATACATAAGCACATAGCCAAGGGATTCCAAATCATCTCTTCGGCTTTGCTCTGCCAGTAACATTGAAGAATATAAGTTCATAAGAGGAAGAAGAAGTAAACTTGCATCCATAATACATGGTTTACTGCTACTAGTTGGAAATGACTTGTCACTCACCAATACCAAGGTGAGTGTTCACACTCGCATAACGAGCTGTGCCTGTGAGGTTCTTGTTTTCTCTGCAGCAAAGAACTTGATGAGTTGGTTTCACAAACAAATGCATTGGGGACTAGGTTCCACCAAATGCTGAGCACATCTTTACCACATAGATAAGCATACAAAACAGATAACAAGAAAGAAAAAAAAGATATATATATATATATATATAGAGAGAGAGAGAGAGACTCAGTCAGGATGATTAAAGATAAGTATCAATAATCTTTAGGTATTAGTATTTAGTACATTGAAAAATGAGTAAATTTGACTAGTAATACGAAATCTATATAAAAAAAAGTTCAGAGTCAAGGGTATAGGAATCCGCCCAAGTTCAAATTTCACCCAAAACAAGAGATAAAGATCTGTATCAAATTCAATTCTGACAAGTCAGACAGATCTTACCACACTGAGGCAGCAGTGCATGGTGAAATGCATAAAAAATAGCAACATATATGAGCACTGCCCTAAGTTTTGGAGTTCCCTTTATTTGCAAAGGTTAGAACATTGAAGGCTTATGAACTTTCACTTTAATTTTCCTCAAGCTGTTCAAAATATTAAGCCAACATGGGTTCACTCCTTGAGTAAAAGTGTAAAACAAACACTCTGATAAAAGAAATATGCAGCCCATGAAGTAACTTTCTTATGTTCCATAAGTTCTTAACCCGATAGGCAATTTGTATTATGATGAAAACTATAGAATCTTGAGACCCTCAAGTTTGAATTTCTTATTAAGAAATCAACAAAAAGTAATCACCTGTATGGGATATGCTTATGAGTTTGAAGATCCCTATACTTCTTTCCAAGGCCGTAGTCAATGACATACACCTGCAATAACAAATTAAAAAGGAAAAATGATACCAGAATATTTCAAACTTTTGATGTGTAACAGGGTCGTATAGCCGGCAAAGGAATCATATTGTTTTTATCATAACCAAAAATTCAAAAAAAAAAAGGGTGGTTGTGCTAGCCATCTAATGAGTATGTACATGTTATATTTGTCAACCTACAAGAAAAACACAATAACTAGAACCTGATTTGCCTTGCGTCCTAGGCCCATCAAGAAGTTGTCAGGCTTTATATCACGGTGAAGAAAACCCCTCGAATGCATATATTCTACTCTATTAATCTGGGGGAAAATGGTTGAAAAGGAGGGAAATTAAATAATAATAATAATAATAATAACCTGAAAATTAATTCTGTCACAAAAATGTCATAAACTTACCAACTGATCAGCAAGCATCAACACAGCTTTTAATGAGAGTTTCCTACTGCAGTAGTTAAACAGATCTTCCAAACTAGGTCCAAGAAGGTCAATTACCATGACATTGTAATCCACCTCAACACCAAACCACTTAAGGTGGGGAATACCAGCTGTATGAAGGAGAGTCCACACTAAGTTATTTAAAGATAAAAATTATGTACTTCCCAAGAAAATTATATGTCCCCCACTTCCCACCGCCCCCCCCCCCCCAAAAAAAAAAAAAAAAGCAACAGTAGATAAAGCATCAATCATTCGTAAAAACATATTGAACAAATTATTTGAAGATTAGGTTGACATGCATAATTATGGAAAAGAAAGAAGATTGTTATTGTGTAGGTGCGTATAGGTGGTAACATATCATATTGTCTTCTAAACCAGAAGCTACCAAGACCAATAGCAAATTGTGTGAAGATTGACTAATAAATTAAGATGAAAAGGAAACAAATGGCTTCCATCTTATCGGCGATTGAATGTTTTCTCTCAGGTTATTTCCTTGTATAATGATAGTGCAGTCAAAAACACTAATGCACGGATCATGGTAAAATTATGATGTCATATGAAACCATTTTTCTAGAAATACAGGAGGGAGAACAAGGTTGAGACTTACTTCCTCCTTGAAGAAGCATATACAATTTTGACTCATAATGAAGCTGTGGATGCTTGGTCTTCACAGATTCCTAGAATTAAAAATTGGGGAAAAAGGGTCAAGGTCATTGCAGTTGAAGTTAGAAATATAAATTTTCATCAAAATAATATCGTTTGCGTCCATCACTGTACATCAACCATGATTAGGAACTTATTCGCAACCTTCAAATACCTGAAATGACACAATTTCACAAGAAAAGAGTAACACCACGTGATCTCCAAAAAAAAAAGGAAAGTGCAGGCTGGAATTTGGCAATACAAAGTTGATAAATTGTCTTCCAAAATTACAGTAACTTGAAACACTTTTGATCATAGAATCATGATTTCATTTTCTCACTCATGTAGAAACACCGTCACATAACAGAAATTGAGCAGACATAGCTGGATGTGGAAAACAAGCGACTTATCTTTACACAAATTAAGAAAAGCATTTGCAAACTCACTTTTCTTTCTCAATGTCCATAACTTAATGCAATAAAAGTCCAAAGTTTAGCCCCCCCCCCCCCAAAAAAAAAAAGAAAAAAAGAGAAGAAGAAGATAAGCAAGAATAATTGCCAACATTCTCTTTTCCTTTTTGGCTTCTTATTTTACTGTTACAAAGGTTGCTAGGGAATAAGAGAAGGATCGCAAATGTTGGAATTCAAACCCCAGTCCTACTGGATGCTACCTCTTAAGGATGATTGCAAGAACCACTAAGCTAAACTCTGCTTCTTCTTTTTTTCTTTTTTTTTTGCTTCTTAGAGATACGAGAGACTACAAATAAGCATGGTAAGAACAACCACAAAAGCAAGTCTATGA
This sequence comes from Kokia cookei, assembly GCA_039519145.1. NCBI lineage: Eukaryota > Viridiplantae > Streptophyta > Magnoliopsida > Malvales > Malvaceae > Kokia > Kokia cookei. The sequence goes on along the minus strand of CM076908.1, from coordinate 5,639,036 downwards.
GAAACTGAAGATTGCTTTATTTATAAATTATAAGTATTCAAAGACCCAAAATCATCATTACCAATTGGCAAACACAGCTAGAAAAACTCCACGAGAAGACCAACAAAATAGACTATCGAAAAGAACATATCACATACCAGTTTGACAGCAACTTCCTCTCCAGTTTGCACATTTACCCCTTCAACAAAAACAATAAATCAGAAAAAAAAAGGTCCCAATGCAGAAAAAAACAAGATAATAAGAAAGAGAAAGCCATTGAAGTGTTTTTGGATTATTATACCTAAATAAAGCTCTCCAAAAGACCCACTCCCAATCTTTCTTCCAAGCTTGAACTTACCACCAATTACACGATCCATCTCAAGCCAAGAAAACAAAAGCTACTCTCTATCCCTTCAACAATACCAAATGCCCCCAAAAGAGCTTAATCTAAGCTGTTTTCACTCGATTCTTCTTCAAATTCAATATATATTGCCCCCAAAACAACTCCCTCAAAGCTTGGGGGATTTACCAAATTGATGACTCCAATAGATCAAACGCAGAAAAAAATTCTTAATCTTCTTCAATAATCAGCAGGGATAAAATCGTCAAAATAAAAAAAGTCTGAGCTTTTGACTAAAAGAAGGAAATGAAATCCTAGGACGGATGAAGCTAAAAATAAATTTCGGAAATGATGCAGGGAGATTTCAATCTAAGCACAACAAAGAAGAAAAAAACTTTTATTATTATAATTATCAGAAAGGCTCCAGTTTCCTCAACTACACAGCTTGATAGCAAAATCCCCAAATTTTTAAAATGAAACCCTAATTCAGAAAAGAGAAAAAAAAAATACCCAGCTACATTGACTAGAGAAGAAGAGTAATCAACAGGCAAAACCAAACATCTATATGCAATCAAATAAAAGATAACGGCTGGAAAAAAATTGGCCGAAAACAATGAATCAAATTAAATAAGAAAAATTGTTCTTTTTTTCTTTGGAATAAAAAAAATCAAAATAGTAAAGAAATAGTTTTAAGCAGCAATTTGTTAACAAAGGTAAGATGATTGAAGGAAAGTGAAAGTGACAGAATTTAGGAGAAAAAGATAGGAAAAGGGAAAAAGAAAGAAAATAAAAGATTTGTATATATATATTTTTACTTTAAAATAAAATTGAAAAGGAAAAACTAAAACAGACTTGAGAACACGTTTGTCTGAATCAAATAATTTTTCAGCAGTCATAAATTTTTTTTTTTTAGTCGACAATGTGGTTGATTTTGAATTTAAATCTTAATAATAATATTTAATTGAGATTAAATTATTTCCAACGTTATATGAGTTTGAAAATAATTGTTTATTTATTTACTAAAAAAATTAGTTTCAATTATTTATATTTGGTTAAAATTGTATATGAATTTAATTTAATGGTAATTCATTATACTAATATTAATTTTATACAATTATAAGTATGAAAAATTAATTTTTAGTTTAAGATAATTGCATTTAAAAATTAAATTAAACAAACTCAATTATCCTTTAAATATAATTGTTTGTATACTTAAACAGTAATCTTAAAATTGTGTAATGTAGGTTACGATACTTTTTTTTTTTTGAAAATTCAACTAAAATAAAAATTCATATATCATATCATAAAATTAAATTTATGTATATATTTAATAGGGTTGACGATATTTAAATTTTTTTTATTAATCAATATTTGAATGTAACATAAATATTTTGTGATAAATTTATAGCTATTTATAATTATGAATTTAATTATGAATTTGACAAGTATAAAAGTTAGTGTCAACTTTGTCTGAGTTATTATTTTGGTTAACCAGAGAAATACTAGAAACTAGATATTTTATACAGAAAAATTAATGTGGAGGATATAATTAACAGATGATAAACTCTAATATGTAATAATTAGAATAATATATTTGTACAACTTTGGCAATTGAAAGCGAAAGCCGAATATTTTTCTTCTTAATTTCTCAAACATTTTTTAATGTTCTGATTGAGTTTGATATAATCTTATTTTAATCATAAAAAGGAGCTAGTGTATCGATTCAGGAGTTGATTTATTTGATTTTTTTTTTAAATTAAAAAAAATTATTTGATATATTATTAATAGAGTTTTTAAACTCAATAAATAAGATCAATATAATAAAATATTAAAAAATATATGTCAAAATTTTTAAATTATTTGTGAAATAAAAAAATACACTAACAATATATCAAACATTAATCCAAAATTAATTACTAGTATAATTATAGTTATAAATGCTTCAATGTCTTGTATTGTACCTTTCTTCAGACCTATAATTCACCGCGACTGGGCCTCCCTTTCGTCCCTTTAATCCGGCACATTTCACAGTCAGACCAAGAGACAAATCCTAAGCTGCCTAGACCAATAATTGAGAAGCAGATGACATGTGCTGTTTCAATATTTATGTATCCAGTACTTAGCTAACTCCTGGAATAAAAAAGAACAGCTGAAGCTTTCAAGTTTATTGGAATTTTACAGTGAATTACTTGATTACATTTTACTTACTATAATCAACCTTTAGACAATATTGTTTATTATGAACTTGTGGTTGGATTTTTTTTTTTTTTTTAAATCCTGGTATAAAGAAGTAAATTTAAGGGAATTTTTTAGTATAGTGATAGAATTTTGATTTTCTTTCATAACAAACATAAATGGTTTCCACAAAAAGAATATTTAACTACCATATTCAGGGCCTGCAACAATTTCCAGTATATTGTTGGTTTCCCTATACAAAAGGTCATCGGCCGGCAGATTATGCCCCACAAGTGAATCAAACATGCTGGAATAATAATGGAATCCAACAACGAACCACCGTGGGAGAGATCTTGCTCAACCAATGAGAGACTTGATCCAATTATTCAAAAAATCTCAACGTCTATGAATCAATTGTTTAGGACATTGAAAGCCTTGCATGATATTCAAGGTCTATGAACCCTCTTGAGTCAACAAAATGACTCATGGATAGCTTGGTGGAGAAGAAAAGTAAGCAAATTTGATAAAGGGAGAGAGAGAGACGGAAGGCAGACAGAACATCAAAGAAGACTGCAAATCCCTAAACAAGACTTAATAGCCCTACTAGACATGGCATTAGCAAAATATGCAACACTTTCAGCACTAGAAAGAGCAAATAAGGAGAAGCCACTAGATCAGTTCAAGCAAACATTCTATGAGCTTCTTCAAGATTGTCAACCGAGAGAACACTCCAAAAGAAGCATTATTAGCTTAAACCTCGCTCGCCTAACCTAATAAACTATTTATCATTCCCTCCATTTTCACCGGAGCTTCCATCCAAAAAAACTTCTAAGTGTTTTCCTTGTCTGAAAATCAACTAACAGTGAAGGGGTAAAGTTGTGTATATACTCACAGCTGGTCCTGGCGTTGGTATAAGTATGGGAGCAAATACGTCTCTTGAAGAAGTGCGAGAGGGTGGCTGCAAGTATAAGCTAACCCAATCCAAACCATCTCTCAAGGCATGCAAAACATTTTAAACATGAAGAAATAATAGACAAGAACAGAAAGCAGAGTCAGTATCTAACTTGGAGTCTAAATAATTGACACATTGCAAGTAAAGCATGTATACATGATGGAATGATACGACTTTAAGACTGTCTATGTACAGCATTTTTGCTGCTTTTCATTAATAAAGAAAAAAAGAAAAAAAAATTGCACCTACTATTATTAGTAATTACTCGCTCTTTTCTTTTTCTTTTTCCTTTTCAATTCTCCTGTTTGTTTTGATCTTTATGAAAATGAAAAAAGAAACTTTGATCAGCAATAGCTTTCCTTGGTATCTAGACCTTAAGAGGTGAATCAAACCTGAATTTCCTGCAGATAGAGCTTTAGCCACCAATATATCCAAAGCAAAAGACAGCATGGAAAATTGCAATTTTGGTACCAGCATGCAGTTGGTTTGTCACATAAGCCAACTTGTCTTTCTAAGATCTAACAGTTCCAACAGACAGGGTGAGTTACTGGGATCCACACTGCTTTTCAGTGGCTTCCAGTTCCGGAGGCAAGAGATTCAAAAAGCTCCCTTGAACAGGCTGAGCACCAGGTGTTGAGTCTGAAGCATCAGATGCCTCTGCCTCACTGTCTGTGTGGAGTAACCAGATAGAAAAATTGAATATGTTAAAGATATCGACAGTGTGATATATGTCTGCAGATGTAGAAAGAAATACCAACAACATATTAAGTATAGGAATGAAAAAAGAAAAAATACCAAAGAGTGCCTTAACTGATGGCCTACTTGATTTGGTGCTCTTCTTCTTCAACTCGGCTAAAAAGAGAGAAAATGCCAACTTATAAAGGTAATTTCCAAAGTCAAAATACTGAAAATCATTAGAAATCTTGTATCACAAGAACAATGAGGTATTATGTAATGCCAGCAATAAGTAAAAAGCGGACTAGATTTTTTTCTGTTCATCAAAAACAGACTAGACAGATCATGCTGTACTTTCCAGTTATGTTGGGTATTGGGCATTAAGCATTTGACCTCAATGATATTATAGCAATATGATAAATATGGGTTCACTATACAGTCACACTCCAAAAGAATCTAATGCATAACCCTTAAGTTCTGTGATTGAAGATAAATTTAAGTGCAAATTACTAAAACAAATATGTTCCAGACGCAGCAGAGTCAAGCAATAACGTTGGGATGCACCATCAGATGGCATAATAATAATACAAAGCTTAAGCATCTTGAAATATTTGTCAGACAAGAATTCCTGCACATGATTCTGGAACAAATACCATGGTTGTCTATGTACATAATTCCATAATAACGTGGAGAAAGAAGAATACCCATTCCAGGCACTTGAAAATCATTGACAATTTCAAAGTTTTTGTATGTGTATCCCACAAAATTTACGTCCTTGGATGAAAGCATCTGTGGCACAGAGGGATGGTGAAGAAAAAACAGTAATGTAAGTCATGAATAAAAGAATGAAACACGCTGCCATTTTATGCTAGAATTAGGTAGCACAAAATCCTGAAATGTACTTGTATGGAGGACTCCCTGAAATTATAATTTATGATAAAAAGACTTCTTTGACTTATTAGCAATCAAACGGTGCGCACAGGCAAAAACCATCCTGACACAAAAATGAATAATAATAACAATAATACAACATAAAATAGAATTCACCTACAGAATTCTACAGTAAAGAGCCAAAGAAAACAATGACAACTTTGTCATCTGCTAGCAGAAGATTGAAATGCTACAGGTAGATGACTCTAATAAATACAAAAGACACTAGAAAGCTTACTTTTCTCCATGGACCAGATTTTGATGGCCTAGGACACGGATCATCGGACTGCACAATGAAAAATAAGCAAACAGAACACTAACATCATGAATACAATAAAATTGCAACATAATTAGCACAGCCAAATCCGAAAATTAAGGATCAGTACCTCGTCAAACTTTTCAAAATTTTGAGTATCAAGCTCATCATTAACCTCAGGAATAAATGCAGCCTCCGTTTCATATATTCTATCCCAATCCACACCTTGAAACCATGGATGTTCCTAGAGAAGAAAAAAGAAGCAAGATAGCCTCCTTTATCTGGAAACAAGTGTAAGGAACATATCCAAGAATCTAGAATAGAAAACGCCAAACACCTTAATTTCACCTGCCCCTTTTGATCCTAGTCTGTGGCTGACATCACACAAGAGTTTGCTAATTAGATCTGTTGCCTCTGCAGATAGTTTTGCCTCTTCAGGAAACTTCAGATGAGTTTTCCAGTTTACTATCTATGCCAGGAATAAAAAATGTGACAATATTAGACAAATAGAACTACTTCTTTATATCCTCCTTTTCCTACATCCCTTCAATCATTTCATTGCAATAGATGACTGTCATGCCGTTGAAGAAGAATTATACTAGAATCCACTTTCCTAATAAAAATTCATAAAACAAGAAAAATCTATGTAAAAACATGTATATATTATATTTCTGGACTGTGACAGTTTCTTTTCATATTCCTGCCTCAGCAAAATCAGGACCTATTAACAGAGTAACATGAGCCAGATCTAGACAAGCAACAAATGAAAAAAAGAAAAAGTACATTAGATTGATTGGTAATATTTCTTAGCTTACCTTCCTACATGTTGACATCGGATCATCTGAATAAAAAGGTGGATATCCAACGAGCATTTCAAACATAATAGCACCAAGCGACCACCTATGCAAAATAGTAATCAGTCACAACAATCTATTATACTGTTTGTGCAAGAAATTAAGGCATTCTATACATCATTAGAGGATAATGCCACTTTAATTGACCATTTCTCATTGAGATATTGAAGCTAATCTTTCAAAATGAAGTCAGCATTCTATATAAAATAGTTAAAAGTGATACATTCTCTAACCTGCAACCAGGCATAACCAGTTCCGTTTCTAAATTAAAAAGTTACAATTTCAATTGCCATGTTAGAGATACCAAAAGGATATTGGTATGTGAAACAACATGGAATTTCTTTTCAAAATGCATAATACTAACCAATCACATTCCATTGCATAACCTTTCTTCAAGAGGACTTCTGGAGCAATATAGTCCGGAGTACCAACGGTAGAATAAGCCTGCAAATCCAAGTATTTGACCAGAAAAAAGAATCATCTAATGGTCACTGCTGAGGTCTTCCAAAAACTCAGACCATTACTTTATAAGATGCACATAAAAACACATGCCAACAGAAACAATTCTATTTACATATATCATGAACAGAAAAGCAATGCAGGGTCCGATACATTTCATTTAGTGATTCCACAAATGAAAAGATGCATAGGTGAGACCATCATCAATTCACCCAACAAGGGCAACATAGCTCAGACCCACCAATATATGAATTTAATTTAGTGAATCACTAATAGAATAAGAATGTAGTGGGATAAAGTGAAGTTGAGACATAATGGCTGAGAACTCACAAGTGTTCTCCGGTTCTTTTGCCAGTGCTCTAGTTGCTCTTGCTGTGTTCGCTTCAGTGCTGCTGGGTGTTCATCATTTTCCCCACTCTCATTACTGTTGCCTCCTACAATAAAATCATTTTCTTGGATAGTACTGCAATCTAAGGGTTTACATAGTCCAAAATCCGACAATCTCAAGTGTCCATGTCTATCTAGTAGCAAGTTGTCAGGCTTGATATCCCTACAACATTCAGCACTCCAAAGGTTAGCCTACGTCATAAAAAAAGAAAAAAAACACCTTCACAGTTTGTTTTGCCTCTATACTAACCTATGAATATAATTGTGTTTGTGGATAGATTCAATAGCCAAAACTGTCTCTGCAACATAAAATCTAGCTTCATCTTCAGTCAAGATATCCTTTCTCATAAGTAATGTCATCATATCTCCACCAGGAAGGTATTCCATTATAAGATAAAGGTAGTCCTCATCTTGGAAAGAACAGTAGAGTTTGACAATACAGTTGCTGTCAACTTCAGCAAGAAGGTTCCTTTCAGCTTTCACATGCTCAACCTAAAATAAAGAGAACATCCAAAATGACACAGTCTACAAAACTTCAAGAATACCACATGGCACAATAAATGAATACCTGGCCTCGTCGAAGCATTTCTGATTTCTTAAGCTTCTTCATAGCATATACTTGGCCTGTTGTCTTTTCCCTACAAACTCTAACCTACACCGTATGCGCAATTTAAACTAAAAAAATTTGGAGAAAAAGGAAACTGAGTAGTCTATAGGCACTCCCTTGAACAAGGTAAGTATAGAACAAGATAAATGGCAGGTGACATTATGTAAAAGTATACCTCTCCAAACGCACCCTTGCCGATCATAGTTAATAATTCAAAGTCATCAACACCCATTTTATGCCTTTGACGACGCATGTATTCAGTTTCTTTTTTCTCCAAGTACTTCAGTAAGTTAGTTTGATCTTCCTCAGAGACGTCAGCTTCCGCCAGTTTCTGTTCTAGGATTATTCGTCTATCAAAAACAGCATTATTAGAAAATGAATTTCCTTAAACGACTGCCCAATGTCAAGAGTATCATTGAAAAATCCGCTCCAAATTATTATAATCCCTGAACCAGCTCAGCCGTGATTGGTTTGACTTTAACTACCAATTAAAAGGTGAGGTCGTCTTCTGAATAATTCAGTGCATTAATTACTACGTCTTGGCTCTTGACCTTCATATTTTCTTTTTCATACTTTCTTTTAAAAATCATGAGAGAATTCCTCAATTTGTGAAACTAGTTCAAATTCATAATTAACTTTTATTGAGAAATGAAAGGTAGTTGAGCAAGTTAAGCATAAGATTAGGAAGATAAAGGGAGGAAGGAAGCCATACCGCTCTCTTCTTTCTTGAAGACTCTTCATTTGTTCTCTGTAATGATTCTCAATGTACTGCTTGGCAGCGGCGGCCTTTTGTTTGGTGATTTTGGAGAGAGCTTTTTCGTCCGTATTGGCTTCGTCATTCCCTCCGCCTCCTCCGCCTTCAACGTTGGACGTCGCCTCATTCCTTCGGGCAGCCCTCACCTTATCCTTCTGTTGTAGCTTCGAAAGCCAATTCCTCGCTGAATCCATTTTCTCTAATCAAACATCAAATCTCACCTAAGCAAATTCCCTTGCATTCTTCATTTCAATAACATCTATTACCAATAACATTTAAAAAAAAAAAAAAACAGATTCTCAAATTTTTTTTAAAAAAAAAAAAAGAGAAACAAACTAAAAGCCAAGTAAGCAAAGGAATTCGCGCTACAGCGTTGTTTGCGTGAGACAACACGATCCGCAAAAAGCTCTCCCGGCTATTTCGCAGCGTTTTTTTTTAATTATTAATATGATTATTATTGTTCTCGAAAATAAAATGCGAATGAGAAAAATAAAAGAGAAAAAGAAATTTGTTAGAGGATAGAAAAGGAAGAAAAGTTTTTCTTGCCGCGCGCGTTATTCTCTTATTTGTTTTTTGATCGCACTCCTCTCTCTTCCATTGTATATACGTTTTCTAGCCTTTTTCTTTTCAATTATTCATTTCGCGAATAAATTTCAGGCTCTTTTTTTTTTATAATTTCACCATTAATCATTAGTCTAAAGTAAGGTTTTGTTTTGATTAATTAATTAAAAAAGTTATAATTTAATTATTTAATTATATAAAATTTTCATTTAAATCATTGGATAATTAAATTTGATGTTATATGATTTTTTATATTTGCACGGTTTGTACTGATCGAAAGTTTTCCTTTTTTTTTTTTTTACAACTTAGTTTTATTTTTATTAAATAATTTTGAATTTCATAAATTTACAAACCAAAATTCAATTTTTTTTTTTCGATTTTCAACATTAATCATTAGATCAACTTAGATCTAAGATATATTTTTTTACTTGTCGATGGATACTAATACACTATACTAATCCTCGAATCATCTCTTAGAACTCGTTGATGAAAGTTTTTTTTTTTAAATTAATGATCATGTGACTTAAATAAAAACTTTTAAATAGTTTAATGATCAAATTATATTATTTTTATTTATGTGACTAAAATAAAAATTTATCTATAATTTAATGATTAATAAATGATTTACTTTTTTTAATTCATTTTATTGAAAATAATTATTAGATATTCGATTAACTTAATCCTAAATCCATTTCAGTTTATGTTTGGATGTATTTTAATCATGGATCAATGAATCATACAGTATATTATTTGATTTTAATTATAGTTATAACAATGTATTAATTCTTTAAAAAAATAAAAATATACAATTTTCTTCTTACATAATCTTTTATAAAAAAAAAAAAAAATTTACATTTCCAAGATGCTTTTACATACAATTTTTTTTTCTTTTCACTATATTTTTTAAAACATTATTCTCATTTCACGCGTTTTTTTAATATTTTTATTATTAAATTTTAATTTAATTGACACAATTGTTATTGCTATAATTGGAGAGTTTGAACATGTTTAAATGTGTATTTTTTTCAATTTAAACCTTGAGAGAGATTATTGGTAAAAGAAGGCATTGTATAAAAAATATAACGATAAATTTAGTTGTCAACATTTATATTTTTTGATCTATTTGGTCTTTACTTTTTTTTTATCTAAATTTAATCATTTCAAAAGAAAAGTCAAATAGCTTGTTAACGGAAATATTGACTAAAGTATTAATTTTTTAGTGATATTGGTGTTGTAACTCGTAGGATAGTTTACATGTACTTCAATGCAGACATGTTACTATTTGTTTTATATACCACATTAATAAATAATTTAAATTTATAAAATATCCAAATAATAAAAATTATAGATTATAAAATATGACACTTCAAGCTGAAATGGATTGTTATGTGAAACCATCCGTTTGACTTTTTTCTTTTAATTTTTTAAGGTATCTATTGGAACGAGCTTGGTAATGAATCTTTCGCATTTTGTAGGCTTATTAAGGGGGTGAATTCTAGCCACGAGTTTTAAAACTGCTTCATACTCAGGGTGAAGATTGAACTCTCGACCACTAATTAAGGTAGAAGAGACTTTGCCATCTCACCTAAATCCCATTATTCCGTTTGACTTTTTTTTGAAAGGTTAGTAATTAAATTTGACTTTTTTTTAAAAGCTGAGAGTCAAATTTAATTAAAATTAAATGTTAAATTAACAAAAATTTCTAAACATTAAAGTAAAAAATTAATAATTATGTCTAAAAAATATATTATCAATTTTATATGAAAATATAAATCCAGTTAAAAATATGTTCATAATATTATTATTTAATTTGTAAAAAAAAGTTTTTTAATCAATTTTTGTGTAAGGGAATTTTAAGTATTTCACTGACGTGATTTAATATTATCATTTTTTTTTATATAATATGGTATTTGATTTTTTTTTTTAGGGGGGGGGGGTGGAGTGGAACAGACTTGGGAAAAAAGGCAGAGGCAGCCAACCGAGGCCCAGGGGCCATGAGGGATAGGGTGTTTCTTGCAAGAAGGACATCTAACATTCGACAATAAACAAGAGGTTCGTAAATAGCACAATCCATCCATCTTCTCACTTTTTTCCCCCATAGACGTTGCACCACCTTCTTTCCTCTTCTTATTTTAGGATATACTTAAAACTGTCAAAAGAAAGACAACAGCAAAGCAAGATATTGAAGGGAAATAACAACAGTGTTTTGATTAGGTGATATTGTAATGATTTTAACGTGTTATAGTTGTTAGCTACAGCTGATGCTGGCAAGAAGGAGGAAGTTGGCGTGGACAATAATGTGATCTGGACATTAGCTTGTAAGTGGGAAGTGTTGCTGTTGTTGATGAGATGGTGGAGTAGTTGTAGAAGCCTTGCTTTGCTATAACTGCAACTAACAGTTTGGAGACCCAAACGAGAGCTGTCTTTTTCTTTCTCTCTCTTTCTTTCGCAGGCATCCTTGCAAGTATTTTCAGCAGTAAGTATGCCTTAGTTTACACTTCTAAGGAGGCTTCAAAGATTGATAGGGTGTGTAGGCTATTTTCTAAGGGTAGACTTGAATGGGCAGTTGGGTACGATGTGGTTCGTCTAGTTTATTTTTGGGAATTTATAATATTAGCATGCATCCTAAAACAATCTGGTTGGACAGTATAGGGAATTCAGGAGAATGGAAATTTTCATCTCCATTTGTACATGGTAAGATAGAAGGAAATGATGAACGAGAGGTACTTGAACAACACAAGAACATCTACGTTGTGGCCTGCAATTGGATAAGTGAGCTAATGTAAAAATAGAGAAGTCAAGTTTCAATTATTGTCGTAGAAAGAAATGAATCAGACAGTGAAGGACTGTATTAACCTAAGACATTATAGATTAGGGACCCAATTCACATGTAATCTCTCATTTTGGAGCTCAGTTGCGCTGGAGAATGTAAATATCACAACAAACAACAGTATTCACTACCTGCTTGCATTCCTCCTAAAAGAAACCGACTAAATCCATCCTCGCAACAATATCAATCTCAATCTCAATAGTAACCTCATCCAGCAGAACTTCAATCTCCAAGTTTTGAGAAAGGTTAATATATGATACAAGTTAATGTACTCTTCGTGAATTTGAAATTTAACCATTTATTTTTTAAAATTTTTAAATTTTAGATTTTACTATTAACGTTGTTAAAATTATTTTGTCAAACTAACAATTTTAATAAAAAAATATTTATTAATAGTTGGACCTAAATTTTAAAATCTAAAAAATAAATACATTAAATTCTTAAAAATAAAAGTACAAAAATTAAATTTTAATATGATATATTTTAACTGAAAAAAGTTGAATCGTTGCAAACAAATAAAGAAATACTAGGTTGATTTATTTAGTTATACGAGTCCCAAGGATTAGAGGATGGACGGAAGTAAAAAATTTAATTTTAATTTTTGAAAAATTAAATTAGATTTATTTTTATTTTAAATTTTTGTAAATTAAAGTTTTGAAAGTTGTTGTAAAGAAATTTTTTAAGAGAATTGTTATTTTCAATATTATTATTATAATTGCAGATAATATATTCTCTGAATTACAAAATTTTTATAGAAAAATTCTATTGTGTATCTTTGTCTTTTCTTTACAGAGAATCTTTATTATTCATCTTCATCTTTTCTTTACAGAGAATCATTATTATTATTATTCATCTTTTGTCTTCTAGGGAAGCTTTACTGTTTGACTTTTTTGTTTTCTTTTGAAACAATTTCTTTAGGTATGTATGAAACTTTTGAAGGTTGTAAACAATTATTTCAAAATAATTATTTTATTTTTCTTCTTTCTCCTTTTTTTTAATTTTCTTTTTTGATTTTAGTGTTTGTTACTGTTGTGGTGTCATCTGCAAATTCCATCATTTTGATTGAAAATGTTGAAGATTTCTCATCTTTTAAATCAGAATCCATTGAGACGAGTATTTCAACCATAAGTTTTTTGTATTTTTTTTTGGTCTTGCTTGAGCTAAAAATGTGCTAACAGTCGATTTGACTTGAAGAAATTTTGCAAGTTCGGGACAATGGACTTGCATAATTTTGGATTTTTATCAAAAAAAATCATGCAAATACTTGGACTCATATTTTCATCATTGAATTTAATGCACCATTTTGTTATGAATTTTTGAACTAATAATGAGATTCTCATGTATTGTTTTTTTTCATAAGCATAATTCCATGAAACAATTCAATAAATACATAATTTTGAAAAAAAATGGATTGTTTTGTATATGTGTTTTTTATCTGATTTTGATTGGAATTTGTCAAAAAATTTGAAATTTTTTTGGTACAATATCAAAAGAAGATAGTCAAAACCAATTCTACCGTTCTTGAAAATCAATTTCAAAATTCCTATTGAGTGCCATATTTGAAATATATGAGTCAATAGTGTCTCGTATGTCGGTTGTTAATAAGGAAAACATTATACCAATTTATTTCATAGTCCCAATATGTAAAATAGGATGATGGTTTATTTTTGTGGTAAATTTGGTTGCGAATTTATTTGGAAAGTTTGAGTTTTCATCTAAATCTCTTGGTTTGAGAATTCAAATTATTTGAGTTGTTGAATGGGTAATAAAGTTGGGATTTTTTGGATCTGTGTAATGTTTGAACTATTTGATCTAATTTGAACCAATATATTTTCATAATATTGTTAGGTTTTTTTTAGTCTAATAGCTTAAAACCTCGTACTTTGAAAATTTATTGGATAACAATATGTGAAGGCTTTTTCAGAAAATTCTTTTTTTATAATGAAAATTTTACAAATATTTACTTATAAAATATTGTGAGGATTTTTATGTAGCAGTATGTGAAGATACTATTTCTTTTCGAGTAATATTTTAAAGTGATGTTTCTTTTGAAAATTTTTTTATAAATTTTGGTTTTTGTAAAAAAAATTTTTTTTTTTGAAATTTTGACTGTTTCAGCAACAATTTATTTCAGAAGAGTTTCTTCTTGAAATTGGCTTATAGCTAATGCCACTTATGGGGATTGAGAGAGATAGTCATTTCATTTTTTTTATTTGGGAATTGATTTCATTTGAGTTTTGTGCATTCTGAAAGATACATTATTCGAGGTTTTTGATTAAAATCATCCCTCATTTTTTTCTTGCAAACAAATTTGATACCATGATTTTATGGGTTTTGCTGATATTTTTGTTTTTGAAGAGGATTTTTCTATTTTTTCCTTTTTTTTTTTGTCTATAGGTTTTGGATGCATTTTTTTTTAAAGAATTATGGTGAGAAAATCAAACAAATAACAAATTTTTCCTTTGACATATTCAATTTCAAAATCAAATACATTCAAAATTACTTGTCATATTGCAAAAATATATTTTGAACTAATATTTTGAATTTTTTTTTTGTAAAATTTCTTTTGTAAATTTGTAATCAATTTGTAAAATAAAATTTTTATTTAATAAATCACTTTAAAATTTCGTAATACACAAAACAATTGATAATTTTTATATCGTATTATAATTTTGTTGAATTTGATTCGAGTGTCTAGGTGTAAACGAAACTATTTGTTATTTTCCACCCTCAGTCTATTTCAAGATCCCATTATACCTTATCTCAAAAGTATCTATTTTGATTATTTTAAGGGTGGCTAGATAAACTAAACGTAAACAATAAAGTTCAGTGATTTGTTTTTTGATTTTGGAAACTATATTAGTGTGAACTTTTCTCAATTTTCCCAACTAATGAATCATTGAACATGATGTGTTTTTGGTCCTTTAGAACAATTAAAATTGAGCTATTTTTTTTATCAAAAAAAAAATCAACTATTTTTCGTAACTTCAACATTAAGTGATTTAACACCAATCTAAACTAATCCAAAAAGAATATATTTATATTTTTATTCTTTAAGTTCATGAATAACAACTCTATCTATTAATTGGATAGTCTCATGTTTCACTTGGATAAGAAAATTTTTTCTTTTGTTTTTATAACATAATTACAAAAGCATTTAAAATTTCGATTGTTATTTTATTTTTTATAAATTTGGTTTGTTAGAACTCTTGGAAGAGTCAAATTATCACACCATTGAGAATATTCTCGTAGTGTTTTTCTTATTTATTGACAATATTATTAGAGGTTTGGTCAAACTTTTAGGAATGATTAGAAACTTGCTGAAAAGTTAATTCTTCTAAAGAAAGAAAATATTTTTTTGTTTTTATATATTTTTAAAAGGGGTTATACTATCAAAATTTTTGGATTATTAAAATTGTCTATAAAAATATTATATCCTTAACACGCCTAACTCATAACTATTTAAATTATGTATCAATAATTAAAAAAATAATACATAAATAAAGATAATTAAATTAGAATTGATAATATTAAAAATAAATTTGAAAATTTCCAAAATTTTAATTTACCTGTACCTCCTTAAATAAATTAATAAATAAATAAATCAACCTAGTAATCAACTAACCATGCACTGTACTTAAAAGAAAAAAATACCATATATGGAGTGTTGTCGTTGAGATTCAGACAAATAAGAATCTGACATGTAACCGGTTACTGGATTTGCTTTTGGGCCTCATGTGACCCAAGCCTGATTTTCGTTTACTCCCTACACTAACTGAAAAGTCCAAACTGTTGGGCCCAGACCGAAATTCCAAGAGGCAAATCTCCGTAAATTCATCGTAAAACTTGGACAAATTGGGTAATTTGCTTTTTTTTTTTTTTTTTTTCCTATTACGCTAATTCCATAGCTTAGTTACTCCAAACTCACTCGATCACTTTGCGCACAGCGAAGACTGCGAAGACTTCAACCGTAAAAAAATGCCGACGAATTTAAATTTCTTATGTTTTCCTTTTGTTCTTGATCTAAAACAATAGGGTTTCCCCATATTATCTTTAAACTGTTTTCAGATCATATTAAACAATTTTAATATTTGCGTCAATGAATCTCAGTAGATTCTGTTTACTAATGCGGGTTGGATTTTAATTGCAGGAAATGGCTAGAAGTCTAGTTGGATTTACGGTTTTCTTACTTTTTTTATCGATCTGCGAATCCGCTTCGTTCTTTCAACCGATCTCCGATTCTCATCGATCTGCCGCTGCTGAGCTCTTCAGTCCAGACCATGGATCCTTCATGAGGTTTTCTTAAACCTTTTTTTTTTCTACTCCATTTCTACGTTTGTTCTGCTGTTGGTTAAGAAAAGAAGTTAGGAAATAATGGGGAATAAAATACCGTTAAAGGTCAAACATAGTTAAGTTCAAGCTTTTTTTCTTTCTGAATTCTTTTTTTTTTTTTTTGTTAATTCCAAGTAGAATAGAGATATTTGAGAATGAGTTTTAGATATTTGAGAATGAGTTTTAGGAATGCTTATCTTATTTGATGTAATTGATCTCACCAGTTTAGAAGAGACGTACGAAGCAGTAAGAACATTTGACGTTCTTGGAATTGAAAAGAAGCCTGATGTAACCGCAACGGCTTGCCATTTAGTTTCGGAAACTGTTGGGTCATCATCTTCAACCCTAGGGGATCTTTTCTATGCTTTAAAAGCAAATAGCATTGTGAAATGCAAGATAAATGACAAAGCTTATCAGGTAGTTAATAGAATTTGGCTCACTAACTTGTTATTGAAAATCATTTAACTTTGTTTACTCCTGGCGCTTAAATTTGTTTTTTATTCCTTTGCAAAAGGGCATTATTACAAGACTTAATGCTGCTGTCGATGGTGCAAGTTCATTGCCTGACTTCTACTATTCAGTAGGAGGTCTGGTGCTTGTCAAGGTAATAAATGGCTGTACAATACTGGTTATTATGATGAATGCAATTTAGTAAATCTTATGAGCTTTCTAGAGGATATATGTATGCATTAAATGCTTTGTTATTTTGCTCTGGTGATCTTATTTATCCAGCTTCTATAGCCTTCTAGCTGTTTCTATTTTCTCCTTGTCTTATACTTTGTTTGTCAATGCTGGATCAGGGCTCCAAAGGTGATGTTCAACTTGTTGATGCTGATGGAATTTTCCGCTCAGTCATGGTTTGTTACTATTACTAGATTTAGTTTTGTGTAGAGATTAACATTATAGTGCTCTCTCTAGAGCTTTCTAAGCAGGCTAAGGCCTACCATTTTGGTGGGACAAGTTGTTGGAATGGAGACATTTGCCTTTGTGGCAGCTCTTTACGTGAACTGACTTGAACTTCTAATCTCATGTTTATATAGACTTTTTCACTTCAGCCAACTTCTATGCCCTGATTTGTATAGCTATATATGTTTTTCATGAATGGTTGATTTTATGTTACAAGTTGTTTTCAGGCTTTCCACCAGAGTGATGGCAGGTGGCGCTTTAGTTCTAATAATCCTGAATCTAGTGCCTTTGCTGCTGGTAAAGATTTTTCTAGATTCTAAAACTTGTTTTTTTGAAAACAATGTTCAGCACAACCACCATTTAGCAATTTTCTCCTATCACTGATGTTATGTCTTTGATAAAGTTGTTTACCTTCTTTTATCCATTTATCAATTGTTCAATCCAGTTGTGAGATTGTTATTTGTTAACCATGTCATATTATTGCAGGAATAGCACTTGAAACACTTGCAGGAGTTGTTTCATTAGCATCTCCTGAACTTGACCAATCTTTGGTAAGGAGTTTATGATGCTTGCTTTAGTCTGGTGAAGTTTTGACTACTTTATGGATCTGAATTGTTAATCAGCTCTAAATGTATCATTCTCCTGTTAAACTTCATGTGTTGTATTTTCTTTTTTGGGCTAGTTACTTGCTGGCTTTTAGCTGTATGGGTTTGAAGTTTCTGAACTGAAATTGATTATTTTTGCCCTTAGTGCATACAATGTACATACATACAAACATATATTTAATGGTTAACTTCATTTTCTAGCCATATCACGTGTGATATCTATCTCATAGCTGTTGCTCAATCTTAATCAATGTTTCTTTAAGGGAATATAAAGATTATACCTGACATTCAATTAATTTGGGTAATTATCTTGTTGACAAAAGAAGTGAACTGTCAATTATCCTTTATGTGATGATGAGGGTTTCTTTGGAACTCTAGTAAGGAAAATTGGAATTTTCTTCTTGTACGCGTAGAACTACCTTTTTCTGTAGTGATTAGCACTTCCTTAGAACTCTTTAGGCTATCTGGTTAAATTCCATAAATCATATTAAGCTCAAGAGGGATGATGTTTTAGATTTGCTAATAATAGACGACTTATCAAATGAGCTTATGATAATCAGCATTTCTATAAATTTTTATACCGTTTTCAGTTCTTTACTTCAGTTAGTCATATGATGGTGTCTTTTGATATCGAATAATCTCTGTTCAAGTGAGCAAGTTCGATTTTCATTGTTTTTGTTGCTTATCTGTCCGCCATTGTTAGTTTGGGCATTCCATCATATTTGTTTGCTTATTGTTGTCAGATCAGTACTCTAAATAATGATATAAGCAAGCTTTTTGACAGTATTGAGAAATATGGTATGTATATTTTATCCTTTTTTTCAAATTCCTTCTATGTTCTTTATTATTGGTTCTATTTTTTTTTTCAATCTTTTTCTCCTACTTCCATTCATCATTTATCAATCAGAAAAAAAAAGTTTAACCAATTTTACTCTTATTCTGTTAGTTTTTGTTTTTCTTTTCTTCTGTCCTTTTTATCATCTCTCTCTAATTTTTTTTTTCAGACGATGGGGCTCTTTACTTTGATGATAAGCTTTTTGATGGACACGAACATCAAGGTCCCTTAGCAACCACCTCATCTGTTGTTAGAGGACTAACAGCATTTGAAGCAGTAACTGATGAAAGACTTAATGTCCGTTGGAGAGTTTACACATCATGCTCTTTTTAGCCTTTTTATTTGGAGTGTGTTGTAATCCCTATGGTTTATTTCTGCAGATTCCCGGCAACAAAATACTTGGATTGGCTAACTTCTTCCTTGGCATTGGAGTTCCTGGTGATGCCAAAGATTTATTCAACCAAATAGACTCCTTGGCTTGTTTGGAAAGCAATAGGTAATGTTTTGCTTTGGCAGTTTTAATATATTTGTATTTATTTAATATAAATTTTGATTATGATATTAGATTTCATTTGTCTACCATGCTATGGAATTATTTCAATAGCATCATGATAGTACTTTGTTTAGCTTTTCCAAATTGAAGAACTATCATTTCTAGACTTTATGTTCATAATTTCAGTAGCTTTTTATGATAGTGCTATGCCACCCTTTTTCTTTGGTTTTGTATGATAAAGCTCTGGAGCTTAATAGATCTTAAATTTCACTTTCCATGCAGGGTTTCCATCCCACTGATCCTATCAGTTCCATCTACAGTTCTTTCAGTGACTAAAGAAGGCTCATTCCAGGTTTGTCCCAATTTAAAATCCTTGACAAGAATACTTAAATTCTTCTAAATGGCAGAAACCAACCACCCAAGGATTGATGCTATTAATATTAGTGGCATTCTATTTTGCTTTCCCAGTACAAAGTAGTTTTTTTATCCCCAATGTCTCATTTGATGTAGTGTATGCCGATCACTATTGTTCTTTTTTTTACCAGACAGGAATTTTCTTTTTCCATCTCAATCATGATGCATATTTGCAGCACATTGATAGTTATTTGCATACATGAGCTCCTTTGTACCAACTTGAATTCATTTAATCTGACTTCTAGTCTTTTGTTAGTCCTTTGTTTTTTAACCCTGCTCTTTGAATATAACAGGTTAATGTTAACACTGTGCTTGGTTCAAATGCACCACCTCTAACAGTGAAGCTTGTGGGGGTTTTTACTTCTGGTTCAAAGGCTGCATCTCTAGTTGAAAGCCAAGTATGTTGTTCTCTCAAGTCTTTCATTTGGTTGGATGTAATTTCTTCTGTATACAAGTTTTATTTTTGCTTTCCTTTTGTTTAATTTGAGTCAATGTTTACAAATATTATACTTAACAGGAACTTGTGTTTGATGCTGGAACTGGACTGCATAACTTGAATAACTTGCCCAAGAGTATAGATGTTGGAAGTTACACATTTGTTTTTGAGGTATTGTGGTTGTAGACATTCTTGCATTTATAGTTTAAGGTTTGTGTTCATCTGCATTTCCCTTACATGCAACATTGAACTTTTGAAGATTGTGCTTCATGAACCTGAGCATGAAAATATTTACGTCACGGGAGGCCAAAAAAAGGTACCTATATTTGTCTCAGGACTTATTGAAATCGAAAATGCAGAAATTGCAGTACTTGACAGTGATCTTGGGAGCATAGAAACACAGAAAAAGTATGTTTCTGTTTCTTTTGCCAATCTTTTGTTGCTTTTTGTGCTATTTTGGTGACTGTCTTGGGTACTTATGCAATAACATCTGATGACTCCTTTATAAGTTAGTTTGTGTTTGATTTTCTTTTTAATGATCTCTGACCTGGTTGATTTTTCATGGTCTTACACCATAAATATTGTAGGCTAGATTTAGCTGGACAAAATGCTGTATCATTATCAGCAAACCATCTACAGAAGCTGCGTGTATCTTTTAAGTTGACAACTCCTCATGGACTTGCTTTTAAGCCACATCAAGTTCGTACTTGTCTTAATTTTTAATCAATGGTCTTCTTTGTAGTAGTTTGTTGATAAGTTTGGTTGCTTGCAGACATTGCTCAAGTTGAGACATGAAAGCAAGGTTGAGCACATCTTTGTGGTTGGAGACTCTGGAAAACAGTTTGAGATAGTTCTAGTTAAGTATAGTTTCTTTCGTAGTTGAGTATCATTTTCGGCTGTATGATAGATTAAAATATTAGTAATATTAGAATCATTAAAGATTTCTTTATTTCACTGGGAAACAAGAAGGTATCTGTAACTTTATACTATTATCAAGAACTGTTCCCAAATAAAGTATTCTTCATCTGGCTCAGCTTATGCTACACCTATTTAAGATTACACAATTCAGATTGAATTGATTCTGTTTCTGTTCTGTATATATGTATATATATTAATTCTGTATTGCTTGTCTTGTAGAATTTTCTTGGACTGGTTGAGAAGTTCTTCTATCTCTCAGGTAGATATGACATTGAGCTTGCAGTTGGAGATGCTGTTATGGTAAATTTTGCTTTTGCTTTATAAAATTCTCAATTTGTATTATTCCAAAAATATGTTGCAATTAGATATATATTTTGCTTTCTTCAGGAAAACTCTTTATTACGAGCTATTGGGCATATTGAGTTAGATCTGCCAGAACCTCCAGAGAAGGCACCCCGCCCTCCTCCTCAGCCTGTTGATCCTTACTCAAGATATGGGCCCAAAGCAGAGATAACACACATCTTCAGGGCTCCTGAAAAGCGTCCCCCTAAGGAGCTTTCTCTTGCTTTCCTGGGTCTTACCTTCTTGCCATTAATTGGATTCTTGATTGGGGTTAGTCTTGCATGCACTGCTTCTTTTATACTTTCTTTCAACCAGAGGTTACTTATATCTCAATTTCTAATTATTTAATTTTAAAAATATTTTATGATATTTTTTATCAAAGTGTTTGACATTGTCTTGGGTTCTGAATAGAAACTCAACTGTCGTCACACTAAATTTATTTGAAAATTTTGACTCTTGGGTTGAATCAATGTCTGTTCTGGACATGGCACACGTAATTATTTTCATAACTTGAAGGTTTATCTGTATGTGGCATGTTGAATGCCTGTGTCAAATATTTTTTTTTTCTTGGGGGGGGGGGGGATTGAGTCATTGGGTGCTTCATGACACTTAGAAACAAGGATTTATTATGATGGAAAATAGAGAAGTCTTTAACATAATTTTTTGGGGCTACTAGGATCTTTTGGTTTCGCTTGCCTTTCCATAACTGATATCTCAGTAGTAGAAGTCGAGCATTCCAATTTTCGATTTGTAAAGGGTTGCAATTTTTCAGCATAAGATGCATACTTGCATATGCAATGTATATTTGCTTCAAAATTGTGCTAATGTTAGTATTTGAACCTTTTGGTGGTTACTTGGATAGCTGTTACGATTGGGGGTGAATTTGAAGAACTTTCCTTCCGATGCCGTACCAGCCACGTTCGCCACACTCTTCCACGTCGGTATTGGAGCAGTTCTGTCGCTCTATGTGCTCTTCTGGTTGAAGGTTAGTTCTATATTATATTATTTATTATTTAACACTTAAACAAATGCTGAGATAAAAGGGGATTGTTATTTTTGGTAATTATATATAATTCATTAACATTATTTGTATATGTGGATGCAGTTGGATCTATTCCAAACACTGAAACTACTTGGTTTCTTGGGAGTTATCCTTCTGTTGGTCGGCCATAGAGTCCTTTCCCATTTGGCTGCTACATCTGCCAAGCTTAAATCTGCCTGAGTTGATTGAAGATTAATTCCTATTCCTTTGCCAGCGTTGCTTGCTGCAAGATTGTTCTCCTCTTCTTTTTGGTTAGCAGATTTTTCTTCGGTCCTTTTTAACTCAAAATTTTGGTAGGGTTTATTTTCTCGATTCAAGTCAATCTGTTACGTCAAAGAAAAAGAAAAATATTGCTACTCCCAATTTAAAGCCTCTTAAGTTTTATACGGTAGCAGCCACATCGAGATGACTTTTGATTCAAAATTCTCTGCTAATTTAAAATTAGATTCAATAATTTGAGGCACGCTGCAGAATTAAAACACACGACAAAATAAAATAAAAATATATGAAACATTTTAATTACAAGAAAATAATATGCAAAAAGCAAGATGAATGCCCGGTGTGTAACAGAAGGAAGCTACCAGGATCCCTACAAAAGATCCCAGTCCTTCTAGTTAGCTAAAACTGATATCAGGGGCTTACGATCATCTGAAATCTATACAATAATTATATGAAGCAAAGGCGTTAGTCATCAGTAACTACCTTTTAGTGCGTAGGCTGATAATGGTAAAGTACATTAGAGCTATAAAACAACATATTCACGAGTTCATCATTACCTTCAAAATAAATGCCAGTTCCACATGGTTTACTATATGCCCAATCCATTCTCATTACCTTCAAAAGATATCTATCTCTGCACCACTTCTTTTCCTTTGATTTTAATTGATGCTAGAGATTGTTTTGTACGATCTATCAATCAATCTTTGCTTCTGTGCTTCCCTGTCCTTCACGTGCGCATTCATTTCACTGCCTAACCCTTCCCTCTTCTCATTGCTCTTGACCTGAATTTGTAGTGGCTTTAAGTTTTCGTGGCTTCTATACCCCATAAATATGTTTTGGATCGATATCTTCAAATTTCCCGCATGCACAGTAAATGTCTCAGAGTCTTCCATATTTGATAATGATTTGATGGTTCCTTATCCTTCTGTTTCAGTTTGAAACCAATTTTGATGACCACTTTCATACGCATTACCTTTCCCTACCTTGTATCCTAACCTTCATTAAAATTCACAATCTCTACCCTATGAAACATTTACCCAATTCTATCTCATTTTCTAGTTTAACGGAACATTGTATACTGAACTTTGAAATTCGTTGTGAATAAACCAATGTCTTCAATTTCTACTGCTTTTAGCCATTCCTTTATAAATGATTAGGGAGCGTTCTTGAGTACCTTCAACTTAACATAAACACCTCAATTTCATTAGGTAATGGCCATGCTTTGTTTAAAATGATTTCTTTTTCCTATTTGAAAATGAACAGAAACACCTCAATTTCATTATGTAAAAGCCATGCTTTGTTTAAAATGATTTCAAGAGGTTGTTGAGGGAGGACAGAAAATAAATATATTAAATTGACAAATTTTAATATAAAGTAATTATTGGAGTAGGGGCAAAATCTCAAATTCTATACAGGACTAACAGCATATTTTAACCTTATAAAAACATTTCTGCCACATCAACGACCAGATTGAGTACAGTTGCTACAGGGAAAGTTCCAAAACCGAGGGGTGGGTGAGGCGCCAAAGTTCCAATTCCTGTTGGATTCGGGTTTCGTAAAGATGGAGAGAGGAAAGAAACGCAGAAGAGAAGACGAAGCGATCGAGGCTGAAAATAGAGACGCTAATCATTCTTTTTCCCTTGGTAAAAGCTTAGCGCTTCAAACAAAATTAAATGCTTACCAATTTTTTCTTTCCTGTTTTAGCGAATGTCATCATAATTCCTTTCTAATTTCTCAGAGCAAAATCTCATCTTTAGCGACACTTCGGTGGCGCTTCGTATGATGCGAGCTCAGTTTCCTCAAATTGATAAGGTTATCTATCTACTCCTAAAATTTATCCCCCCTTTTTTTTTCTTTCTTAAAACAATTTGTTTAGCACTTCTCTGTTAAAAAATCAATTCCTTTTCAATTGCAATGTGTAATTTTATTCTATTTAGATTCTTTTGTATCTACTTTTGCTTAGACTTTAAAATTATAAAGCTGAAGTTGTTTCATTTGATTTGCAAGGTCGCAATTCAACCTTTTATTTTACAGTCACAATTGTATAGCAGTGTAAAGGACAGAACTCAAGTGGATAGGGAGCTAGAGGTTTGGTTCCGTAACCTTCAAATTTAGAATATTACTTCGTATGGAGAATTGTTCCTGAACTATGATTCAATGGTATGCTTGGCCAAAAAATGTACTTTATTAACTGAATAGTGAGAGTAGCATTTCTTTTTTTTCTTTTTGTTTTTTTTTTTGGGGGGGGGGGATTTTAATTGATGTGTTTTATGCCGAATTGTTCCCGAGATATATTGTATTTAGCTTTTCTGCACTTTATGTGTTTAGCTAAGGCATCATGTAGTTTCCTAGGTTAGATCCACATGCACCTTACTGAATATAGATAGACATGTATGTTTTATGACTGACACATCATGTGGTTCTTGGTAAAATAGATACTTGGAACATGTTTCGTGACTGAAAAGTGATAAGAAAAAAAGTCTTATCTGGTCAGAGTATTCCTGGTTCTAATAGAGTGAGCAAGTAAATGTTCTTGTTTGTTAGGTGTTATCTTTTGTTGTAATGTTTCTTGCAATTCTCTCTCTTCTGAATTGAGTAGAATAACTTCTCACATAGTCCCATGTGGTTTCTATAATATCTTACTTTTCTACAGTCTCTAAGGAGGGACAAGGTAGTGCGCATTTTCAAACTAAATACAGGGCAAGATGATCATGGCATAATGTTTTTAGAAGATTATCTAAAACAGGTTGGTTTATTGATGTTTTCTAAATCCCTAAATGATGCCACGTTTAGTTTTCAACTTCAGTTTCAATTAGATCAAAGTGAGGGCTTGTTCATATAATCTGGTTGGCTCTGGTTGAGGCATGAGGGTTTGTAGTGCTTGGCACTCTTGGCAAGTGATGTTTGTGTTGTTGTAAGCTAGCTAAATAGGCTTCCTTTTGAACAATTTTCTTTGTCCATAATATTTGTGCAGTTAAAGCATGTTGTCAAAAGAATGGACGAAAAGAAACAAGGTGATGTTGATGTTTTTAAGTGGTTCAAAGGGCATGTTATCGAGTCCAAGCTGGAACCTAGCATTGAACATGAAGAACTGGTGAGTGGCCAAACGCCAATGAACCATGCTGTTTATTTAATTTTTACTCTGCTTGAGATAGATATAACTTTGTGTTTTTATTAGAACCCTCACTCATCAACTTCATTCCTTGAGTGGAATTTGACTCATTGTTGAACATTTTTTATGCCTTTCCCTGCTTGTATGTCTGATGGTTTCTTTCTGTTTACCATGTATGTCCCTTTAATGCATTTGTGGTGTGCCTACTTTCCCCTCTTTTCAAGGAATTGCCTCTATTGTTCCTTTGAGGAAAATTTTATCTTATACTCGCTATTCTTTGTTCGGATCTCCAAGATTCTAATTGTATTAAATGTTGGCATACAGAACAGGCAGACCCCACATATTTTTTGTTGGACTAGGTAGAGGCATCTATATTTGTTTATCTGCATAGATTTTTGGTAATCCTGATTTCCTTTAGGATGCTATTTTATCTTTGGCTGTTAATCTCTCAGCATGCCTGCCTTTACTTGGAGTTTTGACTTGCCAAAAAGATTCTCTCTATTTAATTTGTTGAAGTTCCATATAGAAAAATTGGCTACTTGTGTTGATTTCAAGTGGCTCAGACCATTTGCTTAATTAATCAACAGATCTATATCCAAATCTGCAATCTTGTATTTTAGTTTGTTTTTGACATGATGCTCCTGTGTTGTTATCACTATTTATTTCTGGGTGCTGGTTTATTTAGTTATTTTAGTTGTAATGTATGTGTACATTTGGTGTGCATGACATACTTTTCAACTCATTCTGATGAGAAAATGTTAATATAGTTTACTAATTATCAAATTGTTTATATAGCGGCAAATCATATATGTACGTGCGAATTTGATATGTGGGTTAAAATTATTACTTCAGTGATCCTATATCATGAAATTTTCCTGCTACTTAATAACGCACGTAATCTTTTATGAATAAATTGCCACTTCTGTTTTCAAAATTTTCTTTGCAGAATGTTGTGGCCTTGATCTGTCCAGGTTACCATTTTCATGTGTATGCATGTTTGTCTCTTTAATTCATGGTCTATCTTTTCTGTAGTATGCACTCTTATCACTAGGGGGACAGGTGAAAGATGAACACATATCCCTCCTAATCAATGCTGGCCTTCTTGTAAGTGAACTTTGGTTCTGGTGAGTTTGTCATATTATTTTATCATGTTGAGCTTCTATCGTTGGTTACTTCAATATTATATGGCTAGTACACTGCAGCATTTCATAAAAACAATTGTGGATGTTTATTTGAATGCATATTGGGCTTTTGCTTTTCTGTTTACTTTCCTACCACATGGCACTTGTGCAATTCCATTTCCCTCTGGTTTCCTTTTCTTCTTATTGCATAGTTGTGTTAGATTAGGCATGTTTGATGTCTCCTTGAGTAATTTCCTCTTCTAACAAGGACATTTCTCTTTCAGACTCGCCAATTGATTGATCCAAATATGTACTGGTTTGCAATCCCAAATATAGGTTCAGTACTGAAAGGCCTCTCCCAGGTAATTTAATTTTTTTTTTTCATTTAGTTTTCCTGCTCTAACTGGTGAGATGTTATTATATGATGATATAATTTGCAAAGAAGGGGTTAATTTGTTGATTACTTCTGTACATGAAGTTCTTAGCATTTTGAGAATCAGTTGCTCGGAAATACAGGCACAAACTCATCGTTGGAACTATACATGAATTTTCTGGTTACAAGGAGTTCAGCAGAAATTTAAGATAGAATCCTTTTGATTTCTTAATTTTATTTTGGATTTCAAAATTTTTGGTTGCCAGCAAATTAAAAGGTCCTGGACATAGGAAATGGTATATGGGTTTATGATATATATACACGTCCTCCATAACTTTTCAAAACTTTGTATTGCACTAAGTACTTTAAATAATTTAGATGCTGTTTAACCTTGCAAAGTCTGAATGCTTTTGGAAATTTTAAGTCCTCTTTTCTGTCAGTGTCGCACACAGTGTTCTTATTTTGCTTGGACTTCAGGGAAGGAAGGAACTCGTTTCTCTTTTAAATCGTAGGAGATATAAAGAGATGATGTTGGCCTCTCTCGAGAAGATGCGCCTTCGATTGTCTCCTCTTGATATTAGGTTTCACCTTCGTGACTTGATTGGATCAGGTCATCTTAAAACTGCCCATACACCAACTGGTATAGTTGTTCAGGTTTCAAAGGATTAGATCTCAGAAGATGCTACTAGCAGTGACAAGTGGTTAATATTGCTTCTCTTTTGGCTCAGTCTTAAATATAAGGTTTAATTACTATCTTGCTTGATTTGTTAGCTTTTAATACTTTATATCATCTGTCAACTAGATGACGAAAATTTTTTAACAGATTGACGAAAGAGCCACAAACAACAATTGTCATACGCTCATGTGCATTGGCAATAATGCAGGATGAAGTGAGTGTCTTATCTTCTAAATCTTGTACTATTCATTTATTTGACAACCTTCCGTGATTAAATTCTTGAGAATGTGTACTGTCCACAACAAATTCAAGAGAGAAAATGCATGCCAGTTTATTTTGTTAATTTTAACTATAAAGATACTTGGCATGATCAATTTATTGATGACTTTCTTTAAAAAGCCAAAAATGTCATAAATATTCAAATTTGACCTTCTACTTTTATATATATTTGCACATTTACACACACGCACCTACATACATATATTCTTGCCTCAGCGAATTGATGGGTTAAGGAATTAATATCAAATTAAAAGATTGGAGTGACAAATCTTTAACCTTTTTAAAATGGGGCAGCTCCCACTTAGTGAAATATTAAAAGAAAGCTGCTGCTGCTGCTGCTGCTGCACTTGTAATTTTACATTTATCTTTGATCTCGGTGTAGCAAGAATCTATAAGAAAAAATAAAAAAAATTTTTGGTGAATAAGAAAAAATAATTTTCTTTGCTTGCAAACCTACCTAAAGAGAAAAAGTCATTGATATGGTCTCATACTAACGTGGCTGATTTGCCTTGTGGGCTATAGCTTAGAATTTTAGGTAGTTTGAGATTTTTACACGAGGGAAATAGATGCATTACTCAAAAAGTCGCTTACGTCGTTAGGGGACACGTGCTTTGCTGGTAAAGTGATGGGGTAACAAGCCATGAGAATAGTCTTCCGAATTCCGTCTTTTCTTCCTCATATTTCTACTGTGAACAGTTCTCATAGGTCTAAGTTTGCTAAGTAAAACCATCTCTAGTGCTGATGTTACATCTACCAAATTTTGCACATCGGGTATTGTTACATTAATAGTTTCGTCATACATACCCCTGGCCCGGGGGTTGATACTTAAGGTGGAAAGATTTCATCTTGGTTATGTGCTTCTATTGCAAAGCCAATCGTGCGTGCGTTTGATCCAATTGCTGAACACTTTTTTAATATTATCTGTGTATTACGTAAGTGTTGTCCAGTTGGTTGTTTAAAGAAGTATTTAGATGCGACTGAAAACTGACTGTGGATTTATGGTTTATAATGGTGAGAATATTAGTTTGTATGGGTATCAGTTAAAAAGTGCGTGTCGTTTTACTCTCCAGTTTCATGTTTTAACATTATCTGCCAACACTTCAATAATGATATGATTTACAAGTGATTCAGCATTTTTTGTCCTCATCATTGCTAAAAGTCTTGTATTACATATGGATTAAGAACTTAATAATTGTTTTATAGTTTTTAATCACACGAGTATATTTAAAAAAAAAAAAAAATAATAATTGTTCTATAGTTTGTTTGGACATGATCACATGAATAATATTGAAGTACGCTGGCCAAACCCCAACAGCGCGACTGAATTTGAGTTCTTAAGCCCTTTCTATGGTACCAAAAACAATCATGTTTTCAAAATTTTGTAGACTATTACTTAACTATTATGTTATTTAAATAAATAAATAAATAAATAAAAATTGACAGGGAACAAGCAATTTCATCATGGTGAAGTCATGTTTTCCAAGTTTCCCCACTCCCATCTCGGATT
Source organism: Kokia cookei (assembly GCA_039519145.1). Classification (NCBI taxonomy): domain Eukaryota; kingdom Viridiplantae; phylum Streptophyta; class Magnoliopsida; order Malvales; family Malvaceae; genus Kokia; species Kokia cookei. Next base: position 5,609,667 of record CM076908.1, on the reverse strand, counting down.
TAATAGGAGCCACCAAATTAGAGAAAAATATGTCGAGCACGATAATTTCCATTGAATGACCACCTAATAGTTTCAATTTCTTGCTTCTAGTCATCATCATTAATCTGGTAATTAAATCCAAGGTAGAAACAATAAACAGGAAAGATCACTTCAAAATGGGCATTTTTGGAAGACTGTACTGTACACAGTATTTCTTTCAAAGAAGCCATTGGAGAAATAAATAAATGAAAAGTTTTATGTTTCTTAATAATGAGGGATGCATGTGACATGTACTCTATAATTTGCTTGTTTAAGTATAATTTCTAAGTTACATTGCTTTTAATTTAGAATTTCATGAGAAAAAGCGGATCAGATAATGGAAATTAATTTAATAGATAATCAGAAAACTTAAGCTACCGTTTAGTAATTTTCCTGGCCTGTGGTTAGGAAATAGGTTAGAGCAACAGAAGCAGGTCGGGCGTTCTTAAAGGCTGTTTAAAAGGGTTTGCTTTAGGTTTCTGCATTGCTTTTTTATCACAGCTCCAAAGATTGGATAACTCATGATATTGAATCAATCAAATATAGGGCAGCCCTAGTTGGAATAGCTTAACCAGTCCTTCAAAATCATGAAAGGCAGCAATTTGATTAAACATTCAAGGGTTGTGATGGCTACCTCTAATCAATTCCTTGAGTAGAAGAAATTAATTTGTATGACAAGAAGTTGGGTTGATTGTAGGTGTTGTTAGTTCATAAGCTAAGCTACATGCCAAAAACAAACATGAATGATGGTGGTGGAAGAAAATGGGGACTAAAAATTTTGAAAAACAATGAAGCTTCATCGTGTGTGGATCCCAGAGTTAAATCCAGAGAGCAATCAAAGACCTGCAATACGTGGAGCAGATTCATGGTTAGCAGCCCATTTTTACTGATCAATTTCAAAATTTTGATTGATATTTGCCAAGATTTTTAGACAACCAAAGCAACTCATGCCACGCGCCTTCTTTGTTTCTCACAAGTATACATCACGTAAAATTAAGCATCATCATCATCATCATGCTATAGTTTTAATTTTCCGCGTTTAATTCAGTTTTAAATTTAATGAAGTAGTTTGAGCTGACGCAAGAATATCAGCACTGTCATCTTTGATTCCTTCAACATTACGGATCAGAAACATGAAGACAGAAATTTAGATTAATCACTAGGAAACCAACATTTCAGGCATTGCGCTGAGATTTTCTTCTTCAGGATGGGACTCCTTTGGGTGAGACCTCATTCATACAATAATGTTGAATGTTGATAGTCCATTAACAGATAAAATCATGGGCCAGTTTACACTCGTAGCATACATGTAAATAAACCATCGCTTGAGCCATAACCATGGATCCCAACCCATACTAATTACCTCAAATCTAGGGTTCTTCTTCTTCTGCCAGAATCCATTTTAGCATGCAAACAACAATTGGTGGGGCATCTCACGGTAATTAAAAGAGAGAAAAGAGTCCTTCATGCCAGAATAAAACCCTTTTTCTTCCACTCTTTAATTTTGCTTCCATGGCCGTCACTCTCATTCGTGTCTGCATTCGTGGGCTCATGACTCGGATGAATCATCTCCACCCTCCTGCATACACGCTTTCCCTGCAAACAATTCATTTAGTGGTCAAATGAAGCATTAAAAGTCATTATACGCGTGCCAAACCCTATAAACTGAGGCATCAAATAATTCGGCCCTCGTCCCTCTAACTTCCAGGTTTCCATTAGCAAACAGTATACATGGTTTCTGTGTTCCAACAAACATACATAAAATTACTTTCGTCCCTATAATTTAACTTCAGAGAGGAGTTAGCTGAGTTAAGTAAATACAGTTGTCTGACTTGCTTTTAACACTGCCATTCTGCCAATCACATCCATCAACCATGCTTATACCCCCCTTTTATTATTATTATTATTTTTTTTTTTTTTTTTGGGGGGTTCAGAACGATGCTTATACTTACAAATAACAATTTCCCCCCTTTGCAAGCTACCAACCGGATCTTTTCTCATGGTTCAATTCTTCTTTTCTTTTCTATCAAAATATAATATTCTTTTAATCTTAATTTGAAAAAGACATGTATATATGCCAAACTAATCATATAGAAATCTCTTTTTTAAGTCCTTGAAACTCTATTTAATTTGTGTTATTCCTCTTCTACCAATCTGAATCCTCTTAAGAGAGAGAAAATTTCTAATTCATTGAACATAAATCTAGTTTCGAATGAATGCTTTGCTTCTACAAATATGTCTTACAAAGAAGAAAAAGAAAATAGCACATATTGCTTCATTAGTTTACAACCCTCTTGAAGAAATAAAGAAAAAGATAAACTTTGTGAACAGTGAAACAGTTCGATTGACTACCGATCCCAGTATAAAAGAAATTAAGGCTTTTACAAAAGCTAAATCTGTTCGAAAAGAGCAAATTGTTGGTAAAGTTAAGAAAATGGTGGCATTAGTCATCAGATGATAACTTCTTGTAAATATAGGTATGTTTTAGAGCTTAGGTCCCCAACCAAGCACCTTCAAGGGCTTCTTTTTTCTTTTTCATACATCCTTTTTATGTTAATCAATTAATATATGTTGGTTGTGAAACTGATTGAGTTTTAGTTTAATTGCACGTGGATTCAATTGTGCTAAAGCGTATTATCTTTCTATTTGTATGTTGGAGAGAGATTATCTCAAAAAGAGGGTATATGTTGAAATATAAAATAAAATTATTAATGATTTCGCATAATATAACTTCAAATAAAGGGAAAGAGGACATTAGAGAATAATGAGATATAAAACAAAGATTAGGGGTTAGTAAGGCAAAAAGAGAAATGAAATCCCATGATTCTAAATTATTGGGTCCAAACAAGAAAACATGAAGCCGTCACTCATCCTCCAACATCATGTATATCACTTCCGAGCTTACCTCTACATAAAATAAAAATATAATATAATAAAGTAATTGGAATATTTAATATATATTATATCATGAATGCATGTAATTGTTTTAATCCCAAGTCTATAGCTTTTGTTTTGTAGATTGAAATTGTCCAAAGTTAAAGCAGACTGTTCAACAACAATATGCAATATAATTATGATCAACTTTCACTTTCAAATGTTAATTATTCATTCATAATCATAAATTAAAATAATGATGCTTCCAAATTAATACGCATTAAATTACCCTTTGCTTCCCCACTGTATTATTATCCAATACACCACAACCTATGGTCCTATACCTATTTTTAATATTTCTCTTCTCCAACTTTTATATTTCTTAATCCTCTTTCTCTTTTTTTTTTTTCGAGTTAGAAAAGAAATATAGATAGTTCTTGACATTATATCAAAACAGGCAGATATGATAAGAATGTATAATGAAATTAATGTTTTAAAAAAATACATATAAATATAATTTTATTCCATGAGATATTGAGAGCATTTGGATAAAAATATTAAATTAAAAAAAAACATATTTAAAATATTAGTTAGGCTTGAACTTCAATCTTCAAGGTCTAGTCTCACTCATTCTTTAATTATGTGATATATTATTTTATTTTTTATTTTTTGATACAATATTAAGGGTGAAGATGAGGTAATATATGCAAAGCTAGAAAATTAATTTAACAACGGACACACACCTTGCACACACAGACGCTTAAACTCGGGATCCCTAGGATGAATAACATCCTCTTTTTCACTGGAGCCACTTGTTGGGTTCCACATAGCTCGAAATTTTTTATTACTCGTATTTAGGGATGTCAGTGGGGCGAGTTTCACAGGGTCTCGTCCCACTTCACACCCAATTTGGTAGGGATGAGTACAAGTTTCGCGATTGGTAGGGCGGGGATGGGGATAAAAATTAGACCCGCCGTAGGTGGTGAGTCAGGTGTGGATATGACCTTGTACCCGCTTCATTCCCATCTGCTCCGCTCCATCCTTGCCCACCACGCATCATTTTGACCCATTCCACATAATATAATAAGCATATTTAAAAAATAAACCTTTATAAAAATTTAATTTAATAATTATCTTAATAGTATTTTATTAATTTAATATTAAAGTGATTATCTTAAGATTAAATTTAATTTAATATTTATCTTGTAGATAAATATTCTATTAATTTAATAATATTTAATATTAAATTTAATCTAATATTAGAAAATTCTCTGAAAGGATTATTTTAGAAAATTTCTAGAGATATTTTTCTTAGTCACAACTTGGTTCAAAAGTTTAGAGAAATTACGGTGATTTATGTGAAATAATTTCAGATTGGAAGCTAACTAATACTTATAATATATTATATGAAATGGGTCGCGGGGCGAGTATAACGGGGATTAGGTGGATCTAAGGACTCATATGGGTGGTGGGGCAGGGATGATTTTAGTTTTGCGGGTCATGGCATAGGGATGGTTTTGGGTTTTGTACCAGCAGCGGGTCGTAGGGTGAGGATGAAAAATCTTGGCTGGGATGGGTGCGGTGACATCCCTACTCGTATTAATAACATTTTTATAGTGATTAATATTTTTTTTAAAATATAAATTATGTAATTGTGTTACAATTTGTACCATTAAATATGACATATAGTATTAGGATGAAATTACACTGTCACCCAAACATGTCTTGAAAATTACAATTATTTCTATTACAAGAGAGTGTAATTACTACCCTAATAATTGCATTTTCATCCAATTACTTTGAATTGTTCAAAGAGACCTTAAAATTATGCTAAGTTTGATTATGTTTAAAATTTTAATAAAATAAAAACATATTGAATTAAAAATAGTATTTGTTTAAAAAAAATCATTATGGTGGGTTTAAATGTGCTTTTGAAAAGTGTTTTTAAAAAGTACTTTGAAAAAGTGATTTTGATATGTACTTTTGAAAAGTTTGGTTTAAGATTTAAGTGTTTAGTATAATTCTGTTAAAAAGAGATTTTCAGAAATAAAATGTATATTTTAAACATGTGTTATAAACTAACAAATAAACAATTAAATAATGTTAAAATTAGTTAATATTATGATATTTTAATAAGAATATAGAAAATAATTTATTATATTTTGTTATTAATATTTTAATATATGAAATATAAATTTTAAATATTTTTTAAGTAATTAATCAAAGAAAAAAAAATATCATGTGTTGGAGAGGTGAAAATATAATTGAACTATTAAAAGTGCTTTTGGAATAAAAAAGCTAAAAATTTTAACTTTTCCATATGAGGAAAAGTGTTTGAAAAAAGCCAAAAGTTTTCTTCGAAAGTTGCTTGTTTAGCTTTGCTTTTGATTCAAAAGTGTTTTTATGTCAAAAGTACTTTTAAAAAATACTACTAAATGAAGCCTAAAAGTAGAAGTGTCCATGGTTCGAGCCGCCAAACAATTTTTCAAGCCCAAGCTCATTTTCAAGATGTCCTGTCCAAAAAGCTCGTTTTACTATTCAAAAATTAATAAAATGTTAAAAAATTAGTTTACATATATATATAATTTAAATTTCTAAAAAATATTTTTCATTATTTAACCCAACCCAAGGTGAAAAAAAAAAAACCTTGTCCAAGTGCTACTCAAGTCGATTCGAGCCTATTATAGGCTAGGCAAATTTTTCGATCATTGAATAAGTCTGCTTAAAAGGGACTTAAATTAATCATTTACAAATATAAATAGACTTCAATTAAATTTAAAGCTCATATTTCGAATTGACCTAAACAAATATAAAATATATTAATATTATACATAAATCTAATGTGAATATGAATCGTTGTGACTCATATACACCTTTTATCTCCAATTACAATCAATAATAGAGAATGTAATACTGCACTTCTTTCTTTTTTATTTCATCGGATCAAATCTTTATATAAAAAACAAAATTTTCTTAAATGTTACTTTATTTATTCATCAGACTTTTAACTTAAAACCTTATTTAAAGAATGATATGAAATTAAATACTATAATAATATTATAACGTGAGACAAAAAATAAACTAAACGCATCACACCTTCAATCTAAACCCACCCTTAACGTACTCAACATGATATGTAAATTAATACTAAATGAAAAAAAGGGCAAAATCATTAATCAGTAATCATGAAATGTGAGCTCCATTATTTGGATGTAATTGTGCCATCTTTTCGCGACCCCACTCCAATCATTATCTGCTATATATACTGTTACCGCCGTATGGCACAGGTATTCACAATTAACCTTTTGTCCACATTGCCATTAGCTCAAATTCTGGTTTTAATCCCCATATTATATCTAAATTGCAGAATTAGTCTTTATATTTTAATTTGGTTAATTTTAGTTTTATATTTTATGAATTTTAAAATTTCAGCTTTGGCCAAATGATACTTGTTAAATTTTACTATTTCCAAAATCTTATATGACAAACATATTATTATAAGTATAATGCCATGTAAGTTTACTATTTTCACATAATATATACGGAAAAATCAAGCCATTTTAGTTAGTGGATTTAACAATTCCATTGGAGTTCGAACTTAAATTTTAAAATTTAAAAAGTATAAGAACCAAAAATAATCAAATTAGAATGTATTTACGCATGATACGAAATTACTAGCAGAATTCGACCTGACAAATTTAATTTCTACAATCTGAGTCAACACTAAAATTTCAGCATTTGAAAAACACTTACTAAAATTGGCAAAAATTAGACGATAGAGGCTAAATTCATAACTTACGCACAATACATGAGTTAATAGCAAAATTAGACCTTATTATTATTCTTTGAATATGCCTTCTTATTTTTAACAAATAATAAATATTAGAAATCTTGTTACATACATGTGCGTGTGAAAATCACATATTTAGAACACAAATATGTGTGTAAAAATAACATACAACAAACAATAAAAGGTATGATTTGGAATTAATTAATAATAACACATAAAATATGTATGATATTAAGCTAAAAAAAAAGACTAAATTGTGAGTAAATTAAAATTTAAACACAAGAATAATTAGATTAAGAATGCTAAATAAATACAATTGTTTATCATTATTTTATCATCAATTTTGAGTCGGTGTCATGTTCATTCGTGACACTAACTCAGTCAACAATATTATTCATATACACAGATCTATAAAAATTTAGAACACATATATACCTATTAAAATTCAAATAAAAACTAAAATTTACTTTAGTTCAAATGATAGATGAAAAAAAATTATCTATGCATGATGTCCCGGATCCAAATCTCTTTATGAATCCGATAAATAGTAGATACCAACTCAATAAAATATTATAATTATCATTTTCTTAACATAAAAAGAAGAAGAAGAAGAAGAAGAAGAAGAAGAAGAAGAAGAAGAAGAAGAAGAAGAAGAAGAAGAAGAAGAAGAAGAAGTATTTATTAATGTTTAGCCAGATAAGCAATTAGTAGATCCCGTAGGGGCCATATCCAATATGCATCCAAATTTTCCTGCTTCATCAACACGGGACTCCATAATTATTCTTCCATATATAATAATAATATTCCACCACTATGATTTTGGTTATTTATATTTCCCTTGCTTAATTTCTTTCTTATAATAATGTTCTTGGTTCCCGTGGTCGGGGGACATCAGCTTATCTTTTCTTTTTAGTTTCACGATCGAACATGATACATGGCTCCTCCTTGACGGAATTCTCACCTTTTCATTTTTATTCCCTACGTATAAAATATGTGTTAATTATTCTTTTCAATGAAGGGAAGTTGCGTTGTAAATATCTCCTTAATTTTGTGATTTAATTCCCATTCCGCACACATTAAAAACATATTTTAAACAATTTAATAAGCCGGTTGAATCAAAATGAAAGTTGACTTTATTCCTAATATTTGATTTCAACATAATTTGATTCAGACCATAACATGAATTAAAATATTTATAATTTTACTATATATATATATATATATATATATATATTATACACAGAAGTAAATGATGATGAGCACGGAAAATTTACCATAAAATATAAAATTCTTATGATTACACCAAATATATTTACTATAGACAGAATGAGCATGAAAAAAATTGATTGGAATATTATTTCATACATATTATAATTATTTAATTTTATTTGTGGGATTAAAAAGACACTATCATTAATATATTAAATAAAAAATCAGGTTCTTTTATTTTGGATAAATTTACTTTACATGAATAATGTCATAAATTAAAAAAAAGAAAGTGATATTTCAGTGTTTGCATAATGAAATTGTTTAGATTTTTCCCAATGTATATCCTCAAAAAAAAAAAAAAAAAACATTAATAGAGAAGATTTCTTGTAACTTTGGTCTTCCTCTAACATCCCAATTCTATCTAACCAGTTACACAAGCACGGCCATTGGCCCCTATATATACATATATGGCAGACTACACCAAGAAATTCCAACAGCCAAAAGACACTTTCACTTTCATCCTAAGCTTTCCTCTTCTATATATGCATTAATTTTCAGGCCCTAATCAAAGAAAATTCATCTTCTCTCACTTCATTTACATTCAATCAATCTCCTCCTATCTTACACAAAAAGTTTCCCCTCTGCCCTCCTTTTTCTTTTGAGATCCCATTTTTGGTGGTTAGATAAAAATGGGGCTAAGGGACATAGGAGCCACACTGCCACCAGGGTTTAGGTTTTATCCAAGCGATGAGGAGTTGGTGTGCCATTACCTCTACAAAAAGATAGCGAATGAGCAAGTGCTGAAGGGTACTTTGGTGGAAATTGATCTGCATACATGCGAGCCATGGCAGCTTCCTGGTACCACCTCTCTCCTTTACTTTTTCCTTTGGAATCTTATTCTTTCGTTCCTGTCGGTGGTGTGTCTTTGAAAATACAAACAGAGAGGAAAATTATTGAATTATTGTGATCAGTGGCGCAAAGCCTGAGCCCGTCAGCCATGTTTGCTGTTAGGAACAGCAGACAAGTAAACATGTTTTTTTTTCTCTCTCTCTAGAATGAAAGAGAGATCAGATGAGATGGGAAAGGAAGCACGTCAATTCCTTAGACTACATTACATTGCATCTCTCGCACACATGTTTACAAATCCGTACACATGCATTTACATGTCTGTGTGTATATCTATTCTTTTATTAACTTGTTAGATTTAAGGATCTCATTAACGTATAATGGCTTATTTTATATATATAAAAGAAGTGAAGAAGCATTAACTTTTTTTTTTTTGGGGGGATGTTTTGGCAAACGTCACAAATTTAAACACTAAAAAAAGATAAATAAATAAAAAATTTAAATGAAGGATTAATATAATTTTTTATTATAAAATTAAAAGATAAAATAAATCATTATATCTTTTATTAACTTAGGTCAAACTAACCAGATTCCATATCTCAATAAAAAAAAAGTAAAAAAAATATTTTTAAAAGTAACTAAATAATACAATATTATTAATTAATAAAATTATAAATCTGTAAAATCATGAATATAATTGATAAATTAAAAACAATAAAAATCTAAGTTTTTTAATTTATTTATTCTTAATTTATATGTGAAAACTCAATCGGGAATAAATATATGTAAAAAATTATTTTTATAAATACTAATTACATCTAATCAAATCGGTTTGATTCAATTATGTTGAAGGCAATAGAATATTAAACTAATGGCTCTTTATAAGTGACACATTTGCTTATATTCGAATGACGAGTTATTTGATCTAATTACTTAATATTTTTACGATCGATTGTTTCTCTTTTCTTTTTTTTTATTGCTTTTAAAATATGATTTTACCTTCTCAATTATTTTTCAAAATTAAAACAACTTTTATTATAAATTAGATCAATTCTCAGTTCATATATTTTTTAATTGTTTAATAAATTAAAAAATTAATACAAACCATGACATTGAAACTAATTTTTATATATATGTGTCATACTATATATATTTATTTGCTTGAATAGAAATATAGAATACTATCTTCTTTAGGGGATAGCTTTATTTTTTAAAAATATATAATTTTATTTTTGTTAATATAATACATAATACGATTGAATTTAAAAAATCTTGATAAAATTCACACATTATAAAATTTGAATTTAAGAATTTCAAAGTCCTGGAAAATCTCTTTCTTATCATTTAAAAATTTACTGCAGACCAAAATCATAGATACCTTTTCCTTCAAAACCAGCAAGAACTAGTTCGTGAAGTAAAGGTTATACATTAAAGAAATGAAAATTAAATTGTTTATATTGCCAACTCTCTTAGCTAGCCACCAAAAACAACTGCATGTGCCCACCATCTCTCTTCCTGCTATTTTCCTATATATACCCAAAAATAGCAAGTCCTAATGTTAATTACAAGGAAAATTATTACAATGTCATGAGTCAAGTTACTTGAAAACATGGAGTTACATAAGACAATTCTTGGACTCTAAAATGTGACCTATAAATAGAAGCATTCACTTTTTTTACTCCTTAATTATTATTTCTTTTTCCCAACTGACACGTGGTAGTTCTTGTTTTAGTGTTAGATAAGATAAGATTTTTCTAAAGACAGAAGCAAACAATAAAGAGAACTGTGTACGTAATTGTTGGTTAAAGTTGGTGCCTAAGATATTCTTACACAACACAATTTCCATTTAATTAAATATTACGTACGTAGTAAAGATGGGTTGCATTAATAAGGTTTGAACTTCGGTTATTAGGATATTAACAAAAAAAATTATCATTACTCCCCCATGTTGTCGACGTTTTTAATGCTATTTCATCAGCTGACAAAAGAATTGTGGTTAGCTCTTTTAGATTTTTTTTTTTTTAAGGGTTAATCTGATTAAATATCCCGAAATTATAACCTACATTTTGTGTTGGTCCTTAACCTTTAAAACACTGCAATTAAAATGTCAAAGATTCGATATTGTATTAATCAATTTCTTTCGTTAGTTTAACTGTCAATTTGAGTGTTAAATACCGACAGATATAAATTAACAGATATTATCTATGACAACGGGTGAAATAAGATATTGAATATTTTAACAACTATTCAAAATTTAGAGAGTATGTTAAAATTTAAAGGCGTAAAGTGGAATCAACCCTCTTTTCTAAAGAAATTATTTCCTTTTCATGCCCGACAAAGCCTTGTAGCTTTCTTAGACATAACCCAAATGGTGACAAAGACTTACCAACACGCTCAGTAATTCAAGGAGAAAAAGTTTGTGAAAAGATGGGATCTTTTTTAAAAAAAAATTTATGTTGATTAAAAGGAAAATAAAGCATAAACAATTGAATATATATATTTGTGTGTGCATGGGATTAACTGGTGATTTGATTAAATTAACAGAGGTGGCAAAGTTGAATGCAAATGAATGGTATTTCTTTAGCTTCCGAGACCGAAAATACGCGACGGGCTTCCGAACCAATCGGGCGACAACATCAGGTTACTGGAAAGCAACAGGGAAAGATCGAATGGTGTCCGACCCAACAACGGAAGAGGTGGTTGGGATGAGGAAAACATTGGTGTTTTATAGAAACCGAGCTCCCTATGGTATCAAAACTGGATGGATCATGCATGAATTTCGCCTCCACACTCCACATTTGCCTCCTTGGGTATCTATCGCTACCTACCGTCTCTTTTCTACCATGCTCCTTTATAATTATCTTAATTATTGGTCTTGATGTATACATTTATGATGATGACAGTTGATTAATGTAAATCATTTAAAAATCAATGATAGTTTTTCTGAACGTTAATGTTGGAACTCTATTTGGGCCCATGGATCAGTAGCCTCTTTATATTATATAATGTGTGTAAAGCTGATAAGTGCATGGAAACACTGACATGTGATATATATGTATACAGGAAGAGTGGGTTTTATGTAGAGTGTTTCACAAGAGCAAAGAAGAAAACAGCACCAAACTCAGCACCCCAATGATGTTGGAGACCTCATCAACTCATCATGCCCACGAAACAGCCTACCAACATATCAGCTCTTTGTCCAACACCACACCTACCTATCAAAGCCACGCCCAATGCTTTCTAAACCTGCTTCAGTATAATTCCCATCAAGAGAACAACAGCAATGAAGTTGGCTCCAAAGTTGATGATGGCTATGAATTCTTGTGGGGCATGGAAGAAAACAGCTTGGGATGTTCATGGGGTGGCTTCCAACTTGGAGGACAAGAGATTTGAGGTTAATAACAGTCTGGTTTCCTGTGAAAGACGTAGAATACTTAAGGGAGGGAAAAAGGAGACTGTGGTGTTTGCCTTTGAAGATAAATGCAGCTCATGTTGAAATGGACGGGTAGAAGATTTGTGTATTTTCTAGTTAAGGGTTTATTTATTTTTTGGCTTCAACATTGGGCATTGTAAAAACTATATATAAAGCATATAATTATTCTTTAAAATAAATTTGAGCTAGCTTAATAACAAGGGTCAAACATCCAGACTGGTATGGGTATATCACCCAATGAACTGTACATTGTACTGGCTACATTATCAGCTTCATAGTCAACATTGTGGATGAGATGGGAACCAGCCAATTCACCTTTTAGCTGTCTGATTGCAGTGTCTGATTTCTCCAACCCTCATATTACAAGTTATTCAAACATGTCAAAAATATATATAATTATAAGTAACTACAATCAAATTTAATTAAAATATAGCTTCACTGTTCCATGTATCTATAGTGTAACATAAAAGACAATTTTATAGTAGGTAAGAAAAGGAAAATGCTGAAGTAATGACCTCGTTACAAAAAAAAAAAAAAGCTTGTCTGCTTCTTAATCTGAATTATCATGGTAGGGTCAACTTGTGTAAATATTTGTTCTAGTATGAGCTAGAGTGTGGTGCCTACTGCAAAGCCGAAAGCAAGCTAAAAATTTACTCTTTAAATGCCCAAACACATCACATAGAATAAATAAATTGTAAGAAATTATGTCCAGTACACATAAGATCCTATCATATCTAGTTTGAACTATAAATTCTAGTTAACACTTACCAGAAATTATGTCAGGGTATTAACATTGAAATTCTAGTTTTACATTTCTTTTCAATCACAGTCCTTTTAAGTGTTTTTTTTAGAAAAAAAAAATATTTAGACGTCTGCTTGGGTTGAACTTTAACCTTTCCCTTTTGCTTGGTTTGGACCGTTTTCTTTCTTCCAGTAATCGTCAGTGTACTCTCTCCACTCTCTTCTATCTCTAGTATGAGCGTAGTCTTTTCCTGATCACACATAATCAAAAGCTTATCGATAGATCATTTATCTTTACGTGTATTATAGGACATTTCAATCTCAAGTGCCCTCAGTCGAGCTCCTAAATCTCTTATCTTGTTCACGTACACCTTTCACAGTAGTGAGTTTCATTGGTGTGAACTTCTTGATTAGGGTGCTGGCTAATTAATGACTTTTGAGAAGTTTTGAACTGTTTTTCAATAGCCGTTAATAATTATTGGACATTTTATTAATGCTCAATTGAGTCACGAACATCAATAGAAACCTTACTCTTTATGAAGGTGATACGTAATCGATTAGATCAATCTCATTTTTCATATAGAGCAAGATCAATCTGAGTGCTGGTTTCAATAATATGTGGCTCAAATTTCTTTACGACACCGTCAATATTCAAACACCCCAATATTGAAGAAGAATATTCTCCTTCCAGAACTTAAAGTTCTCACTAGTTAATTCAAGGATATTTATTCTATTATCAGACATATTCACAGGTTATAAAACTACAGAATAAATGAACATACATGCTTAACAAAAATTTAAGACAAACATAAATCAAAATTTACCAATGCAAATTATGTAAATAGTGAATCTAGTAACATAAAAATTACATGTGTCCTAAATTTTTAATTCAATTAGATCCATTTTAGGATAGAATTATTACTACATTTTTTTTACAAAAAATATTAAATTCATTTTCATAACTCCTGTGAGTAACTACGAAGAGTCATTTAATAATTTTATCTTAATAAATCATGTAATAGGATTTAATACCTATATTTTTTATATGTTATTTTTTAATTTTAATAATTTTATTTAACTAAAGATGTTGTGGCAGTGGTTCTCAATTTAAGTCAATAATAAGCTTTATTGTAACATCCGTGTGTTTGAACTAGATTTGGAATAGTGATAAAATAGAATAGAGAATTAGAAATGTTTAGTTGAAGTAATGAAGGTTAGAAAAATTTAAGGATTAAATAGTAAAGGAGAGAAAATATGAGAGACTAAATAGCGAATTATCCAAATTGAATTTTGAGTCATCATGAGAATTAGATTGATTGAGGAGGGGCAAAAGAGTAATTTGGTGGAAGATATTTTTGGAGGCAAAGTTTTGGGCCAAAGTGTAAAGTTGGAAGGCTCAAGGACTAAGAGTGCAATTTTACCATTTTTATTAAGTGAGATATTTTAAGTGAGATTTCTAGAGAATTTGACAAAGGTTAAAAATCAATTAAAAGTAAAAAATATCAGCTCTTTTCATAGTTCAGTCGTCCATGCCCTTTTCTTCCATTTCCAACTTTTGATTTTATTCCAAATAGGTCCTTCCATCATTTTTAGGCCCTCCAAGCTCCAAAATCTCCTATTTTCTATGAAATTTCTGAAAGAAAAGTATAGAAGGGGGTTAGTAGACACCTCAAACTTCTTATAGAATTCATTTTGAGGTGTTAGAGAGCATAGAGATTAAATTGAGAAATTTTGAATTCAAGGGTTAAGGTAAGAAATGGTTAAATTCTCATGACATACATGTATTTTACTGTTATTTAGTATGAAAATTATTGAATTATAGTTTATAGCTTATATGTGTTTATGTGAAATTGAAGAGAAAGAGAAGAGAGGCAAGGATCAAATTGAAGGGAAAGAAAAAGAGAAGAGCAAAGAGTGAAAAGAGAAGAAAATCAGCCTTTTTGTTGTAAGTACTACAAGAGTTTTGAATTATAGTTTAATTTCTCTAATGGTATGTGAATTATTAGCATAGAAATTGTTATATAGGTACCTAATTTGAATGTTTACAATGATAAAATGAAGGGATTAATGTGTGATTTAGTAAAACAGTTTGGACAGAACAGAGGATTAGCTTCAAAAATTCACCAAAAATTGTATATAATGAGTTAAGGGTCAAATTATATATGTAATTAAAGCTTAATTGAGTGTAGTTTCATATGGAAGAAACAGTGAAAGAAAAGGAACTGTATATTTCGAGATATACTAGTTTTAGTGTAATAAGGTCAGAGTAGATTCGAGTTCCCCTGTTCTAACTTTTAAAAATCATAGAAAAATATAGAAAAATTATTAGAGACTGAAATTTATATGGCTGAATCCTTAATGAGTCTATTTTCAATAGAAACAAACGGGAACATTATTTTATCTCTGTACTAAAAGATAGATAATTTTTAGTGAAGAAAGGCCGAAACTGTCAGGCAGCAGCTAAGGGTTAAATTGAAAGAATTTACTGTACAAATTGGGTAAATTAAAAATTCAGAAAATTTTATGGTAAAAATTTGATTGAGTCTAGTTTCAGATACATCAAGCGGATTATAATTTCGAATTCTGTAGCTAAAGATATAAATGATTTAGTGACTGTGACGCAAGTGAACGACTTTGAAAATATAAACGTGAAGTATTTGATAATGTATTTATGTGAGATATATTATTTATGAGAAATGATGCTAATTGAGATTGTGCCCAAGTAGACAAATTAGAACCATTGTGATATTAGTGGCATGCCATTAAGGAACACTAGCGCGCTCTCTATTTAGCACTGTGTGTGCTCTTTGTTATTAGCACTGTGTGTGCTCTCTGATTAGCACTTTGTGTGCTCTCTGATTAGCACTTTGTGTGCTCTCTGATTAGTACTTTGTGTACTCTCTGTTTAGCACTATGTGTGCTCTCTATTACCCAACACTTATGTGCTCTCTGTTAGTACTTTGGTACTCTTTGTTTGTTCCGTATATCCTAACGGTTCTATGAAAGTCTACTATGGGCTAAACTACAGAAAATGAATAAAAGTGTAAGTTGTGCCATTGTGGTAAGTTACAGGTTACATGTAAGTAAAGCAAGAAGTTTATATGCATGAGTACTTAAATGATCATTCATTACTTTTGTAGTGCTTACTAAGCCTTCACCGGCTTAACACGTTTATTTTAACGCGTAGGTACAAAAGCTACGAGAAGTGGAAGTCAAGTTAGGGGATCTCTCATCACATCACATCACTATTGGAAGACTTCAATTTAGGTACATTACTTTTGGTAAAAATGGCATGTACAATGATACTATTATGTGTCTTCAGTGGATGGTTATAAATATTGTTTTGGATTACTACGAGTTGATGATTTGGAATGATGTATTTTGAATACAATAACTTAAAACACGTCGTTTGAAAAAAAAATTTGCTATACTCGTGTTAAAATCTCCGATACTGTATGTAATGCTTCTATATCGGGTTTATACGTGTGAACCGGGTATAGGGGTGTTACATTTATACTGTCTAGTTCGATTTTATACTATCACAAAGGATGAACTGACACACATAAAACCATTGGTTAAGTTTTTGACTTTTAAATCAATTGTGTTTTTGACTTGGTGGCAAGGTGTAGCTATTGCCCTTTTTTATGCCCTTGGTCTGTTCAGAAGGAAAATTGTTGAAGGCTTGGAGTTGAAGTCAAGTGTCCAAGACCTTTTCATTTGCATAGAGGTAGATGTCTTCAACACTCTTATTTAATATTGGTTTGCAGTTATTTACTAAGGGTGAAAAAATTAACCTATGTATGTAAACCGGAACAATATGCTTGTTAGTTAATCTAAATAAAAAAAGCTTGTAAATTCTACTAGTCTTTTTCTAGTATGAAAGTTTGACATGTCATGCAGTTTAGCATTTCTTGTTATCTTTCTAGTATGAACAATTATTCTTGCATGTTGAGCTTCAAGATTTATCTGTTTAAGTTTTTTCTTGTATGAAAACCATCAAGTTATTTGTGTAACATCCGCGTTCTTAAGCCGAATTTGGAATAGTAATAGAGTAGAATTGAGAATTAGACTATATAGTTGAAATAAGAAAATAGTTAGAAAATTAAGGATTAATTAGTAATTGTGAAAAAGGAGGAAGGACTAAATAGTAATTTGTCCAAATTGAATTATGAGTCATCATGGGAATTAGATTGATTAAGAAGGGGCAAAAGAGTAATTTGGTGGAAGATATTTTTGGAGGCAATGATTTGGGCCAAAGTGTAAAGTTGGAAGGCCCAAGGACTAAAAGTACAATTTTACCATTTTATTAAAGAGAGATATTTTTAGTGGAGAAATCTAAAGAATTAGAGAAAGGGAAAATAATTAAAAGATGAAAATATCATCTTTTCTTCTCATTTCATAACCGTCACATGCATGTCTCCTTCCACCCAACTTTTCCTTTATTGCAATTAAGTCCTTCCACCATTGTTAAACCTTCCAAGCTTCAAAAACCTTCATTTTCTTTGAAATTTCTGAAAGAAAGGAATAGAAGAGAGTTAGTAGGCACCTCGATTCTCATATAGAGTCTCTTTTGAGGTGTTAAGGAGTTAAGGGATGGAATTAGAATTTTGGGTTTTCATGAAATAAGGTAAGAGATGGTTCAATTTTCATGATATACATGTATTTTTCTGTAATTTAGTATGGAAATCATTGAATTATAGCATTTAGCTTACATGTGTTTATGTGAAATTGAAGAGAAAGGAAAGAAGGAAAGGGACCAAATTGAAGACAAAGGAAAAGAGAAGAGCAAGGAGTAAAAAGAGGAGAAAACCAGTCTTTTTGTTGTAAGTACTACAAGATTTTAAATTGAAAATTTATTCTCTTTAAATTATATGATTAATTGTGATAAAAATGAGTAAAATGATATGTTTAGTTATAAATATGGTGATTAGGTGTGATTAAATGAAATTTAGTGCAAAGGAAATATGAGAAGGAAAAAAATTCACTTCAAAACAGTTTAGACAGTAACAGGGGACTAACTTAGAAAGTTCACCAAAAATTCTATATAATGAGTTAAGGGTCGAATTATATATGTAATTAAAGCTTATTGAGTGTAGTTTCATATGAAAGAAACAGTAAAAGAAAATGAACAGTATATTTCGAGATATACTAGTTTTAGTGTAATAAGGTCAGAGTAGATTCGAGTTCCCCTTTTCTGACTTTGAAAATTTATAGAAAAATGTATAAAAATTATTAGATACTGAAATTTATATGGCTGAATCCTTAATGAGTCTATTTTCAAAGGAAACAAATGAGAACATAATTTGATCTTTTTACTAAAATATAGATAATTTTTAGTGAAGAAAGGTCGAAACTGTCAGGCAGCAGCGAAGGGGTAAATTGAAAGAATTTACTGTACAAATTGGCTACATTAAAAATTCTGGAAATTTTATGGTAAAAATATGTTTGAGTCTAGTTTCAGAAAAATAAAGTGGATTATAATTTTGAATTCTGTAGCTCAAGATATAAATAATTTAGTGACTGTGACTCAAATGGACAGCTTCGAAAATTAATGTGAAAATAAGAGTAAAGAGATATATGATGATATATATGTGATGAACAATGTATATGAGAAATATTATGTGTTTAATTATGAATATTGATTATATGATAAAATGATGATATTGTGTAAGCCTTTGAGTAAATAAAGGTGAAAAATACATGATTATGTATGTGTGAAGAGAAATGTAAATGTGATATATGAAATTATGAGAAATGATGAATATGAGAGATTATGCCCATGTAGACAAGTTAGAACCATTGTGATAATAGTGACATGCCATTAAGGAACACTAGCGCGCTTTCTGATTAGCACTGTGTGTGTTCTCTGTTATTAGCACTTCGCGTGCTCTCTGATTAGCACTTTGTGTGCTCGGTACTTTGTGTATTCTCTGTTTAGCACTTTGTGTGCTCTCTGTTACTTAGAACTTATGTGCTCTCTGTTCAGTACTTCGGTACTCTCCGTTTGTTCCGTTTATCCGATAGGTTCTATAAAAGTCTATTATGGGCCAAGTGGATAAATAAACTATGTGAGCAATGGTTAAGAAAGCTATGATGATTAAATTGTGAAAGGTGAAAGAATGTGTAAATTGTGACATTGTGATAAGTAAAATGTTGAATACATGAAAGGTAAGTATTATATGTGTATAAGTAATCATATGATGATAAAATTAAGTAAGCTAAAAGGCTAAAATAGTCAAGATGTGGAAAGTGGATGAATGTGCATAATGTGATAACAAAATAAGTTAAATGATATACATACGTGAAAAATATAGATTTTATATAATAAATATTCACACGTTTATTAAAATGAGTTAATAAAAAGTTTAGAATTGATTAATTATTCTTGTAGTACTTACTAAGCCTTCACCGGCTTAACGCGTTTATTTCAACGCGTAGGTATAAGACCTCCAAGAAGTTAAGATTGGATTAGGTGCCTCTCATCAAATCACATCAACATCGGAAGATTGCAAGGTAATGTATATTTATTTTGTGTGAAATGGCATGTACAAATGGTATACCTATGTGTCTCTAATTAAATGTGTTACTAATATTGTTTTAAAAATTTACATGAATTGAAAGAAAATTTTTATTATACTCGTTTTTAATGCTCTAACATTGTATGTAATACTCTTATACCGAGTTTATACGTGTGAATCGGGTATAGGGGTGTTACAATTTGTTTCCTAAGCATCTCTTTTATGCTATGCAGGGAAACAATATCCGTCCACTGTGCGATACGACTTAACTATTCATGCATCCTCGTTACATGCATGGTGCTGCTACAAGGTAATCATCTACATTGTTCTGACCCTTAATCTGATGTTTTGCAGATATCTATTGTATATCTTGCATGTATGTACGTATGCATGCATGCATATAGAAGAAGGTGATTAGTTTGTCCATCGATGAACTTAACACTTGTCTGTTTGTTTTATAGCTCTGAATTGGGTGTATATGTATATGCTGCAGCTCAAGTCAAGAAAGCCATGGAGGTAGGTGTTTAACCATTTATAACAACAAAAGGGAGTTGTGTATGATTGTCTTTTAATTTTTTTTTAAATTGCTTTTTTAAAAAAATCTCTCCATTATTGAACTGTGTATATAAAAGGTATCTCAAAGACTGTAGGGTTAGACCAATAAAGGTTTATATGCTTATTTAACTTCGTGCTTATTACGGTGAAGTTTAGAGTTTAAGATTCAGGACTCATTTGCATGTCAAATTTGAGTATGATTTTGCATTATCTTATTTATTAGGAAACAGTTCGATTAAATGTTTTCTCTCGAACTTTCTTCATTTACTAGCCATTGACATAAATTAATTCATAATATTGTATGAATCAAATCAAACCAAATCAAATTTGAAAATGATTATATTGTTTATGTTGTTGCAGGAACTTGTGGAGATGATCTTCAACTCTGTGTTATAAGAGGGACCTTGCAATTTAGCATTAGAAATAATTGATGATGTTTTTTATTTTTCTTTTTGTTTCAATTCTGTTAAGAATATTTGAGAATATTTGTTCTTTTTTGGTAATTCGAGTGTAATAGAATTATTAGATTTTTGGATATTTAGTTGCATGTGAAATGCAATTTTAGCTTGTCACATGTTTCAAATTATCTATATGTATTTACATATTCTAGATTTACAAGATTTTATCACTAACACTTAAAAGGGTCTATCTTTCAAGAAATTTATGAATATTTGAGTAAAAATTTAATTGAAAATGAATATTAATATGGCGTTTGTGGAAAAGCGCCGCTAAAAATCATGTTCTATAGCGGCCCTTTTCCTCATAAACGCCGTGATTTTTAGCGGCGTTATTTTTAGCGGTATTTTTTGCGGCGTTTTTATGTTTTAGCGGCACTTATAGGCCCAAAAAATGCCGCTAAAAACCTGTTTTCTTGTAGTGAACGAAATATATCGAACATAAATATTTCACGCCATTGTTTGAACCAAATATCAAAATTCAAATGTTGTTACACCATTGTCGAGTATGTCAAACTACTAACGAGATCGTCGAATTTAACCGTATAAAAAATAAAAAATCGTTGAAGTCTTCTAAACACTCGAAAAACTCACTAAATAAAATATTTTCAAAATTTTATTTTTAATGGTTAAAGACCTTTAAGGTAATTAATATTTATAATGGTGGTTTTCCATTAAAAACCATCAATTCGCCCATTACCACATAAATAAAGTAGTGAGCAACAAAAGTAGGGGGCATAGAAACATGGGAATGACTCACGAACCATAAGGAGTTCCAACAATAGGAGTCAATCAATTCACCTTTTAGCTGTCTGATTGCAGTGTTCGCGCCTACTGCTGTGTTGAAAATTTACCTGTTGTTGACTTGGCTAAAAACCACCAATCCCACTATCAAACATACACCTTCTAGTGTTTGATCGAATCAAATTGAATAAAAAATTTCGAATTTATCGAGTTGACGGATCCTATTTTATCATCTTAACTCGATTTAAATTTTTTTCGAATCGAGTCAAATGAAATGAAATTCGAATCAAGTCAAATCGAGTAAAATAAAAAAAAAATTAAACATATCAAATTAAAATCTTGTTACAATATAACTAATTTCATATTAGAATACATAAATTTGAAATCATATAGATTTGAAAATTTTTTCAAAGCAAAATAAAAAAAATATATATATATGTTATTATGATAAACTTGAATCATTAATTAATTTATTTAGGTCTCAAAATTATTATTCTAGAAAATTTTTACTTTTTAACTTTATATAATATATATATTAGATTTTTTAAAATTTTTATAATTTTTTAAAAAATAAAAATTTTGGAATTTGTATAAATATTAGATTTTGGAATGACCCCACGAACCATAAGGAGTACCAACAATAGGAGCCAACCGATGCACCTTTTAATTGTTTGATTGTAATATATTTGTTTATATTTTCTTAATCTTTTAGTAAAACACATACACTTTGTATACATAATTGTTCGAACTCAAATACTTTAAAATAAATAATATTTTCTTTACCACTGAAAATTACTCGTTAAATTTTACTATATTAAAATTTTACCTATTATTGACTCGACCAAAAACCATCAATCCTATCTCATAAACAAAATAGTGAGTAGCAAAAGTGGGGGCATGGAAACTTGGGAATGACCCCAGTAGTTCCAATTCACCTTTTCTGTAGTTGTCTCAACTTGATGGTCCTTTGCCCGCTATCATCGCCTCTTGTTTTGCTATTGCTAAACCTTTTATGATGGTTGGGTTATTAAATTCTACTTGTAAAATACCGCAGCTACCAAGTAATTATAACCTTCTAGAAAAGTAGACTGCAAGTTGACACCTTTGCCTATAAAATAACAGTTTGACCCCTTAAAAGTGATTATTATATCATTTTAATCCTTTAAATTTAAAAAAAAAAAAATTAATAAAAAATTATACTTTAACCTCCTTAAAAATAATAAAAATTTAATTTAATATTTTAAAAATTATAAAAATTTAAATAATTTAAATTCGGTCCCCTAATTTTTTTTCTTGACTTCGCCCATGCTTTGCCTATAAATAACTTTGCTCCGCCCATGTTATCACTTGTGTAGTTACCTCTACTTGCTACTTTGTTCACATATAAAAGTGTCTGATTTTTATTTAGTATATCATTCTTTGGATCGTCTTCTTGGATCTCAGTTTGCTGCTGCTTAGTCCATAAGGTAAGGTTTCCCAGAAAGAACAATTATTTTCTTGTTTCATTTATTGTCATTCAAATGGAATGAAAAGATTAGTTTTCAACTATTTTTTACTTAGGATGTTGCTGTTTCTTTACAGGTACAAATCATGAGGTTTTCCTTGTCTTTGTGCCAGCAATCAATGTCTTCACTAGACATATCTTCTGGGGTGCTCAAATCCAATTTCTTTAGTCCAAAAAAGGAGAAGATTGTGGTCATAATGGGAGCGACTGGAACCGGCAAGTCCCGGCTTTCCATCGACCTTGCTACCCGGTTCCCGGCCGAAATAATAAATTCGGATAAAATAAAAGTATATGACGGACTCGACGTAACGACCAATAAGATCACTGAGGAAGAACGGTGTGGGGTTCCACACCATCTGCTAGGTGTAATAACTCCCTTCAACGATTTGCGACAAAGGATTTTGTTGACATGGCTTCACATGCCATGGATTCGATTTTGTCCGGCGGCAGTCTTCCGATCATAGCCGGGGGCTCGAATTCATACATCGAGGCCTTAGTTGACGATGAGGACTTTCGGTTCCGATCTAGATACGAATGGTGTTTCCTATGTGTAAATGTGGCAATACCAGTGCTCCATCAGTACGTATCAGAGCGAGTAGATAAGATGGTGGAAATGGGGATGGTCGATGAGGTAAGGAGTATCTTCGACGCCAATGCCAACTACGCAGTGGGGATTAGGAAAGCCATTGGAGTCCCTAAAGTCGACCGCTACTTCAGAGCCGAACCATATTTGGACAAACAACAACGTGGTAAACTGCTGCAAGAAGCAATACAAGAAATCAAAAGGAATACCTGCAAATTAGCTTGTCGGCAATTGGAGAAGATTCACCGGCTGAGGAACAAGAAGAACTGGAAGATACACATGGTGGATGCCACGGCGGTTTTCTGCAGGCGCGGTAAGGATGCATATGAGGCATGGGAAAAGCTTGTAGCAGGTCCTAGTACGGATTAGTGGCGGAATTTCTACATAATTTCAGCCCTCAGACCCGGGTCACTAAACCCAACCTTGGAAGAGTGCCTTCGCCGGTTTGGGGTAACTAGTAAATTGATACATTCCGATGTTTTAAAATAATTGAGATATGCTACTTAATGGAACTCAGTTTTCTGGGAAAACAAACACAAAAGAAAGATGCTCAAATGTCATGGCCACTGCCTTTAATGATATAAAAGCATTTTTTCTCTTTTCCTTTTTGGTAGTTCGTTTCTTCTTAATATCCAGATTAATTACTTTCTCTAAAAATTGAAGAACCCTCAAATTACAAGTTATTCAAACATGTCAAATATATATAATTATAAATCATTACAATAACATAGCATCATTGTTCCATGTATCTATATTGTAACATAAATGAAAATTTTATAGTAGTTAAGAACAAGTAAATGTAACATCCCAAAACCCCTTTGTTGGAGCCTAATTTTGACCGGGCCCAACACTTGAACCATAATTGAATTCAAATTTCAATTTTAATTTTTAAATAAGTTTGAATTTATTTTAAATTCAAATTCACTTTGAGTTTGAGTTTATTTTAAATTTAAATGTATTTAAAATTAAAATAAATTAATGTCCAAATTACAAGCCCAATTTAAAGTCCAATTACAAACTTAAAAAGCCTAAGTTCAATTGACCCAAATAGGCCCAAACCTAAACACTCAAGTCAGCCCAATTGACCCAAATCCTTAATCTGCTAAGTGTTATTGTTTTTGCCTCCTTCCATGCCCAACCAGAGTGTGCCACGTCATCACCAAGTTGCACCTCCATCTTCAACTTGCATCTGTCATGGCCAGCATTGCTGCAACCTGCAAAAAAAGACAATATGGATATTTATTTGAGAAAAACAAAACAAAATGATTGTGAAAATGGCTATAAAAGCCGAATTGAAACTTTGTAAGGGGGGGGGACCTTTTGATCATTCAAAATCAATACGAAAATAGGTATTCAAAAGTAGCATAAACTGATAGCATTCAAGGTCAAGTAAACAAGCAATCTATAGCGCGAGAAAGCAGATTATCAAACAGTCCACATCGATCCAGGTATACATCATCAGTAAGCATTAATCCATTAATACTGACCTTTTAAATTTCAAACTGTTAGCAATATCTGTCTGTACATATTCATTAATACCTATTATTTATTATAGCATTTATCATTTTTTTTTTTTCAAAACCAGCCTTTAATGTGTATTAATTATAATAACCTTACTTATTGATATTAATAATAATTAGTAATAATAAATAGCATTAATGAATATCAATAAAATATTAATAATATTAAAATTAAATGAATAAAAAGTTGAAAAGTTTTACCCTAGGATCTGTTGGGTCATCGTCGGAGCCGCCATCGAACCTCTCCAAGCCATCGCCGTCGTAAACCCCGAACGTCGCTCGTGCTTTGTCATCCTCGGATCTGCAAAGAAACACGAAATAGAGATTAACATTTGAAGCAAAAATAAAAATCCAATGTTTTTAAAATATAAAAGACAAATAAAAGGAACAAGAACGTGAAGCCATGAAAACAAATTTTGAAATTAATAAAAATTGAGATTTTGACAAGCAAAACCAAATCTTTTTTTTTGGGTTTTGAAACAAAATAACAAAAGGGTTTAAAAAAAAAGGGGGCAAGAAATGAAGTGGATTAAAAAACAAAATAAAAGAAGACATGAAGCAGCTTTGATTTGTTTTTTAAATAATAATAAGAGAAAAAAAAACAGATCCAAAATTTTTGAAAAATTATTGCATGATTGTCGAAACCATCCCTCTTTTGGAAAATGACGAGTTTCAAAAATTATTTTAAAATCGAAAAATAATGGGAGTCGCCACCAATCCTTTATTCGGTGTGATTGGATCCCCACAAAACGTTTTAAAAACCGTTTTGAAAACATGTAGGTCTTCGAAATCTAGAAAAACAGGTTCGGGAGTCGGTTACGCATGAGGAAGGATTAGCACCCTCATACACCCAAAATTGGTACCGTATTGATTATTTTCGGGTCTTAATTTGTAACATTTAAAAGCTCGAATAAAGTTTAAAATACGATCCTTTATTGCATGAGTTAAGTTGAGAAGAAATCGAGTTTGTTTGAAAATCTCGCTTATTTCAAAGTGATCGAGGAAGAAAGTTACGTCCAGTGAGTTAGGACACGACATTTCAAGATCCAGAAATAACGAGCTTTCCTTTGTAAAACCTTTTTTAAAATTTTGGGAAAAGGATATTCGATTATCTCGATTTGAAGAAAGGTTGCACCTAGTAAGTTAAGGCACAATATTTCAGAATCAAAGATAAAGAAATATTGACTCGATTAAGGGTATTCGATTATCTAGATTTGAAGAAAAATTACACCTAGTAAGTTAAGGCACAAATTTTCGAAACTCGAAATAAAAGAATATTACCTCGATTTTAAAGTCTTTATAAAAAACAATTTTGAAAACAAACATGCGAGTTTAATATGAATAAGCAGTTAATAATGGATATTAAATAACGCGAAGTAAGATAAATAAGAAGATAAATGATATGTAAAAAATAAAAAATGCAAAATACGAGTGCATAATAATTAAAAATAAATGCAAATATTGATGAGGAAGAAAAATAAAGCAATCGAAGATAAAAAATGAGACTTTGGATACCCGGGGGAAAAACGGTAATTTTGAAAAAATATGGTGTTAAAAATGGAATTTTTAGATATTCGGGGTAAAAAATGGAATTTTTGGAGTTTCGAGGTCAAAAATAGAGTTTTTGGACATTCGAGGGAAAAATTGTAATTTTTGAAACTTTCGAGGTCTAAAATAGAATTTTTTTAAACTTTGGGGGTAAAAATGGATTTTTTGAAAGTTTTGGGGTCAAAATGGAATTTTTGGAAGTTTTGGGGTAAAAAATGGAATTTTTGGAAGTTTTAGGGTCAAAAATGAAATTTTTGGATGTTCGAGGGTAAAAATGGAATTTTCGAACAATTTAGGGACCTTCAAGGCAATAAAACCAAAAATAGGTGACACGTAGCAACCCCTCAAGCATCCTGAAGTCAGAGGACTAGTTCGAAAACCATGAAAAATTTTTGGGTCAATTTTGTAATTAAACAAATCTTGATTTGAGGATTTAATTAAAACAAATTAAAAATAAAAGGGACCATCTGCAAAAATAAACCAAAATAATGACACGTGGCGGCCCCTTATGCTTTCAAAAGGTCAAGGGACTGAATTGAAAAGCATTAAAAATTATTGGGTCAATTTAAAATTAGTTAAAAGTACAGAAAAGACCTGATTGAAAATTTGAGAAAAAGCGAAAGGATCAAATGCAAAAATATACCATTTACCAAAAACACGCGGATCCTGAAGCGGGTCGGATCGAATTCGGGTCGATCTACGGGTAGAGGGCTGAAGTGGTGCCGTTTTGGCACCAAACATGGGTGCTCAAAACGGCACCGTTTCGTGTGTGCTATAAAATGCAATTTTAGTGAAAAAAAATAATTTTCCACCCCTCTTTCAAAAAAAAAACCAGATCCCCTTCCAAAAAGCTCTCTCCCTTCCCGTGGCCGGCCAAACCCTGGCCGATCACCTTGTCGCCGACCCCCTACGCGTCGTCGTCACGCCTGGTCACGCGCACTGGTCCGACACGTCTTCGCCGTCACTTTTCCTCCCACGCGCCTTCGATCGGTAAAAAAAACCTTTCTTTTTCTTTTTGATTCATTTTTAAAAACTGTTTTTATTCATTCATTTCATTTTTGGTTTTAAGGTCTCATTAATCCCTTTGTTTTATGAAACTGTTTTCATTTGGTTCTTGGTTCCATAGTTTTGTGTTTGAAGAGGTTTTAATTCATTCCTTTGTTTCTTTACAGATCCATGTGCGATGAGGTGCAGGCAACGTTCGGCGGGGGCCGACATGGCTTTGGCGACGACAACGGAGGCAGATCGAAAGGGGAGTGACCTCCTGACTCTTTAGTTTTTCTTCTTTTTTATTATTAATTATTATTAATTATGCCTATTAATAACATTTAATTTTATTATTAAATAACTTATTATTATTGTTAATGTCATTATGACTATTATTAATACTGATTTTATTAATACGTTTTGGAAAATAAAAACAGTAAATGCTAAAATGGGTATTGAATACACGTATTAATGCATGCATTGAAATTGAATGGGGTTTTAAATAAAAACTTTAATCATAAATGGTGGTAAACATTCATTGAAAATACCTGAATGCCTTAATAACTAAGTGCTGTGAATCTGATTTGCCCTTGCTTCTGTGGTTTTATGCCTTATCTGTTCGAATACCTCTGCTTGCTAACCTTTTTTTCTATTTGGATTTGTAAACACTTTGAGAATCTGTTTGTTGTATTGATTTGCAATACCAAAGAAGTCTATGTAACCTTTACAAAGGAAATTGAATCTGGCTTTATAGCCAATGTTACAATGATTTTGTTTTGTTCTTCTCAAATAAATGCATGTCTTCTCTTTTGCAGGTTCACAGTGGCGGTTGGAGCAACTGGTGAAGACGGTGGCTGTGGCTGAAGCAAGTTGCCTGGAGGTGACATCGCTGATGTGCATGCCCTGGTTGGTTGGGTTGGTGTTGGTGACAGGGCAAGTGGGAAATGGGTTTAAGTTTGGGCCTGTTTAGGTCCATTAGTATTTGGGTCTGAGTTGGGTATTGGGCTAACCATACTTGGCCCAATTGGGCTTGTAAATTTGGACATGTAATTTGGACTTTTGTAATTGAACTTTTAATTTTGAAATTAAATTTAAATTTAAGATTAATTTAAATTTAAAATGAATCTAAATTTAAAATAAATTAAAAAAAAAAGAGGTCCAGTCAAAATTTGGGCTCCAACAATGATTTACGAAATCAACTGAAATCAAAATGATTTGAAATGAAAAAGGAAAAAGGGTTTGGGAATGGAAATAGGGGTAGGTTTGGGTCTTTGTTAAAAAAAGGGGTGTTTTTTTATGAAGATCTAGGTTGGATCTTTCAAGATCCATACCCAGATCACTTTTTTTAAAAGGAAAGAAGGGAGGTTTTAGCTTACCTGGACACTGCACATGGCATGTGAAGGCCAGCGACGGTCGAGCGAAGGTGGAGGGACTGGTCGGCGACGAGTCATGGTGGTCTGCCATGGAAGGTGTTGAAGGAAAATTGGGGGTTTTTGGAGAGAAAAAGAAAAACCAAGGTTTATTTTTTGTTTAAAAATGACTGAAATGATTTTAAGAAACAAATTTTTAATTTAAATATTCATTCTTAAACGGCATGGTTTTGGCCTCTAAACTTAAGGGTTAAAACGACATCATTTTGCTTGACCAGTCCGACCCGACCCGAACTGCCAAGGAGGATCCACATGTTTTTAATAAATGAGTTATTTTTGCATTTAGTCCTTTCGCATTTTTTGATAGTTTCAATTTAGTCCTTTTTGTACTTTTATTTAATTTTAAATTGGCCCAATAATTTTCAATTCTTTTCAATTTAATCCCTTGAATTTTTGAAAGCACCCGGAGCTGCCACGTGTCATAATTTTGGCTTATTTATGAAAATACTCCTTCTTATTATTAATTTGTTTTAATTTAATCCATAAATCAAGTTTTGTTTAATTACAAAATTGGCCCAGAATTTTTTCATGGTTTTCAAATTAGTCCTTTGACTTCAGGATGCCTGAGAGGCTACCACGTGTCACTCTTTTTTAGTTTTATTGCCTTGGAGGTCCCTAAACTATCTAAGAATTACATTTTTACCCCCGAACTTCCAAAAATTCCATTTTTTAACCCCAAAACTTCCAAAAATTACATTTTTACCCCTAAGTTCAAAAAAATTCATTTTAGACCTCTAAACTTCCAAAAATTATATTTTACCCCTAAACTTCCAAAAATTCCATTTGTAACCTCGAAACTTCCAAAAATTGTATTTTTACCCTCAAACCTCTAAAAATTCCATTTTTAACCCTAAAACTTCTAGAAATTACATTTTTACCACCAAATGTCTAAAAACTCCATTTTTGACCTCAAAACCCTCAAAAATTACCATTTTACCCTCGAATGTCTAAAATTCCATTTTAAACCATAAAATTTCCCAAAATTACCATTTTGCCCTCAAGAATCCAAAATTACCATTTTGCCCCCGAGTATCTAAAAAGTCTCATTTTCAACTCCGATTGCATCTTTTTCTTCCTCATCAATATTTGCATTTAATTTTAATTATTATGCACTCGTATTTTGCATTTTTTATTTTTGCATATCATTTATCTGCTTAATTATCTTACTTCGTGTTATTTAATATCCATTATTAACTGCTCATTCATATTAAACTCGCATATTTGTTTCCAAAACTGTTTTCATAAAAACTTTAAAATCGAGGCAATATTCTTTCATTTCGAGTTTCGAAATTTTGTGCCTTAACTTACTAAGTGCAATTTTTCTTCAAATCGAAATAATCGAATACCTTTAATCGAGGCAATGTTTTCTTATCTTCGATTCTGAAAACTTGCGCCTTAACTTACTAGGTGCAACATTTCTTCAAGTCTAGATAATCAAATCTCCTTTTCCAAAATTCAAAAGGTTTACAACAAAGAAAAGCTCATCATTTCTGGATCTCGAAATGTTATGTCCTAACTCACTGGATGTAACTTTCTTTCTCGATTATTTTGAAATGGCGAGACTTCCAAACAAAATTGGTTTCTTTTAAACATAATTCATGCATTCAAGGATCATATTTTAAACTTTATTCGAGCTTTTAAATTTTACAAATTAAGACCCGAAAATAATCAATACGGTACCAATTTTGGGCGTATGAGGGTGCTAATCCTTCCTCATGCGTAACAGACTCCCGAACCTATTTTTTTGGATTTCGAAGACCTACATGTTTTCAAAACGGTTTTTTTAAAAAAAACATTTTGTGGTGATCCAATCACACCGAATAAAGGATTGGTGGCGACTCCCATTTTCCAACATTAAAATAATTTTCGAAACTCGTCGTTTTCCAAAAAAGATGGTTTCGACACCCTTGATCGTAAAGATATAAAAGAATGTTGTGGTCTAATATAATTATTCAAAAATTATAAGGATATAATATAAATGTGAAAAGTTAAAGGGCCAAAAGTGCAATTTACTATTTTAATAAAAGGGTGAAAATTTAACCAATTATAGGTGAAAGACCTAAATGTAATATTATCATCTTAAATTGATAATTAGAGACATCATGATGGGGTTAAAATTCCTATGCTAGTGAGGTGTAAAGTTTAGTGGAAATATTTGGTAATTAAAAATGAATTTGTTGAATTTTGATTGGTTGGAGAAAAATAAGGGTGAAATTGAAAGGAAAAAAATGTAGAATTTTATTTATTATTATTTTATCATGGGACGGCAGCAAGCAGCAGTAGAGAAAGGAAGAAATTTTTTTTTCCATGAATTTCCTTCGAGTTTTACCTTAAATTATAGTCTAATTTCATATCTTAAAGTGTTATGAGATTTTTTATTATCATGGAAATCAATTAGTTAAAGAAAAAAAAAGGAAGGAAAAGCTTGGCAAAGTGAAAAAGAAAATGAAGGATGAAAGGAGAAAAATAAAATGACAGAGGAAGGAAAATCTGGGATTGAAGAGAGAAAGATTGAATTCAAGAAAATAAAATAGGTAAATATTTTATTGTACTTATTAAGGTTTATTCTTAATTTGATGTTAAATGCCCATGTATGCTATGGTGTAGAATATGATTATGAGTATTGGGTATAGATAATAAAACAGGAAGAACATAATCTAGTTATTGAAAAGCAAAACAATTTACCAAACAGTTTATAGAAGCAGCGGTAGTACAAATTTAAAAATTTATCATAAATTATATAAATTTAGTTAGAGGTTGAATTAAATATGAAATTAAAGCTTATAGAGTCTAGTTTCGTAAGGAAGAAATAGTCCAAGTAACGAAATTTTAGATTTTGAGATATATTAGTTTTTATGAGACAATGTAAGAATGAATTTGGATTCCACTATTCGGACATTGAAAAATAATAAAAAATTGTATAAAAATGACTAGGGGATGAAATTTATATATTTAAATTCTTATCGAGCCTATTTTCAATAGAAACATCATCCAAACTCCGTACTAAGAGATAATTAATTTTTAGTAAAGAAAGGTTGAAGTTGTCAAGCAACAGTACAGGGGAAATTTTGAAGAATTTACTGGATTGATTGGCTAAAATAAAAATTCTAAAATTTTTTATGACAAAAAGATATTTGAAACTAGTTTCAAAAACATCAAGCAGATCATAATTTTGAACTCTATAGTTTAAGAAATAAATAATTTAGTAACTATGACACGAGTAGACAGTTTTGATATGAACACACAAATAAATAGTGAAATTATAAATAATGTTAAATATAAGCATGTTATACTAAAGGCTAAATGTTCTAATAAATATATATATAAAGGATGTGGAACGGAGAGGAGGAGGAGGAAAAATAATATAGTAGATGATTTTTGTTACAAAATGGTTATAAGTGATGGAATCATTAATATATGTGAGAATATTTAAACGATGTGATATTGAAATCTTGACTAAAAGTTTATGAAGAATTAAATTGATTGGCACAATTTAGAAATAAATATGAAAAATACATAAAATGGGTAAACTACTTTAGAAAGTACAAGTCTTCCATTGGATTTATTTGTAAAACTTTAAAATTTTTGTTAAGTTTTATGAATTTTGTTAACTTTGATTGAATATCATGTTTTTATGATTTGAGATTAAAAATAAATGTAAATGGATGATATGTAAAATGAAGTGATAGTTATGACATTTGAATACGATTTAAATAATGATATAAAAAAATAAAACGTGACACTTATAAGAAAACGAAAACGACGTCGCAACGAGCCCAAGTCAATGAGTGGCATCGCGACATGAAACCCCCAACACGGCGACAACAGTCCAAAAATTTTAGAAACTTTACAATTTAATCTTTGATCAATTGTGAATGTTTTAATGAGCTCTTTAACTCATAAATAGTTCTATTGTAAATTCAATTAGTGAGTAAAATGATCTACATTAATCAAATTATATGATAAATTGACAAGAACTTTTCAATAATTGCTCCAGCAATGAATGCGACATCCTGATACATTGACCCGACGGTCGGGTCAGATATGGAAGTGTTTTAGAAAATGTTGAAGTAATGACTTCATTACATAAAAACAAAAACCAGAACCCAACTAGTAACTCCCGTGAAAAAAAAAAGATGTTCATCTTAGGAGACTCGGATTCGAGCACCTGTGTGTACAAGATGTGTGTATCTTGTCAAAAAATTAAAAAGTATGAACAAATCCTACAATATAATCACACCAGTATATTAAAAAAAACAAACAAAAACCAAATTTCAATAATGTTTCCCCATTATTACAAATAGAGCTTGTCTGCTTCTTAAACTGAACTATCATGGTGGGGTCAACTTGTGCAAATAGTTGTTCTAGGATGAAAGTGTGGTGCCTACTGCAAAGCCGAAAGCAAGCTAAAAATTTACTCTTTAAATGCCCCAGCATATCACATAGAATAAATAAATAGGTAAGAAATTATGTTTGAACTTTAAATTCTAGTAAACACTTACTAAAGAATTATGTTAGGGTATTAACATTGAAATCCAGACATACATCTCAAAGGCCAGCTGAAACTAATCCATGCAATGTGATAATGCCAATCAAGACATTTTGATGATCAGTAACAGGCAGAAATTGCACGGGAGAAGGTGGTGATTCCATCTTTTGCATGGCTTCCACTGCCATTGCCTCCGGACCAATGGTTCTCGGTTCCCTGGTATAACCAGAAGGATATAATATCAAGTGACTTGACAGAAAACAAGATGACCTGGTAACGAGAAGCAATTTCACAATTTATTACAACTCATTTGAAAATGCTCCATTTGCATCTTTACCTGTTGCACATGTCTCCAACTCTGAGCTTGAATATGGCTTCTCCACTGGCCTTAATAAGAGTACGCCGCAAATCACCGTCTGTAAATGTGCCAAGCAAGCGATATTCATCATCTATAACCAGCAAGCATCCGCATCCTTTGATACTCAGCTCCACCAGTTGCTCCATTATCAAATCGCCTTCCTTGGAAATTGGAAGCTCATCTTTCTTCTTCATCACATCTTTTACCTACAAACAAAAAAGCCCCAATCCATCATTTTACAAGTCCAAGTTGCCTCCGCATTACCAATTCTGAAAATTAAGCAATGAAGAAACTAAAGCACTAATTAAGCTGAAAAAAACGAAAGGAAAAAAAAAACTAAAAAAGAGGACAAATTTCAGTTTCAAATGTCCATCAATCCCTATTATCTTGACAATGACATGATCCCTAAAAATAGAAGTTCAAATAAATACATCAAAATTACTACAACAAGCAATAATCAAACATTTTTAGTTTTTTTTTGTTTTTTTTTTTTTGTTTTCAGTTTTCGTCGTTCTACGGCTTCTTATATGAACCAAATATTAGCAAACAAAAAGAACAGTCTTTGAAAGCCCAGGTCTCGAAAATTTTGAGAGCGATCAACTTTATCAAAGATCATTTAACACCCACTAATGCAATTAAATTTAAGAAATTAAGAATAAGAGGAAAAAATAAAAATAAAAACCTTGAAAATAAGGCTTTTCCCAATCCTCCCAGCGGGATGATTGGCCGCGTATTGCTCCTTAGTCAAGTTCCTAGCTCCCATAAGCGCAATAGCCACGGTGTCGCCAAATACCATCTGGATCGCAGTGGAAGTGACCGGCGCCAGATCGAAGGGACACAACTCCCTCTCCAACGGCAAATGCACATTCATGTCGCAAGCGTTGGCCAGGGCATTGTTCGAAACGGAGGTAACCGAAATGAGATAAACCCCCTTGGCTCTGGCACAGGGAAGGAGACGAAGGAGTTCTTCAGTCGAGCCGGATTTAGAAAAGAGGACGAGAATGTCGGCGGAGGAGAGTGCGCCAATGTCGCCGTGGAGAGCGTCGAGAGGGGAGAGGAAAGAGGAGCGGATGTCTAGGGAGACAAGGGTTTGGGAGATCTTGTTGGCAACGAAACCGGATTTTCCGACACCGGAGAAGAAAATGGTGCCACGAGAATTGAGGAGGGTTTGGGTGAAGGATAATGCTTGGGGAAAGTCGAGGTTTTGGAAGAAGTAATTGAGGTAGTTTTGTTGGGATTTGAAGAGGTTGAGAAGGGTAGTTTCGGAAACGGGATGGAGGTGAGGGAGCTTTTCCAACGGCGGTGATGGGAGGTCCACTGAAGGAGGAAGCGACCCCATTGTTGATGCTCTCGTATCTTGATTTTTTTTCTCTGCTGTTTCTTTTTGCATAAAATGTTTGCTAAGGAAGAAAGAGCGCGCGTTTAGTTTTACTTTTTTCTTTGGTTCAAATCAGCGCGTCTAGTTTTGGCGGTTAATTTTTCGCGGTAAAAATTTAACACCCTATAATAAGATGCCACATGGAATTTAATATTTTTAAGATTAAATTTAATTAATTAAATTAAAATAAAACTATTTTTAAACTCTCCCTCCCACCTCCCCACACACTCTCTCTCTCACATACACACACCGACACACAAAACATCATAGCTTAAAATATTCATGGCCATGGCCCATGGTTTCTGGCTTCTGCCAAGGCAAGGGTCCTGAGAAGAGTGAATCTCCTGTTGTCTTGTGGGGGAGCTCATCGCAAATGGAAACTATTAACAGCAATGGAGTTTTTTATTCTCCCACTGTTCCACTTTTCATACAAATGGGGTTACAAGGGTCACACATCTCGGTGTTGTAGGACGAGGCATGATGTGTGTTTTAATGAGAATAGGAGCAGTAGAATCGGGGTCAACAAAGAAACCGACGATCAAGCCATCGTCGGACAAAGGAGATAGCAACAGTTCGCCCTTGATGTTTTTGGTCCTAGCTTGTAGATTCTGACAGTACATACTTAGTAATAATTGAGGGTATGCATGCTAACTCCTGATGTTAATGGATTATTTTAAAACTCAGATAAGAAATTTGTGATGCCATGAACTTATTTGCATTTTAAGTACAGATATAATTCAGTGGCGACACGGTGAAAAAAGCCCAAAGAATTGGGCCAGGAGATGAGAAAAGACATAAATTTAAGTTTCTCGGCAAAGAAAATGGAGCAGTGGCATCCAACATGCCGACACTTGGCAAAAAGGATCTATTGCACATGCCGATTTGCTATGTACAGTACATATATTCACAAGTATTCAACACTTTGTCGTAGTAAATTTTTTTACATAAGTTGGATTTACAATCATCTCACCGGATATTTATTAAAAACCAAATTTTTTTGTGTCATTATTTTCTTGTTATAGTTCGTAGATTTTCTTAGCTTTTCTAAAGTTTACAAGGACATAGGAAAATCAAATGTGTAAAGCTGGATATAGGAAATTACGGGAATAGCTGGGGATCTCATCTTGATTGTTGTTAGCTAATTATACCTCTAGGCTAAGGTAAAGTTAGAAATCTGCTGAGATAAAATGTAAAAAATAAAAAATAAAAATTGTGTTAAGAAGATTTAAACTGAACTCAGAAGGGTGCCCAAGAATAAAATTTTACTATTTAACTAATTTTTTGCTGCGGAATTACTGGCAATTAAAGAAGCTTGTTTGATCTTTGCTGCATCGAAATGGTCCAAGTCCCGTAGGGTCGTCGTTGAGCCAGATTGTAGCAATGGTGTGAAGTGGCTAAAGTTTTCTAACAATGCATCGTGTGTGTTCAAAGACTTGATTCAGAAGTGTTGTAGCAGTTGTAATTAATGATAGCAAGTGATAGATTGGGTTGATTCCGACGGTTTGGCCAAAGCTGGGATAAGGGACAAGTTGAATCTCCTTGGTGTCTGTACTTTGTCTGAGGTGTGATTTTTGTTACGTCTTTTTCTTTTTAGTCTTGCATGACCCTTTTTACGTCCGATTTTACAATTATTTAGGTGGACATACAGTTGATTTTACTACTCATTTTCAACATAATGAATCGATTGAGTAATATATTTAGTTAGTTGTTGAGAGCAATTATATCACTAATTTCTAGTATTTTTACTCTTTCTAAACAATTCTTGAAGCTGCCATATACCTTTGCAAAAAGAGTTTATTAACTATGGAAAGAATTGTAGGAAACCGAGGCATTTCGTCATTTTATATCTTTTTTTCTTTTAATTATTTAATGACATTTATACAATTTTTTTTCATGTCATTGATACGTAATTTTGATAATTTTTCTCGAACTTAGACCCCGAAACTCGAACCTTGAACCAAAAGGTCAAGTTTTAGTTTAGGGTTTAAGGTTCGAGGTCGGAGTTCAAGGTAAAATTTTATCAAAATTGTATCAATAACATGAAAAAAATTGTTGAAATATCATTAAACAATTGAAAAGAGATGTCAGATGGCGTGACACCTCTGCTTCATACAATTCTTTCTCATTAACTGGAAAGATGTAACCAACATTCTTTTGATCTAATGACAAGAACATTATATTATAGGCATAAAAATTTGGGTTCAATCCTAAACAATCTAGTTTCATATCCCCAATTACATACAAAAACTATAAAAATATAAAAGAAAAGATTATATCCACCCGACTATACAATATTGAGAGCGGAGAGCAACAAAATCTAAAGTTGGAGAAAAATAAATTATATATCCAACATCAACCATCCAAACCTCTAATGAAAATCCCAATTTTTTCAGACCACCTTTTTTTACTAAACTCTTTTTATATGTGATGGTTTTACATTAAATCTTGATTAAATTAAAATTTTAATTTATTCATCGTAAAGTCCCAATTTATTGATTCCTTGGATTAAGCAATAAAGTGAAGGAAAATAACAAAAGCTTAACCCTAGGCATTTCTTATATATATATATAGATGACATCAGAAAGCTGTTGTGTGTGTTTTGTTCTCATGCACATTCTCAAAAAACATTGTAATATAGATAAGACTAAATACGTGTGGAATCAACCTAAGCAACATTCGATTACACACCCATATTTAAGATCATGTCCACTCTCCTTAAAGAGAAAAGAAGGTTGTCTCTAGCGTACGTCCATTTACAACCTTATGTTCCAATATTATTAGTAATAACTTCATTGGCTAAAACAATCCAATTATCTTATTTAAAACTTAAGAGGGAAGGTCTCAATCATTCCTTAAAGCCAAATGTTAATCACAAAGTCCTTATATACATGTATTATACTTCCTCTCTATCTAAGTATTAGCACTATATATTAAGATCAATCTTCAAATGATTTGATGTTGTTGTTTAAAATGTGAAGACAAGAAAAGATGAGTAGCAGAGAGATGAAATCTGACTTCCATCTGCAACAAAGCCAAGACATTAAACAAATATAGTGCTCTCCACAAATCTGACACATTATCCTCATGTAAAGTTGTTTCAAGCTGATGCTATAAACAGCAAAGAAGGTGACTGCCAAGACTTGGACTGGGAAGAGAGATATAGAGAGATGAAGAAAGATATGAACTTCAAACATATGGTTAATTACTTTGGCAATGATCAGTTCCACTTGGGCAACAACAACTGCTAGTACAGTCACTCCTAGAATGACCTTTTTTTTAGTACTAGTTCATTACTGAGGATACTGACACTGTTTGCATCAAAAGTAGATTTCAAAGGAGTCCACGAAAGTCTCAAAAGCATTACCAGTTTTTACCACTCTAACAGAAAGTAGAAAGGAACAAGGCGTCGAGAAGTAAAACTACCCAAAAAAAAATAATAGACTACTTATGTCTCAAAACAATACCATGTAGCTGATGGAAAAAGCAAAAGAAAATTACCCTTCATAGATCAAGCAAAGCAGCAGCCAGGGAGGAACATTTAGTCATAAGCTAGACTAATTAAACTGCAGCTTGCTTATGGTTATGGGGTTTTGGCGATGCATATTTCAGCTTGCACTAGGTGGTGGTGGTGGCACTGGAAGAGTTGGGGTTTGGTTGACTAGGGGTCGCTTACGCTTCTTCTTTTCATAGCTAATCCCTCTTGCTTTTGACTGCAAATCGCGAACCTCACGAAGATAAAGCCTCACAGCTCGGGTCCCAAATGGGTTTGGTTCAGGTTTTCCGCCATTTTCTTCAAAGGCAGCTCGGAGGCGGCCGATGAGAGCATCGAGGCTACCCCAGGCTTGACGGAGCGGGCATGGACAAGGGGCAGGTGGGTTTGGGAGGCCATAGAAGGGACAGTTAAGAGTGTGGACTTTGGTTTTTCCAAATTGGTCGAGGTAGCGAAGGAACTCCAGGACGTGAGCTCCACTGCACATGGAGAGTGAAAGTGGGGGCCTATGATTCTTCAGGTACTGTCCAAAGGTATTCCAGTCACGGCGCTTTTGGTTCTCGTACCGGCTTGACGTGGAAGAAGACGAGGTCGCAAGTGATGTGGCACCGTTATTGCTAACGTTTTCCAAGTTGAAGCTATCCATTTCTGGAAATGAATCCATGGGCATGGAGAGAGAGCACAGTTTTTAACAGTATCGTCCACAACAAATTATTCGTTTTGGGCTTTATCAATTAACAATTGGAATATGGAAAAAAAGAAGAAGAAGATTGGTTGGTGTTTGCCGTGATAGTGCGGTAGTGCTTTCTCTTCTTGGTTCAGCTACTTCGATTTTAGGGTTTCCTTTACTTTGTGTTTCGTAGGATGGTAAAAACACTTGGTAACCTTAAAACACTCTAATTATAAAACTTAAACTAAGCTAAGCAAAACAAAGTTGCAATACTACTGTTGAAGAACTGACAACTTCGCCATTTTTTACTGATAAAAGTGATAATTCTACAAATTGTAATTATGTTTAAACTTTTTAAAAATATATTCAACTATGATTTTAATTATTTAATACTTAAAAAAAATTTCTAAACAAATAACAAATTTTAAAATTAAATCAAACTGTATAATATATCGATACAAAAAAATATTTAATAATACAATTATTAATAAAATTAACAAAAATAAATAAATATTGTATGATTGTTATCTAAGATTTCATATTTCTCTAATATTCTACGCAGTGTATGTTGTGATAATTAAGATGATGTTTTATGTTGTATAGTGCATTTTCGAGAGCTGGCAGTGTATGTTGTCATTTCGTGTTTACTAAGTTTTTCCCTTTTGGATATAATGAAAGTAAGTTATTTTGGCTGAGAAAATGAAACATTACTTTTTGATTATCATCATTTCGTCATTACAAAATATAAATAATTAATAATAATTACATTAAATTTAGTACAAATAATTTATAATATATACTATGCAATTTAAATTTATAACATCAATTTTAAATATTTTTTAAGTTATTAATATAAATTAGGGATAAATATCAAAATTATACATGAATTTTGATTGTGTAATCTACACATTGGATTTTAATTTGATTTAATTTTTACGAATTGATATAAACACTATTTTATGTTTATAAATTACATACACAAATTGTTATATTAATTCGGTATAAAAACAGATTAATGTATTTATATTTTTAAACGTATATAATTGATTTAAAATTATACAATTGAATCAGAATGAAAACTTCGTATGAACCATAAACGAAGTTTCGTGTGTATAATTATACAAAATCGAATAAAGTTACATTTGATATTTTGAAAAGTAATATTAAACAAAGTGTAGATGCAGGAGATGATATCAAAATTAATGGTGAGCAGAGAAGGGGAAACCATAGGTTGATATTAGAAAAGGTTGAGGTTGGTTCCCATTTATTGCGGCATTGAATGAAGTTCTGCACTACTTTTGCTACAAAATGGTGGGCTGAAGAGACCCTAATTTCATTGTTGAAGGGAAGCTCTGTAGTTTGAAATGACACTTCACTCTTCGTTCACACATATCCCCCTAAATAGACCTTTTATTTTCTGTCTGTCACCTGCAATTGGTACCCTAATTTACCCCCCCCTGCTGACAATATATCATCTTACTGTTTCATTCTGGGCAAACACCCTTTTTCTTTTTTCTTTTTTAGAAATAAATTTAATTAATTTACGGAGGTGAGTGGGTGGGTTTTCTTTTGCGGCTCTCATATCTTGACATCATAAGCACTTGTCTCTTTACGTATCGAAGCTCAAAACTCCACATCAACCAATCAACTTACAAGCTGTACTGTTGGCTTCTGATTTTCTTTAAATTAAACATTTGGATTATATTTATAATTTCTTCTCTAAACCTAATTAAAAATAAAAAAAACCTGCCCGTCTCCTGTTTCCTTGCGAAAAACCAAAAGTATGTCCATGTTAATTATTTGTTTGTTTTAAGCAAATCAAGTCGTTAGGAATTCATCTTTAAAACATATTTATTTATAAACTAAAGCCAACTCCTTTTCCCTCATTTGTTGGCTCCAGTCTCCGAAACTCTTCAATGTGATGCTTTTGGAAACACAGCAACTGTAGTTTTCACTTACTTTTTCCTTCACTGCAAATCTTTGCCCAAATTAAACACGTTAAAATCTGTTGTTAGTCCCTCTACTTTGTTCAATTTTGAGATTTAATCCATATACTTTAAAAGCCTCCTACTTTTTCAATTTAAGAATCTTAGTCCAACCATTATCATTGTTAGCGATTTATGTTAAAATTTGCCAACGTGACATGTTTTCTTTTCTAGTTAAGCATATGCCATGTCACATCAGGACAACCTAACTAATATGTCAAATTGATAAATTTTGATAAAAATATTTAAAATTTTAATGATTGAATTAAAATTTTTAAATCAAGAAAGTAAGAGCACCTCATTTTTTATTTTTCAAATATAAAAACTAAACTTTAACATTGGTCAAAGTACAGGGACAAATAGTATGTTTTAACCAATTATGTTATTATTTATTAAAATATGCTCCATCTATGTGCCAACATTATAAATGGTTAAGTTGTTTATGTCATCTATCTTTTTCAGTTTGTAATATGTACAAAACAGTAGAGTAGGTAGGGGCCGCAGTACTCACCCCTAAAATTCTACTTTCATCCCTTAATACAATAAAAAATTGATTCAATCATTAAAAAACTATAAAAATATAAATTATTAAAACGATAAAATTATATTTTTACTATTGCAAAAATTACAATTTAATATCGGTCTCTCTTAAAAAAAATTTCTGACTTCGGTTTTAGTATAAAAAATACTTTTAAATCTCTATATGATTCGAGTTTAATTATTATTACACTTAAAATTATTTTATTAAATTTGTTGACATAACATTTTTAAATAAAAAATTATTCATTTGATAGCCAGAAAAAAAAAATGAGTGAAGAATTTTAATATTACTAAGAACTGAAAAGTATAGAAATTCGAAAACATATTTTAACCTTTATTATTTTATAGTTTTATTTTAATGCATGTAAAAATATAAATTAATCACCCAAATGAAATCAATTTCATTAGAGAAGAAATCATCTTGTAATAACAAAATGGGATCCAAAGTACATAAGGTGCAGTTGGAATCACAAATTCTGCCCATTTGCCGTGAAAGAAAATTCCTGGAAGATCGAGGCCATGGGAGATCAAACGTACCCAAGGTACAAGCTGATGTATAAATTCCCCTCCCCCATGCATAGCAAGAGTGGACCAGGGCTTGCCTCGGCTACTTTCTTTTCCCAAACAGTAGTACGACTAGAGAAGTAGGGCCATGCATGGCCTGCTGCAAGTTTCAGGCGACAGCAGTGCCAAAATTAACCTATCATCAAATATGCATGCAGTTGTGCGGTTACAAGCATGAAGCTTTGTTATGTATGGTTTTAGTTTTGTCTGGTGTTGGCTTCAATTTGATAGCCTGAAGCTTTTGGGTGTTTGTGGACAATTGGAGTGGTGGGCTTGTTAAAACTTGTAACCTGCAAGAAATTCTCCCACGGAATATTGTAAAAGAAGAGGAAACAAACAAGTTGTTTTAGTATTAAGGGATAGATTTAGCCATATGCTAACTAGCTATCTCCGCCTGCATGGTTTGTGCTTTTCCCTAAAAGTGAACTGTGAACTCAACCAAAATCAATGGCTCCCAATCGGAGTATAAGAATGAGAGATATCTTCGCTTAACAGTGTGATCTCCTTGTCTGGGAACAGCCTAAACAAAAAAAAAAAAAAAAAAAAACAACCCACCCACCCTCCAATGGTCATTCTAAACGTAATACTACAGCCACTACAAAGTCTGCTGCTTTTTCCATGAGCTTCTCAACTTGTAACTAATAGTCGAGACCTTAACGTTGTTAGTAGCTCAAGTGGGAGCACTCGAGCTACTAACAAATATCTTTACTCTCGGAATTTTTTAACATCAAGTTTTTCCTTTTTCCTCGAGAAACAACTTCTTTTTCCAGATATGATAACGGATATAACTTGAAGATCAATAAGAATCCAGTAATTGATTCCACCAAAAAAGAAAACACCTCCAAAACTCATTAAGGTAATCCCAAAACACAAAGGGTCCAGCATAGAACACTACCACCAGGGTAATAGAAAACTTGATCAATGGATGGTAAAGTGCATGACTGCATAAGCAAAGCTGTTGGCTTCCTACTTCCCTGAATACATGGAAAAAATGAACAGCTCCAATTCCTTTGATCATACCATCCATCTCATTGAAAGTATCCCATAAGAAACCTCCAGGGGCGTCACTCGTGAGGCATAAGAGCTACACCAGAAAACAACTTTGTATTAGTCAGACTCCACCATCGGTTCAGCTCTCTTGCGCCAACCAGGTTTACCCCTTGGAGCCCCATTGACGTTAAATTTTACGACACCCGCGGATGGAGGAGTCCAAAGCCGCCTGTGCATGGTGCACACTGCAATGGATGTTTCCATTTCGCTCTTTCAACGATGAAAGCATCTCCCGAGTATGCTCGAGCCCAAAAGATTGACCTTTAACTTCTTTGTGAAAAAATAGCTCATCAACCGATGGTGTACCTTGAAATACAAATTCGTTTCGAGTCAACCAGATCCACCACAGGAACTCACAAGGAAAGATTTAAGATTAACAGGATTATACCAAAGAATAGCCCGGCCCGCCAAGAGAACATCTGTTCCAGAATACTCGGATCCACTCGCACTCATCATGAGCCATTAAAAATCAGTGGACTCTGGGATGGGCGGGGCTTTTAACTTCCATGTATCATGTTATAGTTGAAATTTCTCACCACACAGACATCATTAAAAAAACACACTACATTGTGATTTGACAGAAAAGGAGCCAGCTTTGTCGTTGCGGTCCCACAAAGAAAGTAGACCACTCACATG
The DNA here is from genome assembly GCA_039519145.1 of Kokia cookei. Taxonomy (NCBI): domain Eukaryota; kingdom Viridiplantae; phylum Streptophyta; class Magnoliopsida; order Malvales; family Malvaceae; genus Kokia; species Kokia cookei. The sequence continues at coordinate 5,565,752 of CM076908.1, read as the reverse complement.
ACACACTGAATGGCACTACTAAGCCCCCCCAATCCTCGTCACCATAAGGTGCTTTTATGTATGCTTAATTGAATAATAACCAAAGTCGAGCCTCATGATCTGTCACAGGACAGCACTCAACCTAAGAGTAAAATAGATGTCCATGTACACCAAAATACAACATGGCATAACAGTGGGGCACAGTTGGAACAAACCCAGCAAATGTTAATCTTGTCCAGAAAAAAACCATCACCAGTTAACGACAAATGTAAACCGTGGTGCGAAAGGAGGAAAACTATTATAAAATCTCTCTATATCCACTATAAAGTTTGCTTCTATATCTTTCAGTGGATCACAATTGTAGCAGGCCCAATTATAAGATCTCTAGAACCACTATGAATTTTGGGTTGTAAAAACTCCCCCTCCTCATTACAGGTCTCGGCCTTGGCAACTGGTCGTAAACCTGACACTTGTATCTATTTTTGAACATATATTTATTTCAGGGGATATTTATCAAAAACCAACATGTTTCTTTGTCATCAATTTGTTGTTAAGAATAAAATGTGAATCAAAGTGCTTACGGGTGCAATTGGAATCACAAATTCTACCCTCTGACATCATGGAAGAAAGAAAAGTGGTGGAAACGCCGTGAGAGATCAAACACTGGAGGAGTCTGGTCAGAAGTATTAATTATTATGGAATGGTACCATAAATGCCAGCTGTTGTATAATTTCACTTTCAGCCCATCCCATGACTAACATGAGTGGTCCAGTGCATGGGCATGCATGCCTTCGGCTACTCCCTTTTTCCTAAACACTAAAACATACGACTAGAGAAGTAGGGCCTTGGATGAATGCTGCAAATTTCAGGTGACAGCACTGCCCAGATGACCTGTTATCGAATATTGCATGCAGTCCTGCAGTAACAAACAGGGATACCAAATCACAGAAAATGGAACATTTCAAACCAAACCAAATTGCAAAAGTATCCATTTAACAAGAACCTATATAGTAGATTACATGTACAACATATTTACAAAACTTAAGGAACAAATCAGAACCAGCTATTATATGAACTAAACTAACTGAAGAAAAACAAAGTGAAACTGTCATACCATAATACTATGGCAAGCTATTATGCTCCATGGAAATATTCGCAGCAAATTATAGACAAACCGAACAGCTCACTGGAAAGCTTGACCCCTATTTTCCAATAGGGATAAAAAAGAAACAAAGAATAGAGTTCACAATGCCAATGCATATAGCTTGACAACTAAAGAAGGTGTGGGAAGAGAGAGCTCCAACAAGATAAAATGAGAAAAGAACAACTCACATGCAAGAAGGGTATCAAAAGAATCAGAAAATAAAAATATAACAGAAGTTATCATATGTCACATCCTGCCCTTCCCTGTCGCACCTTCTCTCTGATTCCGGAAGTGACTAAGAAGCTGTTGTGCCTGCAACAGTAAGAAAATAATATATCATATCCTTTATGATGTGCATCCCGAAAATTTGCATTACATAACACATTTTTCCAAACCAATCTAATTAGCTACGTTAAGGAATATAATCACAATTCCGCTTACTATATTGAGATTCCAGACACAGGAGCAGACAATGCAAGGACTGTAACATTGTAACAGAAGAAGAATTAAAAACTAAGCTGCATACCTTTTCCTTTGCTCTTGGTGTGCCGGATTGAGATAGCGCAACAAGGGATGGAACGACCCCTTCTTGCAAAACCAATGTACAAAACTTGGAACTGTTAAGGCATAGTTGCAGCAATGTAGAGGCAGCATTTTCCTTACCCCTCGGTGACCCTGATTCAACAACTTCAATTAGTACTGGGATACCGCCTTCCTGTACAATTGCCAAACACCCTTCCCCAATTGTTGACAGGTTCGAGAGAAGAGCAGCTGCCTTGTCAACCATCCCACTATCAGGATCCAAAAACTTGACAAGGTATTTCACCACGCCAGCTTGCACTATACGAACCTTATTTTCATGAAAGATTGACAAGTTAAACAAAGCAGTAGCAGCATCTTTTCTTCCTCTCAATGTTCCTGAGCCTAGAAGATTTACCAAGGCTTTTACAGCACCAGAGCGGCCGATCCTTGCCTTGTACTCTTCCAAGACAGAAAGACTGAAGAAAGCTGCCGCAGAGTTTTCTTTGGCTCCATCATTTCCAGACTTTAAAACATGAATTAGAGGCTCTATTGCTCCCGATTTTGCAATTCTAGCCTTGTTATCTTCATTAATTGAGAGGTTTAGAAGGGCTGTAGCAGCATGCTCTTGCGTTAGCTTTACTTCTGAGTATAATAGAGAAAGTAATGGCGCAATAGCACCACATTGACCTATAATTATTCGATTTTCCATGTTGTGCTTTGCAAGAAAGCGCAATTCTGCAGCAGCTGCTGTTTGGACTTCATTGGATAGGCTTTTAAGGTTGTCTATTAACGTCTTCACATGGGAACTCGTGGTCAAATCATCACATCCTGACTCAGATTCAATAAAGTAAGGGCTGTTATAACTACGGTTTCCATTGACCGACTTTTCTATTTTTGCTCCAGAGGCCGGCAACTGCTTTCCTGTTATCCAGGAAGAAAGTCCCGATTCTTTTGTTAATGATGAAGTACCAAGGCCCTCAGATGATATTTCAGCTAAGTCGTTCCTTTCATGTTTATTTGAACTACTAGAGGCACAATCAATGCTGGAAACTTCACTTGAGGCTGATCCAGTCCTGCTGTGAATAAATGACTGATTGGAGGATTGCTGGTCATACTTGTCAGTCTCCCTGCTTTGGTATCCATAGCATTCTTGGTTATATCTTGATGAGGTGTCAATCTTCTGCTTCTCCAAACCATTTCCAACTTCAGGAGATGATCTTGATGTGGAGCAACTACCGTTTGCAAAGCAAGTACTATCAGTATGAGTTAAATCTTGAGAAGATAAATGATTTGAAGGAGAAGACATTGAGACAAGTTTTGCACGGCTGGTGTTACTAGAAAGTTGTAAGTTGTTTTCCTCACACCAACTTGCTACCATAGCTTTGACTCTGTCATTTGGAATGAGCTTTGTATGTGTAAGTGTTTGATGGGTCTTTGGGCAAATGGACAGTCCACTATCAAGCCACTTTTGGATGGAAGTGCGGTCATAAGTTTTCCCAGAAGCGACAATAACAGGATCCATCATAAGTTCCAACGACAAGGGGCAAAGGAAACATGGAGGTATCAAAATACCACATGTGGGTAAAAAGTGCCGTGTTTTAAGCATATAATCACGTATACAAGAGATGAGATCCACAATCTGGTTGATTTGATCTAATTTCCCTTTTGCAGTGTTGACTTGCACATTCATTCTCTCTTTTTCCACAGCCACAGTTTCTTTGAACAACTCCTGGCTTGACGACAAATTCAGTGATTTGAAAACTTTTATCAAATGATCAGTGCAAGGAATAGCATCATCTTTTAGACTTCTCAAAGCCTCTCCTACATTTTCCAATGGTCTCTCCTGCTGTAGACGTTTAATTTCCCGCATATAGTGCTGAAACAATTGAATATCAGTTAGTGTCACTACACAAAACCGACACAACACTGAAAAAGTTATATGCCTTGACAATTTCCAGAAGGACGATAAAATTTGTAGAAAGAAAATGACTATCATCTCTTTTTTCATCCAAACATAGTATGAAACAACAAATTCGATCTTTTCTTCAATACTTGAAGTGGATGATGATGACTTCGAATTCGATCTATATAATATGTGACATAACTGAAGTGAAGTGAAGAGCTTTGCATTTTTATCAGAAAAGGCTCCAAAAAATGGGTAGCATTTTTGTCATCCAATAATGGCATGAACAATAAATTTGACCTTTTTCGTACCTGAACAGTGGTTATACTTGAAGTGGATAGTGATGATTGCAATGATCTATGTAATACTTGACATATCTGAAGCGAAGAGCTTTGCACTTTAATCAGAAAAGACTCACTCTGAAGAACCTGTATATGTTTTTAAAACATAAATATATAAATAAACTGAAATATGATAGTAGTAGAAGCCTAAGAGCCCTATTTCTTCTACTTAAGCAGGTATACATAATTCATCTCAATATCCAAAATTCAAGCTTGGCTTCTCTGTGCCATTCTCTGTTTTATTTGAAGCAATGCCATTAAAATATGCTTGGATACTGGTTTTAAAAAGTGAACAATAGAAAAGCATAATGATCAAAAACTAGAATATGATCATAGAACACTGATGTTACAACAGATAGTGCTCAGTACAGATTGAAATTAAACTTACCCTGTGGATTTTGCTCATATTATAACACCACTTCTCCACGAAATCTCGAGCCTCATTCACAAGCAAATCTAGCTCTTCGCATTCTTTATATAGAGTTTCATCTGAAGGTATCTTGTAATCAACAATATCATCAAGCAGTGGTTTTAAAATTTTTAACACAGCAACCATATTTCTGTAATTCTTTTCCATGGGAACAACTTTTATTGTCTGGCATGATGTGAGATGAATGAATCGAGAGATGCTGTTGATGAGATATCTCACAGAGGTTGTTTCCATCTGACCTGTAATGCATGCAGCAAATCAGAATTTATATAATAAAAAAGAACCATTGAAGAAATTTGAAGTTTTCACCATTGTCGGTGTTGTCTTTTACCCATAATCTAAGGTAGTCCAGTCTTCTAGATTTCGAGCAAAAGGATAAAAGATCAGATATTTTTACAATTTTTCATAGCAAGTGAAAGGCTTTCTATTGATGTCTCTATGGGGAACATAGACAAACACATGCACTGCTACTGGAAATTGTTCACCAATGCCATGGGAAACCTTTTATCAAACTCACTTTACAAAATTGAGTATAAAGAAAAGGGCTTTTTGACTAATGTCACTGTTGATATGGTCTAAAATCCTTAGACTTAGCTATCCAATAAAAATTAAAGGAAAGAGGATTTTGATTGAGAAACAAAGAAGCTTCATAAAAGTGTGTATAAATGTATAATACACACCTCATTGTTTCTTAACAGAGCTAAAGTGACATGGACAGAGAATTCTTAAAACATTAATATGAAAAAAAATTCATTCTTCATTTACTAGTTGAAGAAAAGTAAATAAAAATTTGAATTACAACAAAATCAAAAGCTAAGTTTAACAGAGTTAGCAAAGCTTCCAACCAAAAATGGCTAATCAGTAAACTCACTCAACCTGGTTTTTTTTGCTAACTCTTCCAACCAAAAGTGGCTAATCAGTAAACTCACTCAACCTGGTTTTTTTTTTTTTCTCACATTCAGTCTATTAGAAATATATATTTCAAATGCTACATCACAGCAACAAGAACAAACAGCAGTCAAAAATAAATTTCACATGAAACTATAAGAGCTTCCCAGTGCTTAAATCCAATTTATATAATGAAAAACATATATACCTCTTTCTTGAAGTGGGTTTAAGCCGGTGAAACGAAGAAAGCGAGGATCTTGATGTACATTTGAGTAATGACATAAACTTGAAAAAAAAAAATCAAATATTAAACCCTGAAGCATTAAACATGACAACTTCAAGCTCAGCTCTTTTTTCTTTTTCCCCAGAAAAGTTGCATGAGGGCGGAAGCTGACAGAACTGGATCCCAATAAGGAAACACGCAAAAAGAAAAGAAAGAGAAGGTTGAACTGCGCGGGACCCCTATTTGGTTGAAGATTTGTCAGGAGGAGACCTGTAATTAATTACCATTAGTATTTAATCAAATGATTAGATATAACAAAGAGGAGTTTCAAACAGAGTTTTTATAGAGGGAATAAGTAATTTGAATTTCGAGATTAATTTTATTTTTATATATTTTATACAGTAATTGCATGGTTTAATATTGTTGAGTGAAATGATAAATCATAATTGTAAAATATTACTTCTTTCAAAGAAAAAGTTTAAACCCCATAGTTCCCATTCATTACAAATTGACGTATGTACAGACAAAGACAAACTTTCATGTCCCTTAGCTGCTTTAATTATAACAGATTGCCCCATTTTTTGGTCCTGTTGATCCATTGCCAGCTATCAAACATATTTCCTGAAGATGAACCAAACCTCTCCAAATCATCCCCTTTTTCAGTTCATAAGTTGCGTCATGTCATGTCTCTCCCCACTTTCATCTTTTTCGTGGGAAATTACTGTCATTAATTTGTTTCTTTTTGTACAAAACTAGCTTATAAAACCTCCTAAGGTACCTTAGTTAATGGCGGCCACACGAGTCAATCACTTCACCTGGTTAAAAAGGGTTTGCTTAATGACCCAAATTAATTGCTCAAACTCTTTTTAACTGCTTGCACTTCTATTTTAGTTTTTCAGAAATACATGCTTGCAAATCCCACTTTCCTTTTAACAAATCACATCAGATTACATTACACACCCCCCTTGATCTTACAATTTGTTTTTTATTTTTTTTGCTTTTATATTTTACTTTGGACCGACAGTGGTCCAAGATTCCTAGGCTTCATCTAAGGCTAGCTTTACTTTCAAAACTACCTCATCCCTTATCCTAATCTACCAATTTCTTCAAGTGTCTGTCACATGGTCAATCCTGTAGCAAACAACTAGAAATGCGTACGCCTCGACAGTAAGTGGCCTTACAGTTCAATCAATCTCTATGGTTCCTTTGTCGACAGTAATCTCAAGCCCATGACCGTGGTAAGTTTTCTTTCACAATGAAAAATAAAGTGTTGCTTCGTTCTATCAATCTGGCACAACGAAACTACAGAAAATTTAGACTGTAGCAAGGAGCAGGAGATCCTGGAGTTGTGGGATAGCCACGTGCTGGTTATACTTCAAAAAACGAGATGGGAAGCGTCTTGATGTTGCAACGGTGGGCTCCTTTTAGTGCTTCTACTTTTAAGACTAAAATTGACAACTTTCCTGGCCAAGACATCATTAAAACATGAGCTCTTTTTTTTTTTTTTTTCCTCTGCAAGACATGGTCCTTAAAATGCTCCTTTTCTTTGTTTTTGGTAAAGGGAGATTTACAGCAATTACTTTTATAACGAAACATACACATGTCTGAAAACAGACAGAAAGGCAAACCTGTCAGAGTTACTGATTCACTTGCTTCAGCTTCAAGTTATATCACTCAAATCATATGAAGTTTCCAGGAATGACACCGATAAGGAAATGTATATTTCACTAAATAATGTTTTTCTTAGTATATGGTAATGTCATTTACAGTAACTTGATTTTGTAACAAAAACTTTAAAATTTAAGTTTAATCTGCCATGCATAAGACAATCCATGTGCATTATTGGTTTTTCCACCCATCATACGGTATAGAGCCTTATAACTTGATCTATCTTGCTTCGGCAAACGGGGCATAGTCCATTTTTGGCCTTTATCTCATTTAAGCAAGACATGCAACCAGCCATATGACCACAGGGGATGCATGCACCTTCTACCGGAGCTTCCCAACATATTATACAAGAGGAAGAACCATCTCCTTTAGCATCATTTGTGGTTGAGGCTCCATGATCTGTTGTTGTCGTAACAGGCAAATGCACTGGATTGAAATCAATTGAAGGATACTGACTTGGTTCCTCAACTAAAACATCATCAGGAATTGGTGGAGCAGATGGAGATGGAGACATGGAAGCATTAAATCCACTTGTTTGGACATGGGCTGGAGGATCCGAGAGGCTTTGGACTTGATGGCTTTGTTTACCAGTAGGTCTAGAATCAGGCACAGCCCAGTCGTTCTCTTTTTTAGTTCGTGCATCCATCCAACCACTGTGATCTCCAAGGGTTTGGACATCATGACTCTGCTTGCCAGTTGGTCCAGAATCTAGCACACCCCAACCATTGTAATCCTTTCTGGTTGGTCTATCCATCCATCCTGTGTTGCCTAGCTCCGAATGTTCCCGTCCATCAGTAGGACCCCATCCATTATAACTTTCAGCATTTGCAGAAATCTCCCAACCGTTTGCATCAACTGCCCCAGAGCTCCAGTTATTATTACGTTCTGGAGATTCAGCAACAGTTTGATGTGCATTTGCTGCACTTGAAGTTTGGGTATTTGGTGATGGGACAACCTAGAAACATTGCAGCTCTTGTTAGTATGCAAGATGCTTACTGTATGTTATATAATGCAATTTATCAAACAAAATGAAGAACAATAGTACTGTTTGTGAAACATAAAACCCAGCTTTCCAAAACTAATCCAACATAACCATTGAGTTACTAACAACAAAATATTCAAAGTCCCCCACTAAAAAATGACAGAAATTTCAATAAAACAAACTGCACTTGCTTAACTAACTTGATTTCTGAACAAATGAAGATGCTAAGTCATAAACCAGACCTCTAAGCAATCCTCTTTAACAGACCAAAGGACCGAGCACATGCATGTTTTCCATCACTCCTCTAATTTTATAGCCTCCAAAACTTGAAGAGCAGCATTCAAAACAATTTATACCGAAATGCTAAGAAAAATAACAAACTCATGTTTTCCACTCTTAACTGTTCACATTTGAATCCAAGCATAAGTCTATCCTAATCTAATTTAGAAAACTAGACGAATTAGAGCCTATTACAATTACAATGATGCAATGACTCTATTTTCACAAGAATGTCTTGTGATATAGTTTACCTGAAATTGTCAATACAAATACACATTTTGAAGTAACACTAATATTCCTCCTATAAAAGAGAAAAGAAAGTATTTCCAAAGATGATTTATACACTCATTTCCTCCCCATCTGATCACATAAGAGTTTTTCTTTTCATAATGAATTAAATATCCAATGAAACCATTTTTATCACCTCTCAAAATTTCGAACATGCATGTATTCAGTTTCTTTTTTGCGCAAAAACTAAGAGATACAATTTTCAGCAGGGTGATATATAGAATCAACTAAACCTGAAGATTTCCTTTGCATGCACTATATAACCATTGAAGCTGCTGCTTGTCTCCCTCATTTCCAGATGCAATCTTGTATCGAGTTTCTAACAGATAAAACTGGAATCAGTAAAAAGGTTCAAACACCAAAGGATATTATACACAAAAGGACTGTTGGTGAATACAATGGGAAAATGAGAAAGCCAATGCCTATTTCACTTAATAGTTAGATTTACTACTGCATTCATTCATAGCTAAACAATTTGCTATCACAGAATACTTTCAATTCCAAAGCTGCAAACTAAATAAACAATGATAAAGTTTGCCTCATCTTATTGATATATATATGTATGACAAAACAATGGTATGATAAAAGAGAAAAAGAGCAATCATAGATCTGAATTTATGCCTTTAATCAACCATTTCTATATTAATCATATTTATATAGAAACCATCAAATAGCAAAGTTGATCATATCACTAGAATAACGAAGCAAGCATGATGTAGGAGCTTTACAGATGCATAAAGGTCATAACAACCAATTCAATTAATAACATTCAGTGCCTAAGGAAAGTAAAGAACAATAAGAACCATAACATGACTAAGAGTATTCTTAAACACAACCAAATACTTACCAAATCAGTTTCTTATCAGAAAAGAAAAAAAAAAGTACAATAGGTTCAGCTATAGGAAGTTACTGGTAGCCTGATCAAATATGACAAGTGCTGGATCTGATTTATGAAATTTGGGTTCTTCAATTTTGGCCTTCCAAAGAGCAATCACCGTCTGAGGCTGGGCATCCTGCTCATATTAAGAATGTAGATATTAAATATAAATATAAGTATATGACATTTTTAAAAGTTATATCTATGCCTGAAAGGCAAACTTAAAAGGAAAACAGAAAGGGGATTATGACATTATATGATGAATAAAATGGCTGTATGAACTTCTCTTCACAAGTTATTTATTGAATAATCCTCAAAGTCGGACTATATTCTTCCAGGGGACTAGGGTAAAGGAATTGAGTAATAGAATTTTTAAAGCATTGCAATGAAAACAAGATGACCATTTTAGTGGCCTAACCTGCAAAGTGGAATATATTGCAAGCTCAAATCTGGGAGGCCTCATGGGATTACCAGAACCACAAGGTATAATCACAACCCAGCTGCAAGAAAGCACATTAATTAGTACACAAGTAATGCATTTAATGGGACTTGATCAGTTAACATTATATATATAGTTTTAATGAGCATCAGTTATGCTCTAGATAAACTAAAAACTGTGGAAAATATCAAGAAAAGTTGGATATAGAGGCAGTAAATGTACAATGTACAGACATTTTCCTTGATAACAACTGGGGAGCAAATCCACCAAGGAAGCTTGGACCGAGAAACTCCCGAAACCAGCCAGAGAAACAGCAAATATAATTCTGGATAGAACAACACATGCATGAAGCCTAGGAAAAACAACCTACTATAGCAAAAATTTTAATAAATTATGCACGTATTTCCCTCAAACGTACCTCAATTGCACGGACAATATTTGTACACCCTTTATTTCTGGCAACCTCAAGCGGTGTCTGGCAATCATCATTCCTCAATAAAAAATTAGCTGAAAACATTAATGTCAAACAAGAGCTTATAATACATATAACAAACACCAAACTAGATCATAATTTCTGAGTTAAGCAAATAGGTTGACATACCGCCACGAGAAAGAAGCAGTTTAACAGTTTGCTCCAGGCCTCTTTTTGCAGCATGATGTAACGGAGTACCTGCATGACGTCCTGCAAATGAAGGTTAAATAAGAAGCAGAATTAACACGAGATACTTTTTTTTACCGAGGAAAAAACATTTAAAAAACACAACTGTTCAATGTTTATGCACCCAATTCAGAATGTTTTAATCATAAAGTGAGAGTCCATGCAACAGAGTATATAACTTGTCCAGAAATTTTGAACTTATTACAAAAACGAATCTTGGGCAAAAATCAAAATATACTATCAAAACAAACCTACCAGGGCGGTAAGCATTGACATTGGCACCCATTTCCATCAGTGTCTTGGCCACATCTGTTAATTCAGGATTCATGCATGCCACAATGAGGGCAGTCTTTCCATCTTTGTCTATCCACTACATCACAAAAACAACTCAGACTATAACTTTCATAATTTCATTTTACAAAACACACATATAAGCAAGAATCAACCATAAATGATCAAATTACTTCTTCTTTTACGTATTTTCTGCTTTTCTGGGAACCACGAACGACACCCAGACTTCAACATATACAATTTAAGGCGAACTGAACAACAAACCAACGTTCCCTAAAGGCTAGCTCTTTATCGACTTTCCATTAAAATTACCTTAGAAAACTGACTGAACATAACTATGTAAGGGGAACAAATAGTTGAAGTATACGCACCTCAAGGCTAGCACCTTCTCTGCAAAGAGCTTTAATGCCATCCACGTTCCCGGCAATTGCAGCCTGATAAATCAACTCTTCTTTTGATTGCTTTTGGCGCATCGTATCAAGTTTCTGACCCATCTATAAGCTTTTACTCACAAATATTTTTGAAGCAAAAACAAGAAGTGCACCAGAGATTTGAAGGAAATGAAAGTGAGTGGTAGTGGTGAAGATTTGTAGGAGGAAACTTCTAAAGAAGTTGTAAATATTGCATTGTATTAATTGGAAGACAAAGGGAAACAGAGAGTTGAGGGAAGATAATTTGTCAGATTGATACGGTGAGAATAGCCACACCTAAACGGCCAAGTGGATCCATGTTCAATTCCATCACATTTTCATAACATTAAACTAAAAATAACAAAAATGTAAAAGATTGTTTATTCAATAGTTAAACGATTTTAATAAAAGAAATTGCATATTTCATTTAATAATTATTGATAGAAAAAAGTTAAGGAAAAATGTTAACAATGATAAAGACCGTATTAGAGGATAACAAAAATAGTTGACCGCAATTTTATTGACATAAAATCTTCTTATTAGATTATGTCACGTCAACAATATGAATCAAAAAATTTCATCAATTTGTATGAATTTTGGGCTCAGTTCTTACGCATTTATGTGCATATAATTTAGGATAAATTGTAAAAATAGTCATTTTTGTTTGCTTCATGTTACATTTTAGTCACTTATGTTTGAAATGTTACGTTTTAGTCACTTATATTATTATTTTATTACGAAGTGATCATTCTACCATTAAGTTCTGTTATCAAACCCTAAACTTTAATTGAAAAAACTTAAACCTATTTCCACATGATTTTATTCTTCATCTTCATTTTAATCTTCTTTCCTGTTGATTCTAACATCTTCAGCTACAAATCTATCTCAAAACTTGAATATTTGAAATCCATTAACCCAAAAAAATTTATGTTTTCAAAGATTCAGGCTTTAGGTTAATGGGTTTTAAATATTCAAGCTTTGAGATAGATTTGTAATTGAAGACGTTGGAATTAAAAGGGAAAAAAATGAAAATGAAAAATAAAAGCATATGAAAATGGATTTAAGATTTTTCAATTAAAATTTAAGGTTTAAAAATATTAATTAATTAAACTTTTTTAATTAAATATTTATTCTAATTCATTTGAAAATTCAAATTGACACTTAAAATCTAATTGGATTACCACGTAAAATTACCGTGAAGGAAATAACAAAACTTAACGACAGAATAATCATTTCGTAAAAAAAAAAATAACATAAATGACTAAAATGTTTTAAACATAAATGACTAAAATATAACATGAAGAAAATAAAAATGACTATTTTTGTAGTTTTATAATTTATTAAGAAAATATTTTGTAATAAGGTAATATACAAAACTCGTATGAGAGTAGCCTGTTTTAGAATTTTCAAAACTAAGTACTTGCGCTTTGTTAATATAATGTTAAAGAAGATTGATTTCTTTAATGACTGAATATCTAAACATCCATGGTTTCCCATCTCCCATTGAGAAATAAAATGTAAGTGGTATTAAAAGTTTAAAACCCAGCATCTCACAGCTATCAAAATGCAAGTCATCTTTCGTTTTTGGTAGCTTCATCATGAACTAACTCGAGTTATAACTCAGCAAGAGCATCAACTCGCTCTTCTTCATTTTGGAGAACCCTTTCAAACCCCGAGATTTTGCAAGTGCCCTTAGTTCTTGTACCTTCAATGCACTGAGATCTTCGTGTTCAACCTGCTGTTCACTCTCATCTTTACCAACATCCGTAGATTCGTCCTCTGACAACTCATCCAACATGTTAGGTTCTTGATAGATTGACTCAGGCTCAGATTCAGAGACTAGTTCCGGCAAGTGATCAGGCGCAGCAGGTGACTCAACCAAACTCGAATTTCCGTCTGTATTGATGGTCTCCTCACTGGAATAAACTTGCTGATATTTCATTCGTGGAACAGGTGACTTGCGTCGAAAATTTGATGTTGGTCTACTTAAAGTAGGGGCATAAGGTTCTTTGTCCTTGGTCTTCACTCTAACATTAGAATCAAAGAAGCTGGAGCTTTTACCAATGGAAGAGCCATTCACTTCTGGATGATCCAAACGCAGGTCGCTGCTGTTACCAATGCCATCATTTTTCTTACCTTGTTCGACTGAGTGTTTCCTCAATAGCTTAAGGAGCGAATCAACTGTTTCACTCTCATTGCTTTTTCTTTGTATGGCTTCAGCTCTCTTATCTTCTTTAGCAGCTGCTCTTTCTTGAAGTTTAGCTTGGACCTTCTTGAAAAGCTCCACAATTTCCTTCTCCCTTGGAGATGGGGCTGCAGTGGCTTGAAAATTTGGTGAGCCGGATAGCGAGAGAACAGGCCCATTTTTCAAAGATAACATTTCAGACTCATCAAGATTTTCAAAACTATATTTGTCTTCATTTTGCCTATTCCTACCTTGCAACCCATGTCTTTGCCTTGAGAAGTCGGGGCTCCTTCTGTGACCACTAGAATTTGCTTTGCATGCAGAAGGTATTCCCCTGGAACCGCATTTTGAAGATCTTATCTTCACCAGCGAACAAATTCTGCGGTCGCTATATGAAGAGCAAGGAGATAATGTCAAGGCTCTTCCAGAAATACCTGAGCAGGAGAGGTATCTGCAGTCTGCTGGTCCATTACCTACAATAAAATCAGTATCCAAAGACAAAAATTTAAGAAGATAACCATTTAGGAAGCAAGATCTTTTATGGCCTATTTCTTCACCCATGACACTTACCAGAAACCCAAATAAAAATAGTCAATAAATTACACAAACTGACGATTCGACAATCTAGTCTCATAGCTCCCATAGGAGAATCCCACAATCAACCTCAATCGTCCCAAAGTTTAAATCACATAGCTCCCATAGGTGAATCCCACAATCAACCTCAATCGTCCCAAAGTTTAAATCACTTAAACAGGAAAAACTGAAAATGATGTTTCTCTCAAACATCTATAAGCATTGCCTACTAAACATACATCGAAGTTTCTACTTATTGAGGCAAATATAAATGGCACATAAGGCTTAGTTTCCACTTCCCAACCGCCTCTGCATTCATCTGAAGGTTGTGTGGATATACAATGCCCTCAACTTCCCTCTATCAGCTATTAAGTATTCACTGTGTGTGCCATCACTGAGTCTGAGACAAACTCAAAGATTATTTAACCCTATTGCATTACTCTCTCCTGCTCTAACTATGAAAACTACTGACTGGTGATGCTACGATCAAATGCATTATTCTATAACATAATTTTCCAAAAAAAATATAAACAAAAATAAAAGAAAAAGAAGAAAGCATAACACGATTAAACAACCTCCCATACCTAAATAAATTTAACATGTAAAACTGAATAATCTTCAAATAATTCAGAGAAACCACGATGAATGGTCAAAATAATATAAGATTAGTATGGATTAAACAGTTTATTTTTTTTAAAAGGAGGGCAGTTTGGATAAGTTAACAACAGAGTACGAAACCCCTAGAGCGCAGCTATGTTTAACAAAAATGGGATATGTATGTATATAAACATCCATCCTCAACCTAATAGAGAAAACGACCAAACATTTCCTTTCCTCTCATTTCATTTCTCACGGTTTCTTGGCAACCAAACAGAAAACGAAGGAAATTGAATTAAAATCCCCCAACAAAATAAGTTGCAAAGGAAGAGAAATTTACCAGGAACGTTATTGGAAACAAGATGAAGGGCGTGCGACATGGGTTTTTATTTTTATTTTTTTTGGGGGGGGGGAGGTGGGGGGCGGTTCTGGTGAAGCTCCGAAAGAAAGCGATTTTGTGGCGCTTTTGCATTCACCTCGCAGGGTTTATGTACTTTGATGTAACCGAGGTTTTTCTCTGTTTTTGTTTTCTTTTTGGGATATTATAATAAGGTTAAAATCTGCAAAGTCCCTGTACTTTTTCTAATTTTGGAATTTAGTCCTTATACTTTTATGTCTAAGAAATTAGTCTCTTTACTTTTCAATTTTTAAAATTAAGGTTCAATTGTTAACACTATTAAATTTATTTTGTCAAATTCAGTTTCATTACATTTACAACATCATTTTTTTTAATTATATTATTAAAAAATAAGCATACTAACTAATTTAATAAAAAATTTAATCGTGTTAATAATTGGAGATATACTCTGAAATTTGAAAAGTAAAAGGATTAAATCTATAAAATAAATATAGAATGATTAAAGTCTAAAAATTTGAAAAGAATACATAGAATTGTAGCATATTTTAACCTTATAATAAGCCATTAATAAAGACTTACACGATAATATTTGTACTCCATGTTAGTCAACCTCTCTACTGCATTCTATTTGCTTGTCAAAATTTTAGATATTGTATAGCAGTTACTATTATACACTTATAATAACATTTAAAATAACCATCACAATATTTACGATTTAAATTATATTTAAATTTAAAATTTTATAATATATTACTAATATTATTAATTTGTGAGCTTTAATTAATATCTTTATTAAAATTTACAAATGTTGTTTCATTTATTAAATATTATTTTTATTTAATTAAATCTGGTTAATATATTTTTTAAATATTTTATTAAAATAATAACTTAATTAAAGTTTATTTTATTTAGAAATACAACTGTTTTTACACAAATTTGAGACAATAGGCTATTATAAAGAATTTAGTAAAGAGTATTAATGTTATAAATGAAAATTTGTTTACCTCAATTAATTTCATACTTTACAGTTATTGATGCTATAGAGGAATAGTTGTTATAGAAGATAAAAATAAACGTAAAAAAACAATTTTACAGCAAACTTAACTATTATAATGAAGGGTAATTATACGTTAATCATTCGATTATTAGTGTGTTTTTGTTTTGGTCACTGAACTATAAAAAAATTCAATTTCGTCAGTGATGTTTTAGATCGATCCTATTTTGGTTGCTCTCTGATAAATGGTTAATGGAAATAATGATGTGACTTTTTCTAATTGGTATAGTAACACATTTAATCTTTAATAATTACACATTCTATCAACTTGATCCTAATTTTAAATAATTCAATAAATTTAACCTTCACAATTATAAATTCTATCAATTTGATACTCAAACACATATCATTAAATATAAATATAGTTAAATGATTAGTATGTATTATGAAAAAGTATAGAATATAAAAAAAAAAAATTTTGAGAAAATTGTACCCGTACTAGATATAAATAATATAATATTTTGTCCGATTTTTGAAGTCCGTATCTTGTTTAAGACTAGAATTGATATTGATACATGTAAAAGAAAGAACTAATGCATCGAGTATGTACCTATGTAAATAATTTCTTTCGGTAGCTTGGGATTATGGAACTCCGCCATAAAATTACATGCATTGGGAGGACAGGATTGAACTCCGAAAAGCTCACTAACTGAATTGGCTCGATCAGATATCAAGCACATATACGCTCTTTACTAACATAGCGTCTTAAGCTTGTACGAAAAAATGTCGGGACTGGTATCAGAATGGCATTTCAATTCGTGTCTTGAGCAACAACAATTAAAAGGATCTGTGTACGCTTACCTTGCATCCGAGTCCCGTCTATTTGGACAATAAGCTTACAATTTGGTCATGCTTTATGTCTAAAATAATCGGTAGAATATTTTCGTGCCCATAACTAATTCATTGGATAGATTGTTGCTAACCATGACTGCAACTCATTATACGAATAGTCTCAATTTTCATATAATCAAGAAATGTTCTTCTGTTCTGCATACCAAGCTTTTTATGATAACGGATGGTAAAGAGTGTTTAAAATTCGGTTAAAATTAAATTGATCGATTGAATCAATCTAATTCAGTTAATCGATCGATGGCCGAATTTAACTCAATCGAAGTCAGTTAATGGTTTTTTTTTTTGAAATTTCAGTTATTTCGATTCGAAATCGGATAATTAACCGAATTAATAATTAATATTATGTGTTAATTTCAAGTATTATGTAGTGTTTTTAATTATGTAGTAATTTAATACATAAAAAATTGGTTAACTTTCAAGACAAAAACATATATTTCGGTTAATTTCAATGTACTTTTTTTTTTTTATATATATTTTATCCTGTTCATGGGATAGTTTATCCATCAAAGCCCGATGGCCCACCTGAGGTTTGAGAGAGTTTAGGTAAAAATATTACATTTAAAAAACGGATCTAAAAAAAAAATTAGGCCCATTTAAAATATAGTAACTTGATCCGTTTTTAATTTTGTAATGTTTTATATTATGTAATTTATAACACATAAAAATTAAATTCATTGTAATATTATATACTATTATAATGTAAACATTAAAAAAATACTAAAATATATAATAATAAAAAAGATTAAATAAATAAAATATACAAATTTTTTAAAAATTAGATTAAAAACAATATAAAAAATTTTAAAAATTTATTTAAATAATATAAAGGAGGCTAAAATAAATCTGAAGTAAGTATTTATAAAGATCAACAGGTATAACAAAATCTTTAAATCTATATTTCTAACCAAATTAAACATAGAACAGTTAAAATAACATTATATCTAAGCTCAGTACAAATTCAGCCCAGATAGGAACACCTCTACCCCTCCAATATCTTTGAATTAAAAAAAAGTCAATTCCAAATAAACATTTGAAGAAACCTGATACACGTGAGCCGATGTACGACTAATTTGAAAAGGACCCATCGTAGCGGGCCCAGGAAACACAAGGTCGCTAGACGAGACACGCGTATCTTAGACTCGGACGATTCTCATCCTCATCGTCTTTCTCTCTCTTTTCGCTAAGCAAATGACCGATTCCAACTCAGTCGCTCTCTTACCGTAACTCAGCTCTCAGATATCCTCTGTTTCTTTTTATTTAGTGTTTCTGCTACGATATTTTCAAGTTGCCCATTTTCTACATCGTCTCTGCTTATAAACAACGTCGTGCTTTACTTGGGGTGTTTTTTTTTTAACCTAGTTGGTTTATTTCAATTTAGGGTATTTTTCTTCGTTTAGCTTCAAATCAAGTGGGGATCTGGTTTGGTTAGTACCGAAAACAAGGAGGGTATGGATAAAGCGAAACTCTCCGAATGGGGCGAGAAACTGAGAACGGGTGGAGCTCAAATGAGTAGAATGGTTAGTGGGAAAATGAAGGAAATTCTTCAAGGCCCCACACCCGAGTCGAAAGTCGTCGATGAGGCCACTTCTGAGACATTAGAAGAACCCAACTGGGGATTGAACATGAAGATATGTGCTATGATCAACAGCGAAGAGTTCAATGGGACCGAAATTGTTAGGGCTATCAAGAAGAAGATTTCGGGCAAAAACGCTGTCACCCAATGGTTGAGCCTCGATTTGTTGGAAGCTTGTACCACCAATTGCGAGAAGGTAGCTTCCGAGGTGGCTTCCGAGAAAGTTTTGGAAGAGATGGTGAAGATGATTGAGAATCCCAACACCGATCACGGGAATAGAGGAAGGGCTTTGCAGTTGATTCGTGCTTGGGGACAATCTCAGGATCTTGTTTACCTCCCTGTGTTTCACCAAACTTATGAGGTAAAAAAGAAAAAAAAAAACAATTTTTCACTTTGATTTCGTGTTCTTTCTAATGTTTCCATGTTTCATATTATGTTTGTTTAGGCAGTGTTTTGATGACAATCAATGGGCAATAGCATTTGTAGTTTCTTCATTGCATCCTATATCATTGCAATCTATCAACACACCGATTAATGATTATGCCTAGGAAAATTCTATGGGTTTTTTTCAAAAATTTGTTTAGCAACAATGAAATCCGTCATCAGTTTTTGTTAACTTTTTCTCCTATCTTGACATAAAGCAGAGCTTGAAAGAAAGGAGTACACATGTAACAGTAGGTAACGGGAAATCAGGCCCTTTGCACTATTCCTTGGAGTCTTGTATAAGATTGCCTCCCTCTGAAGATTATCCTGTCAATGACACAGAATTGCATGCCAGTGATTTTGCCTACAACTATGGGAATCTTTCTGTTGAGCAAAAGAAGGAAGTTTTCGAAGTAACTCGGAACAGCCTTGAGGTGCTTTCTAGCATGTTGGTTAAGGAAACTGAGCCGAAACCCACAATGGTAATTAATCTGATTTTAGCTGAAAACATGATTTAACTGTATGTACTTTGTTTTCTGTATTCAGACCTTGCTGCAGATCCACCCATATATATTATGTAGTCATTTGAAACTAGAACATTTGTTGTTACTTCAATTGGCGATTTTATTTCCTTAATTCATTTAACTTTTACCTGATCTAGTGCTCTTTGATCCTTTGGCATGCCAGGAAATGAAATGTTACTGCAATCTAGTTTTTTATTTTATTTTTCTGAATGCTATTATTATCTGCATCATGAAGCTTGTTGTTCTTCCAATCTAATTTTTCTGTATAATATCTTCCAAGTCATAGGAATTGATTAAATGCATTCTCCCGGAATGCAAACCCTTTTCCAAATTGGAATGATATAACAAATGGGAAAAAAAACTGAGAAAAGTTTTTTGGTTGCAGGACGAGCTGACAGAGAGCATGTTGGAGAAGTGCAAGCAATCCCAGCCTGTTATTCAGATGATCATAGAAGGCACTACTGATGATGATGGAATTCTCTTCGAGGCACTGAATCTGAATGATGAGCTTCAACAGGTCATCTCCAAATTTGAGGAACTGGAAGCCGGCTCGAAGTCCGGAAGACAGCTTGCCGAAAACTCTGGTACCACTGCAGCTAATGCCACTGTTCCAGTTGAGACCTGTAATGAAAATATGATCGGTGATTACCCTTCGACACATGAGGAAAGCAAGACTACAGCTTCTCCCTCGACCCATAAAGAAACCAAGGTAGACACTAACGAACCAGCAGTAACAATAAAACACGATTGAGAATTAAGGAGTTTAGAGCGTTTCCTTGGGTTTAATTTCCAATGCACGACTTTTGTGCTGGTAACTTTATGGTTGACTTAATGTAAGTATTGAATAAGATTACGTAGTAGTCCAGTCCCAATGAATATTAGTTTTTCAGGTCGTGTAATCTACGTGCATTCTAAAATAAAAACCTATATAAAGTTTGTATTGGGTTGCATTTGTCAATGTTTTTATTTCATTACCCTCAAACACAAACATAGACACACTTGCACTGCATTTATTACTGGATAAGGGCGTATCATGGGCCTTTTTAACTGTATGTATAGGTGTGGGCATGCCTTGTTTCAATTTCATCCTCAAATGCTATATATATATATTTATGGTTTTTGATAAATTTACTTATTATTGTTCAATTGTTGTTCGACTGTTATCTATATTTTGGCATACAAAATCCCCCCATTTCTTTTTCTAACAAAACAATCACTCTATTAAACAAGTCAATGTTAATTGGTCCAAAGGAGAAACAACATTTTTTTTTATTCCCAAAAAGAACCTATTTCAAGGTTTGCAAACCTGGCAATCAAACAAATGGGCTCTTGCTTTTTCCCTCGCCCTAAATTTGGCGCCTGTTAATCAGCTGTTACCACATCTCTCTATTTATCCCTCTTCAATGAATCTCTTAACCTTTAGGGATTCAGTCTCCGACTATTCTTTCAAGGAATAGCCCCTAACCAGAAGGAGGTTAGAAATGGGGAAGAAAAGAGATAACATCAACAAAGCCAAAGCAAGTGGCAAGGTTCAGGATCAAAACATGGCTAATCTGTTTGAATATGAGATTGCCCTCCAAGTTCAAGAGGGCCATGAGAAAGGGTGTCCAAGTCAAACCAACTCTGACCAAGAAACCGACGAGGAATCCTTTGAAGAACCTCCATCCGCTCGAGAAGATAGAAGGAATGTTGAAATGGGAATGAAGGAAAGGAAATTCAAGGCCTTGGTCGAATTTAGGTGCCGAGTTGAAGATGCGATTCTTGGGAATTATCTCTTTGGGAAACCAAGCAACAAAGTTGGTGGAGAAGACGACGCAAAGGCCATTGAACAACTGAAAGAGATTACACTTTGGGGGGTACCATTGATGCCAAGCAAACGCCATGGAGGAACCGACATTGTGCTGTTGAAATTCTTGGAAGCAAAAGGTTACAAGGTGCTTGAGGCCTTGGAGATGCTTCAGAGGACGTTAAAATGGCGGAAGGAATTCAAAGCCGATGAAATCCTGGAAGAAAATCTGGGTTCTGGTCTGGAAAACTTGACTTATCAAAATAGTAGCGACAAGGAAGGTCACCCTGTGTATTACAACGTATACGGTGCCTTGAAAGATCAGCAAACCCAATATAGAATACTTGGTTCAGAAGAGAAGCGCGAAAAGTTCTTAAGATGGAGAGTTCAATACATGGAGAAGGCTATCAAGGAACTCAGGTTTCAACCCGGTGAAATCAACTCCATTGTTCAGATCATAGATATGAAGCACGCACAAGGGCCTACCACAAAGGAACTTCGTTCTGTTTGTCGAAAAACTGGGAAGTTGTTTCAAGATCATTATCCTCACCTCATCCGTCTAAATGTAAAACCACATAATACCTACATACATACGTTTTGATTAATTGATCATTGCTCCATATCATAACCATTGAGATAATTGCAGATAATCGTAAATGTTCCCCTGTGGTATTATATCTCCCATACGTTTTCTTCCCGGCTGAAAGCTCAGAGAAAGAAAAGCAAGATTGTTATTGCCAGACCAGGGAAAGTTACTTCCACTCTTCTCAAGTAGGAAGAATTCTTATAATCTATTCAGTAACAAATATTTACAATTACAGCTTGTTTCATCTTTTAATCCATCTTTGTCCGGAAACTAGGTTTATACCCCCAGAAAACCTTCCAGTTGAATATGGAGGTTTCAAAAGAGAGAACGACAAAGACTTTTCCTCAGAAGACAAGGTTTCAGAGGTTACGGTTAGAGCAAATGCATTTGAGCACATCCAAATTCCAGCGCCTAAGGTACAAATATAATGACCCAAACCCTCCAATATACCAAAAAAAAAAAAAAAAACCCAGCTAATACATGTGAAAAAACTAACCGTGTATGTATGTGATTTATATCAGGCTGGAGTGACAATGGTTTGGGATTTAACAGTGGTGGGATCATCTGACGTATCCTACAAGGAAGAGTTCATTCCAGACGATGAAGGGTCGTACAAAGTGTTGCTCCAAAACGAGAAGGAAAAGAAGAAAGGAGAGGGTGTTAGGAATTCATTTTATATTAGTGAACCAGGGAAGATTGTTATAACCTTTGATAATCCCATGCTCAAGAAGAAGAAGGTTCTCTATAGATATAAAACCAAACCCACTGTTCCCATCTACGTCTTGATTAAGAAATAGGATAGGAATGTGCAGTGAATTCATTTTCTTCTACTTTTTTTTCTTCTTTCATTTCACCTAATCCTATCCTCGACTTGACAGATGATCGATAATTATATGCATGCAGTCTCCCTCAACTTCCCTTGTTGTAAACTGTTGCGTCTAACTTTGTAACATGTACCGATATTAATGCCTTCTGGTTAATCAATAGCTATATTTGGTTGTCTGTCATATGAAGACATGGTTGAGGGCTTGGCTTGGGCATTATGTCAGTAGCTATTTGGCCAATAAAGAGTGAATGTGATCCTTTATAAATTAAAACCAGATGAGGTTTCAGTACCTCTATTTGCTCTCCAGCACTGGCATTAAAGGTCTGATAATAGTAGGTTATAGCATCAAGGGGTTTGCCTTCTCTTTGTTGAATTATAAAAAGAACAACATACCTATTCCTTAATCATTCAATTTTTATTTGTTTTTAACAAATATTTATTGTTTTTACTTGTGAATAACTAATTCATTTAAAAAAAAAAATTACTAGTTTTAAACTATAAACTATTTATTAAATTAATTTTTTAAATGATAAAAATCATTGACACAAACAAAATTAGAGCATTTATATTATAACCACCAAGTGTGATGTGATGATTATTTACTTTATTTTTTAATCATATAATTGAAAGTTTGATATTCATTTATAAAAATAGAGTATATTTTAAAATAACTACACAGTTTTTATTTCTCGTTCATGTTGTAGGTATAATTTTAATCACATCTGTTCTTTTTAATAAAGTATCTAAAACTATTCATAACCTCTCCCAACCCATGAATAAAGAGATAATACGTTTCAACGCACTCAAATCCACGTCCTCCTATATCGACAACAATATCCGTAACTAAAAAAAATAAATAGTTAATTTTCTTTAAAATATTGTTAATTAAATTTTAAGTCGCTTAATATCATTGTATGATATTGATTTAATCACATTTTTTTCAATTTAAAAAAATGACGTGATATGATGTAATTCTTGTTTTATTCACCAAAAAATGAAGAGGATCTCTATAACTAAAAGCAGATACTGTATACAAAAGATTTTGTAAAAATATTAAATTAGTGTTAGATTGAATAATACTTAGTAACTCATTAATCAAGAGTTTCATTATCAGTATAAATAGATTAAAAATAAGAGGCTATAAATCTCATGTGATATGATAGTCAAGTATGTCTATCTTTTTTTTAAAACTCGAAACGTAATTTCATTAATCATGGTGAACCAATGAAAACCCTAGAATTCCCTTTCACAAGTCTGTGGGCGCCATTTAAATTCAAACGTGCTTCCCAAGGAAATCCCAGAAGTAAGTTTTAGGGTTTGAGTTAATCCCCTTCATTAACCAAACAACCCTTGAAAGTATG
This sequence comes from Kokia cookei, assembly GCA_039519145.1. NCBI lineage: Eukaryota > Viridiplantae > Streptophyta > Magnoliopsida > Malvales > Malvaceae > Kokia > Kokia cookei. The sequence goes on along the minus strand of CM076908.1, from coordinate 5,541,732 downwards.
AAATTTTATTTGTTTGCTTCTCACGACAAAACTATTAAGAAATAGTCTCTTTTACGGCTTTTCTTTTCACCCATTATTTTCTTCTCCGAAAGTGGGGAGAAATTTTCCAATTATATTTAAAAAATAAAATCATCTCCCTTTTTCCCTAAAACCCTAAAAAGTTTCTCGAGAAATTTTGGTTGATGGCTACTAGGAAGCTGGTTCGAGATTTTCTCGTTGCAAGAAAGCCTCTTTTCCCTCACCTTACCTCTCAACAGGTATGTAGCTGGTAGCTTGCTTTGTGAAGAATGTAATTTTTTTTCTTTGATCACTTTTTGATTTGTTCTGGGGGTGGGTGGTTGGTGTTTTAGGGTTCGAATGCGAGAATAAGATTGCTGTGTGGTAATGGGTACTCGAGTAATCGACAGCTCAGTGTCTTCAATGAGTTCTCCAAGAAAATTAAAGGCGAAGCTAAAAGGTTCGTTGAAGCTAGTGAAACTTTTTCTTTTTGAGAAGTGTAAAGGAAACGAATTGGTGAACTTTCTTTTGGTGGAGTAATTTTGGTTTGGAACATTATGAACATTGTAGAAATCCTGAATTTCATCAATCTGTTGAGGAACTAAAGGAGAAAGCAGAAGAGCTGAAAGTTAGGTAATTTTTCTTGTATTTTTTAGTAGCCACTTTATGTTTTGCATTCTATTAGACTTATTAGGGTAATAGGCTGAGACATACCCTTGTATGTCAAGGGAGAGCCTGAGATGGTGAAATGGCGAATGCAGAACGAAGCAGACAACTGAGCAACTCTACAAGCAGGTTGATGGTGTGTGGACGGAGGCTGAAGCTACCGCCAAAAAGGTTAGCTTTCAAATTTATCTTCTTTTCCTATGGTTTATGGGGATTTGCATGTGTTTTTTATTTACTGGAAACTAATTATGCTGATATTATGTTAAATATCTGTTATCTGTTTTATATAAATTGTTTTTTCTTGTAATGCATATTTATGGAAATAACTTAATATTCTAAAACTATTCATGGCTTTCCTTGAGTATTTTTTTTGTCCAATGCATTTACTGGAATTAGTGTCCATTGACCATAATCAACTAGTTTAAATTATAATTTTACCTTAGCTCAGTCATCGTGCTTATTTGGATTCATAGCAGGAAAGATTAATTGATTTTTGAAAAATAATCTCCCGACACATATTGTTTGGCACTCTTCTGTATGTATATACACATTGCATAGTTTTGCTTCTATATGCAATATTGTATATAGTAGCCTCTCTTATGTACAACCACAAATCTAGATTCTGTTGTTTATGCTATGTGGAATTATGAGGTAAATCAGATCTAGTGTTCTTTTTGCTACTAGAACCAGTGTGGATCTCAACTGTCATTTGGCTCTTGGGTGTGAGATATGAAGAAGGTTTTCTTTATTTTGAATGTGAATCTTTCAAGGAGCTGTTGTCTATGTTAGTGATTCCAAAGTATTTGATTGGTAATAATGTTGTTTTTAGGTTTCTGCCAACATGAAAGAGAATATTTCAGCTGCCAGAGAGGAGGTTTGATTTCTATTTGTGTAGTTGGCTTTACTAGTTATGTCCATACCCTTTTCTTAATAAGTTATTCCATTTTATTGGTTTAGGTTAAGGAAACTTTTGGGATTGGTAAGGAAGAATCTTCACAGTCAACCAGTACTTCAGCCCAGCATGGTGCTGATGTGAAGGATGGAGGTAAGGCATCAACCGGGGAACAGAAACATGAGCAGTCTGGCTCTACTGATACTGCAGAAACTATATTTGGAAAATTTAAGCCAGGCATTTCTTCTATGAAGGTTTCTTTGGCTTTCCAAAGGTTAAAGGAAGCGAAGGTCGTTGATTTAGCAAAGAAGGGATATGACATTGTTAAGGATGAGTTAAGTGGTAGCCCAAGTAAGAGAAAGCACCTGGAGTATACTCCTCATCCCCCATCAACAGCTGAAAGAAGTACAAGAACTGATATCGTTGTTTTGCCTTCTAAGCAGTCCCGTTGGAGTAAAAAGTGGGAGGCATTCAGAGAGAAGGTTTTTACTGAAATATTACTAATTATTTCATCTATTGCATATGTTTTCTGCTTGTTTGAATGGGCTTTATTTTTGCTTCTGCTTAGATGCAAGGTCATCCTTTATTCAAGCGTGTTAGTGGGTTTAGTGAACCTGTTGTGACAAAGGGCCAAGAAGTAAGTTCCAAGCCTAATGCCTTTTTCTTCTCCATTGTCCCGTATCTTTTGTTGACTATTCATTCTGGTTAAGATGCATGCTCTATTTATTTCTCATTGTGGAATCTGCCATTTTGTTAAATCAGGAAAAAAAATCTACATGCACTTTTCATTGAACTAATTGAAATTATTATATGGCTGAATTGGCAGATTGCAGAGGATGTGCGTGAAAGATGGGAGACCAGTGATAATCCCATTGTTCACAAAATTCAGGAGTATGCTACTCTTTCCTATTTTGTTTTTCCTTTCCTGCTTGTCTGCTAGCAATCTTTCGGCAAAAGATTTACAAAGTTATTAACGTGGTATCAGGGATGCTGATATTGTAAGTCTTCTTTTGACAGCATAAATGAGAGTATATTTCAAGAAACAGATGCTGCAGCCTCATACAAAGAAATACGTCGACGAGATCCGTATGGTCACTTTCTTTACATTTTTCCGTTGTTATTTTATGTTCCATGTCTTAACAACTTTTATGGAACCCTTTGGGGCTTGGACTAGTTCATTCTCTTTGCCAGAGTTTGTGACAGAAGTTCAGGAAGCAATTAGACCTGTTCTTAATGCTTATATAAAAGTGAGAATGGTGTTCTGTTGGCTTATATTCTAGTGTTTTATCTTTTCCTATTAAAACGATGTTTCAGGTTCTGGCTGTCTAATAATAAACATGATTTTATACACGCAGAGAGATGTTGAAACTTTGAAGAAGTACTGTAGTCCTGAAGTTATTGACAGGTGCAAAGCCGAGCATACTGCTTATCAGAGCCATGGTATATTTTTTGATAACAAGGTAAGAAAGTGACAAGTTTGTTAAACTGTATAGCTAACTCATGTTATATGTATCTCGATAGGATGGTTAATCTTGTAAGCTGAGTTGTATGAAGTTTTTGTTGCAATCAAAGTTAGTATGAAAATGCTGACCTATGCTGACCTTATATAACCAAATGTGATTTTAAATTATCTTGGCCTTGGCGCAAATCAGGTTGGATTCGGGATGATTTCATTCTACATTTCATATTGAAGTGTACTTGATATGAAGTGATGTTTACTAATTTGGGCCTACTTGTTGCAGCTTCTACATATATCTGACATAGAAGTTAGAGAGACCAAAATGATGGGGACTTCCCCCATTATCATTGTGGCAGTATGAGTTTCTTTTTCTGCATCAGCAATTTCTTTCATACTTGATTTCAAGCTTCTTAAGGTTTCTGAAGCTGATGCTGATTGTCTTTTCCCTTTCAATGTACACAGTTTCAAACTCAGCAGATCTACTGCGTACGTGATAGAGAGGGTAAAATAACAGAAGGCGGGAAGGTAAATGACTAACTAGTTAGCTGTTTAGCGTGCATTGCTCGTACATATGCTCATATCTTGTTTCAGGTGAAACTTGTGTATGAAATTAACTACATTAATTTAACTTTTGGATAAATTGGTGGGAGATATGTTATGTTGTGTTAATTGTACCTTTGTTTTAAATGATTTTTTATCTTTGATTTACCATCTCGTGTGTGTGTAGTATAGACATTGACAATGTTTTGATGAATTTGTGTTTTACTAGGATACAATTCACACGGTGTATTATGCCTGGGCCATGCAACAAGTGGATGTAGAAGAACTCGGAGAGGGTGCCCTCTACCCAATATGGAAGCTTAGAGAAATGCAACAAATTGGTGTACAAACCCTCGTATAGTGTTTTGGGGTCTTACAAATGGATGTTGTAAAATGATATTGATCCGCCTGCTTTGATATATTATTTTTTCTGCTTATCCTCTCTGGGTTTTGTTAGTAGTTTTCTGCCAGGGAGATTTTTTCCAAGTATTTGGGCAAATAAAAGAATTTACTTGGCAATGACAGACTCATTTATTTCAGGTCAGGATTTGCCTTGGATTTTTTTAACACAGATCAATATATGATGGTACTGGATTCTGTGCCATTCAGTAGGATAGGATGGATTAACCTGTTGGAACGCTTGCACAACTTTATACCAACCGAACCAAAGCATCTTGGAAGAGTTGGGATAATCGAGTCATGAATCTGCATGGATTTTTCTAGTAGACATGATTTTAACTTGACGTCTCCCTGTGATCATCACCATTGAGGTATCTTGTGAATTAACATAGGGGTTGCGTAATATCCAAAGTGTAAAAAGAAAAGGTGGGGGTAGATCGAATGGCTGGATAAATATACATGTATAAAAAATGTGATTCCGGCTTTGTCCCATAAACATATTAAAGAAGAGTTTAGATCGAATGGCTAGATACACGCCTGAATCAGGTGGTTTATTCCCATAAATTAAATAAAACAGGGCAAGTTGTTGGCGTAAGATCTAAGCCAGTCCCATAAAGTTGCAAGATGGATAAAATACGAATCATAGAACAAAAGGTAACAATACAGAGATTCTAAGCCATCTTTTTTTTTTCTTCTCTTTTTTATAAAAAAGAAGCAAATTGAACAATTGTTTTCCTACATTATTGCATTGCCATTTGCCATTTGCCATTTGCCATTTGCCATTTGCCATATCTCCATCCGTCTCTGTTCTTTAATGTCTTGCTTGCGGATTAGGCTTCCTCCAGCGAAGAAAGTATGGAAGAGCTTTACTTCCAAACTGCAAACCAGACTACTTAAACTTCACAAATCGAAAACTATCAAGAAACCCGACAATACTCATCTACAACCAACTGTTTCGAAAACAACAAGGCCCTCACTTTTCTTGGGGCAACGCCCCCCATAACAAGCGGCCCTGCGCTCTTCCTTTTGGGTTCCAACGCTACTACGTCTCCAAGAATAAAGCCGCTGCAGCTGCGCTTGTTTACATTGATAAGCTTTTTAAAGAGGCGCCTCACTGTATTGGTGGGGTATATTCCGCAGCAACCACCAGAGAAGAAAAGGAAGCTGCTTGACGAAGCTGCTGCTGAGGCAGGAACAAGCAAGGCACCAGAAAAGCAGGGAGATGATTTGTGTGACAGTCGATCGCTAGTATTGGCATCGCCTATAATAAATGAAATTGATGCAAGGGCGGGGGAATTTATCGCAAGTTTCCGAGCAGAAATGGAGCGTCAGGAAATAATAGCACGTCATTTGTAATGCCTTGTTAGTTAGCTACCAGAGGCAATCCTAGAAATTTCTTTCGGGGCGCCAGAATAAAATTATTTTTTAAAATTGAGTATAATTTTATCACTGTATTAACTTACAATTTCATTACACCATTGAAATTCTTAGTCCTTAATGCCGCTTTGGTAGCTACTGCATAGCTGCTAGGTTGTACTTCTTCAAATTCAGTGCAGCCCAGTTTCCCGAAGAAAATGTATCTTTTGAATGCATGTTATAATTGGATTGACAGTTAAAACCTTAAGCCTTAAATCCTTTCTAGATAACTATTTTTTGGAAATATTATAATTACAATTATTAATTTGAATAACTATAAATGTTCTCATAACCAAAATACGTCTAGAAAGAGCTCAGTTGAGCTTGACTTTGTGATCTTTCGATTTCCTCCTTTTCATTAAACCTAAGACTTCATCAGTGTTTTTGGGGTTATATTGCAATTAAGAGGGCAATGTTACAATTTCGAGATAATTACGATTCATAAACCATCCATGTTTTGCATCGCTAATAATGTACGTTATTGATTTTTTTTTTTTATTTGCCCCTCCAAATCCCATTTCTTCGTTTTAGATCGAATGTAATCAGAAATAGAAAACTCTAGTACCCTTTTTTTAGCTGAAAAGAATATGGGCATTGTTTGATTTTCATCGGGTATTTGGTTCTTACTGTTACAACACAATAAGTTGGAGGTGGCTTGTAATGGCAGTTCACACCGTAGGAGATACGAATAACTGCTAAAGTGGAGGTGATTCATACCGTAGATAGTACGGAAAGCCATTGGAAATAGTGGTTTCACGGGGTCCTATGAGCTGAAAGAGCTTCTTGGGAGAGATTTCGCAAAACTTTGGTAGATTTCCTAGAGCTTCTTTTCTTCTCGTGATGGAGAGGGCTTTTATAAGAAAAGGGAAGTTTTGGCGTTAAGTCCCATTGGAATGACACCCTACTATACATTGGGTGGTTATAGAGGTATGGGTGAGTCATTAAGATGCAACAAGGTGCCTTGATAGACAATTGCCCCTAGACGAAAGGTAGGTCAAAGTGATTTGTCTTGAGTTAATTTATTGACGACGCTTGCTATGGATCCCTAGTGAGGTTTGTCGATGGTCTTCACATGCATGGGAAGCAAACTTGGCGAAGCCGACCTAGAGAGGCAAAGTAAGACACCTTGGAGGCAAATTTTATTTAGTGATCTTGAAGACGAGAACTTTAAAGGCAAGTTTGATGAAACATACTTGAAGACAATAAATATGTAATAATCTGATTTTCAGTGGTACCAAAAAATGTCGTTTCGAAACTCCCCCACCGTCTCCTCTCCCTCTACCACTTTCCGATTGAATTAGTTTTCAATTCTCATTACTTAATCACCCATTCAATGGATTCAAATACCCAAAGTAGCAAAAAACCAAGAAAAGGAAACACGGAAAGCTTTTAAAGGATGCTCCCAAAAAATCAAACAAACAAAGCTAAGCCCAAAAAAATGTCAGTTAGAAAGATTAAAAGAAATGTGTTAGATTAAAGACAAATTAACTAATCTTAACACTGATAGTTTGCTCTGTGACTTGAGTACAGAGAAGGGGAATTGAAACTTTGATCTTTTGCAAGCTTGACTATCGGAAGAGGTCATCTACCACATTAGAGGCATTCCTCCTCCGCATCCACTAGAGGGGCCAGATAGACTTTCTTGGAGACACACATCAACAGGAGCTTTCTCTATCAAAAGTGCGTTCAAAATGCTAAAGGAAGATTCTTAGGGCCCCGAGGATGAATTATGGAAGAAAGCGTGGAAACTCCTAGGTCCGCAAAGAGTCAGATTCTTCATTTGGACTGTTCTTAAGCAGAGACTCCTTACCAACGCGGAGAGAACCAGACGTGGCATTGCAACGGACCCGTCATGCCTTGTGTGTGGCCATGAGCTAGAGGACGTCATACACATCATTCGAGAATGTACTTTGGCTAAGGAAGTTTGGAATTAGGTAATCTCGAGAGCTCAACACTTTATTTTTTTCTCTAACACCCAACCCGAATGGCTAGCAGGTAATTTGCAGGATTCCTCAAAACCTCGCAGTGGGGAAACTAGTTGAGCGTGTCTCTTCGGGCTTCTGTCTTGGCGCTTATGGAAGAATCATAATCTACTCATTTTTCAAGGAAAATCGTGGAGCTCTACAGAGATAATCAAGACATCGGCAAGTTGGGCTAAGCATTTCTCCTCAACAAATAGAGAGAATGTGGTTAAAGATCTCGAGTCCCTTCTTGCTCCATCTTTGTCAGAAGGCTGGTTTTTCCTCAACACTGACGGTGCCATTCAAGTGACTTCAGGAAATGCAACTGCTGGGGGAGTTTTACGGGACAGGTATGGAGAGTGGATCTTGAGTTTTACGGGGGAGTTTTTACGGGACAGGTACGGAGAGAACCAGACGTGGCATTGCAACGGACCCATCATGCCTTGTGTGTGGCCATGAGCTAGAGGACGTCATACACATCATTCGAGACTGTACTTTGGCTAAGGAAGTTTGGAATTAAGTAATCCCGAGAGCTCAACACTTTATTTTTTTCTCTAACACCCTACCCGAATGGCTAGCAGGTAATTTGCAGGATTCCTCAAAACCTCGTAGTGGGGAAACTAGTTGAGCGTGTCTCTTCGGGCTTCTGTCTTGGCGCTTATGGAAGAATCGTAATCTACTCATTTTTCAAGGAAAATCGTGGAGCTCTACAGAGATAATCAAGACATCGGCAAGTTGAGCTAAGCATTTCTCCTCGACAAATAGAGAGAATGTGGTTAAAGATCTCGAGTCCCTTCTTGCTCCATCTTTGTCAAAAGGCTGGTTTTTCCTCAACACTGACGGTGCCATTCAAGTGACTTCAGGAAATACAACTGTTGGGGGAGTTTTACGGGACAGGTATGAAGAGTGGATCTTGAGTTTCAATAAATACCTAGGGAACTGCTCGATTCTTGATGTAGAGCTTTGGGGTATTCTAGAAGGTCTTAAACTCATCCAACGCAAAGGCCATGCCAAGGTAGTTATTCAATCGGACAGCTTGGAGGCAATTAAAGCTATTCGCAACAGTGACTTAAGGACCTCGCACTCCGCTTTAATTAGAAGGGTACATCGTATTCTCAACTAAGAAAGCAATTGGGTTGTGTAATACATACCAAGAGAGGAAAACCAATGTGCGGATTTCTTAGCTAAGTCAGCCCTCGGAAAGAAGGAAGATCTACAAGTATTTGAGTCCCCTTCAGAGTCTATTTCCACTATCCTTAAAGAGGATAAAGAGAAGAATTTTTGTAATTCATAGTCCTTTCATGTAATTTAGTTCTGTAAGTTTTATTCACCAAAAAAAAAGGATTAATCTACAAATATGGATTTGATTCAAAAAAATAACATGAAATTAAAGCAACTCCTTAACCATGAGCTTTTCCAACTTGCCATTGTTGTTGGGTTTCTTAACTACTTTGATTGGGTTTAGGGAGAGGGGTGGTGGGAGGTGGCCGTATCTCGGTGTATGTGCATTGAGACTATGAATCAACACAAAAACAATTATAATTTAATATTATATTGCAAGTGTGACAAGTCAGTTGTAATATTTATAAGTGTTACAATGGAATATTTCGAGTATTTCAAGGATCAAACCCAATGGATTATCAAATTGGTAAATTTGTTTTAAGTTAATTACAAATTAATCAATTACTAATCTAATCAAGTCAAAAATATTAGTGCAAGTTTAAATAAAATAATATTTGAGCTATATCTAAATTAACAAATAAAAATATCAAACTAACTTTCTTCTTTTTTACTAAAAACGGTGCAAATGGATTGGAATGATGGTTGAATAAGTCATGAATTATTAACTAAGCTAATAAACCTATAATGATCATTGTCGAAACCATCTTTTTTTGGAAAACGACGAATTTCGAAAATTACTTTAATGTTGGAAAATGGGAGTCGCCACCAATCTTTTATTCGGTGTGATTGGATCACCACAAAACGTTTTAAAAACCGTTTTGAAAACATGTAGGTCTTCGAAATCCAGAAAAAAAAAAAAGGTTCGGTAGTCGGTTACGCATGAGGAAGGATTAACACCCTCATACGCCCAAAATTAGCATCGTATTGATTATTTTCGGGTCTTAATTTGTAACATTTAAAAGCTCGAATAAAGTTTAAAATACGATCCTTGAATGCATGAGTTAAGTTTAAAAGAAATCGGGTTTGTTTGGAAATCCCGCTATTTCAAAGTGATCAAGGAAGAAAGTTATGTCCAGTGAGTTAAGACAGGACATTTCAAGATCCAAAAATAACGAGCTTTCCTTTGTAAAATTTTTTAAAATTTTGGGAAAAGGATATTCGACTATCTCGATTTGAAGAAAGGTTGCACCTAGTAAGTTAAGGCACAATATTTCAAAATCGAATATAAGGAAACATTGCCTCAATTAAGGGTATTCGATTATTTCGATTTGAAGAAAAATTGCACCTAGTAAGTTAAGGCACAAATTTTCGAAACTCGAAATAAAAGAATATTGTCTCGATTTTAAAGTTTTTATGAAAAACAATTTTGAAAACAAACATGCGAGTTTAATATGAATAAGCAGTTAATAATGGATGTTAAATAATACGAAATAAGATAAATAAGAAGATAAATGGTAAGCAGAAATAAAAATACAAAATACAAGTGCATAATAATTAAAATTAAATGCAAATATTGATGAGAAAGAAGATTGATGCAATCGGAGTTGAAAATGAGACTTTTCGGATATCGGGGGGTAAAATGGTAATTTTGGATTTTCGGGACAAAATGGTAATTTTGGAAAAATTCGAGGTTAAAAATGGAATTTTTAGATATTCGAGGGTAACAAGAGTAATTTTGAGAGTTTTGAGGTCGAGAATGGATATTTTGGAGGTTCGGGGGTAAAAATGGAATTTTTAGAAGTTTTGGGGTCAAAATGGAATTTTTGGAAGTTTTAGGGGGTAAAATGAAATTTTTTGAAGTTCGAAGGTAAAAATGGAATTTTTGGAAGTTTCGGGGTTAAAATGAAATTTTTAGAAGTTCGAGGGTAAAAATGGAATTTTTAGATAGTTTTGAGGTCAAAAATGGAATTTTTGGAAGTTCAAGGGTAAAAATGGAATTTTTGGAAGTTCAAGGGTAAAAATGGAATTTTCGGATAGTTTAGGGACCTTTAGGGTAATAAAACCAAAAATAGGTGACACGTGGTAGCCCCTCAGGCATCCTGAAGTCAGAGGACTAGTTTGAAAACCATGGAAAATTTTTGGGTCAATTTTGTAATTAAACAGAACTTGATTTAAGGATTAAATTAAAACAAATTAAAAATAATAGGGGCCATCTGCATAAATAAACCAAAACAATAACATGTGGCAGCTCCTGATGCTTTCAAAAGGTCAATGGACTAAATTGAAAAGCATTGAAAATTATTGGGCCAATTTAAAATTAATCAAAAGTATGAAAAGGATCAAATGGAAACAATCAAAAAATGCGGAAGGACCAAATGCAGAAATATCCATTTTCTAAAAAACACGTGGATCTTCCAGGCGGGTTGGGTCGGATTCGGGTCTGCCAGGGGTTATGAGGTGAAACGGTGTCATTTTGGCACCTGAAACCCCTCTCCTAAATGGCGTCGTTTCAATTGTTTATAAAAGCAAATTCTAAACAAAAAAATTCATTTGTTTACCCGTTTTAATAAAAAACTTCTTACTCCCCCGTATTTTCTCTTTAGGCCCCCTAAGTCCGACCATCGAGAACCGATGTCCGGCAGCCTCCGTTGTAGCCACGCGCTGCTATCGCATGTCGGTTCGTCGCCAGTCATCACGTACGTCCCACCATCCAACATCCACGCGCCGTCTCAGTCACACGCGCCATCGTACGATCATCCGAGGACCGTCATCCTCGACCATTAGAAAGGTAAGTCGTCTCTCCGTTCGTCTTTATTCCGTTTTTATTCTAGGGAAAACCAGATCTGGTTCTAAACCAGATCTAAAAAGTTTAAAATCTTTTTTCTTTCTTTTTTTTAAAAAAAAAACCGTTCTTAAGTTCTTTTTATTCCCATTTGTTTTCGGTTCTTTATTTCTTCGCAGATCCACGAATGACGAAGCATAGGCAATGTTCGTGGTTTTGTGACGGTGACAGCTTGGATGGCTCCAAGGGCAGCTCCGGTGGTGATCGTCGGACAAAGATAAGTCCTTTCGTTTTCCCTTTTTTTATTATTTACTAAATATTAATTATTAATGTTTATTATTATTATTATTGTCGTCATTAATGTTATTAATGATATTAGTATTAATAATAATATTATTATTACCATTATTATTATTAAAGCCTTATTAATACGTTTTGAGAAAAGTAATAAACATTAATAGTAATCTTAAATGCATGTATCAATGCATATTTGTAAACCAATGGACTTGAATATGTAATCATAAATCCTGGAATATGTATTGAAGAATACCTGAGTGACTTGGTGTTTGGGTACTGTGAACCTGACTTGTATTTTTGCTCTTGTGTTTGGGTGCTATTCGAATACCACTGCTTGATATTAACTGCTTGTATTTCGATTGCCAAAATTATTTTGAAAGTCTATTTTTGTATTGATTTCCGCAAGTTTCCAAAAAAGGAAAAGAAAAGGGTCCTTACAACATGTTCGATTCTGGCTTTTATAGCCAATGTTACCATGATTCTGTTTTGTATTTCTCAAATAAATACATGTCTTCTCTTTTGCAGGTTCACAATGGCGGTTGGAGCAGCTGGTGAAGATTGTGGCTGTGGCAGAAGCAAGTTGCCTGGAGGTGATACCGCTGACGTGGCATGCCCTAGTTGGCTGGGTTGGTGGTGGTGACAGGGCAAGTGAGGAATGGGTTTATTGGGTCATTGTAATTTGGGCTTAGGTTAGCATTTGGGTAGTGAAATGAATATTAGGCTAACCGAAATTGGCCAATTAGGTTTTTGTAATTTGGACTTTGACTTTAAAGGATTTGGACATTGATTTTATTTGGGCTTTTAATTTAAAATTAAGTTTTTTAAATCCATTCAAATTTGATTAAATTTAAATTTAAAGCAAATTTAAATTTAAAAAGATAAATTTAAATTTAAAAAATAAATTTAAACTAATTTAAACCTAATTTTAAAATTAAAGCTTGATTCAAAATTTGGGCCGGTTAAAATTAGGTTTCAACAATCATATTGTTTGTTACTCTTAGCTAATCTACTCTCGACCTTATCCTAAACTAAAAGATACCACTTAAGCTCTCCTCTCGATCTCACTATTCGGTGCAAGTTTATCAAAGTCCTACATAATAGAGTCCCCTCTCGATCTTGTCTAACTAAATCTTCCACTAGAAGCGTCAATTATAGTGTAATATGCAATTTAATACACTTGAACAAACAACCAATTAAGGCATAAATAATAACTTAGTTAAGTAAGTCACTAATCAATCAACCAATAAAACAATTGAGTACATGAGTTAAACTCAAATTCCACAAACATTTTAACTAACACATGGTAAGCATAAAATATAAAATATAAGGGGTGAGAAAATTCTCATTATTTGATAAACATCCGATGAACCACAAATGTTTAATCCATCTTATCCACAAGGTTCCAACAAAAATGAAGAAATAAAATACTACAAGAAAAATAAAAAGAAAAGAAAAGAAAGAAAGAAAAAATGAAAAACTAAGCCAACAGAATCTATCTTCAAAAGCTTACAAAATTGTATTTATTGTTTACCGACATTTAACTTAACATTACCATTATGCCCTTAGATGAAAAAAAGACTTAATCTTATTTGAACACAAAATTGTCTCTGCAATTTTTTCACTCCTCAAGCAGCAGTGTCATGACACCTAAACTTCAGGGTTACGACATCCAAAATAGTAACAAAATTGTGGGTCTTGGGGATCTCGGTGTCGTGATACCCACTGGTTGGTGTCACGATATCATTGGATTTAACCTCAATATCTTTCCTTCAGCACTTTTAAGAATATCACAATTTCTTCACTTTTAACACCTTTAGCTTGATTTGGTTCTTGTTTTGTTTTTTTCATTATTAATATTAGCTCAGATTCATTTTATAAAATAAATAGATAAAATCATATAAAAAAAACACTTAAATTGTTTGAGAATAAGCTCCTCTAATGTATCGAAGAGTCTAATTCGACGTATCAATTTACGAGAGATCAAGACAGAGCGAGAGGGGATGGTAGGGGAGAGGGAGAGGGTTGGGTTGGGGGGAGGGACAATAGGGGGGAGGGAGAGGTAAGGGAGGGAATTAATATAATAATTTTTAATTAATATTAATATAATAAATTGATTATTTATTTATAAATTATATTTATTTAAATTTTTTCTATTTTTATTTTTTGGAATAATTTCACATAAATAATGATGTAGTATTTCTGTGGCATTTTTGTCACGTGTTGCTTGATAATTGGACCACCTCATCATTGATCTTAGTTGATTAACAATTGACAGAAAAAGGTGGCAATGTGGAAGAAAAACTTACTTCAGAAATAAATTTTGATATTAAGGTAAAAAAAATATAACTCAGGGCCAAATTTGTAAATTAAGCATAATTGAAATTAAGGGAACATGTGGGGGTGATGAAATAGAACAATGATTTTCACATGAAACAGGCTTTAAGGATTAGTAGGAGTTGGGCCCAAAAGATAAAAGAGCCTGTTGTCTTTACCGTTAAGGTCAAAACGAAGACAAAGAAGTGCAATATGATTATGATGTGATTAATGACTCCCGTTTCCCAACGTTTTCAATGGATGAATAGCCCCACTCACTCTTTACCAAATACTCAAGAAACCTCGCAGCCTTTTGTCGCTTCTTTCCCTTCTCACTTGCACTTTATTCCATTTTTTTGGACTTTATATTTATATTAGGAATTAATTTGTGTTTTATTTGTTTTACTAAAAAAATAGTAAATTGCTTTTTTTTTTTTTTTTTTAAATTTATCCACTTTTATTATTAAACATTGAACTTTGTATATCAACATGAAGTACACGTGACACGTTACATATCATTGTTTAGCTATTTTATCAGTCACGTCAATTTTTAATAGTAGAAAAAGATGAGTTTTTAACAAAAAAGACTAATTTATTCTTTTATCTACAGTATAAAAACTAATTTGCTCTCTTTTTAGTTGAAGGGGCAAAATGAAATATGACACTTAATATAAGGGCCTCCATGGATTTTTACCCATTCTTTTTTGCTTAATTGTCACACATCATTTTCACTAGGTTAAATTCTTCTATTAGTCCTTATACTTTGTAAAAGCTTTAGATTTAATTCGTGTTCTTTAACTTAATCGATTTTAGTTATTATACTTTTTAAATTGGTCAAATTTAATCTTTATAATTTTCAAATTTTAATTTTACTCCAAACAGTAACAATTAACTTCCTTTGATTAAATTTAATTACTGATCCCGTACTAAATAGAGTAGAACAATATTTTAAGTAAATCTATATCATATACAATATAAACCAGTTTATATATTTCATATTTCATATTTCATATTTTTATTATTAATCTAGATTTACATCAATTTATATCTTTCCTCCTAACTAAATAGAGGTAATATTGGTATTGTAAATAAGATTTTTTTTTTTATTTAATGATAGATACGTGTTTTGTTATTTTTTTTTAATAGATGTGTTTTAATCCCTTTTTAAATATTTTAGTTTTATTTAAAAATTTCCTTTAGTTATTTTATTTTTAATGCTATTTTAATTACTTTTAAAATATTTTAATTTTCTACAATTACATTTCCCATTTAAATTTTTAGGGTTACTTTTTTGTCATTAATTGTTTAATACATGTTTCAATATTTATTTAATCAAGAAAAAATGGTTTTCTAAGGATTAAACTTGAGACTAATGTCAACTAAAAAATTCATATAAAATCATTGAACACTTCATCCGTAATTCAATCAATAAAGTATGCATGTCTATTTTACGATATCAACAAGTTACTTTTACTGAAAATTTACAGATAAATATCAATAAGAGAATTTGGTCTCTTGATCTCTCCATCACTTCCAATATTTGAATGTATTTCAAGTTTTTTTTAGATTCCCTGCTACTAATATTATTTTATTAATTCATAGTAAAATATAATAACTCCATTTATGTGATTAATTATTTTTTATAAAATAACAGTATTAATATTAAATTGGTGCTATAAATTTTATTCTATATCAATTAGGATAAATTGTGTATCTATAATTAAATGGGGAAATAGAATTTTATTTAATTAATTGTTTTAAAATTTTAATTTAATTTATTTTTTGTCAACACTTACTTTTTTTTGTTTTATTGTGCATTTATTTGATCCTTTACTAAATTATTAAATAGGTTTAATTTATGCATTATCAATTGAATTTTAGGTGAAATTAGAATTGAAAATTTTATTTAATAAAATAAAATCTTATTATTTTAAAATTATCTATATCTACATAGTATTTCTTTTTTTTGGTGAACTATAAATAGCAATTAGCGCGACTTGAACTCAAATCACACTTGGAGCGATGAACACCTTTGACTATCAGGTTAATACACGGGGTTTATCTACATAATATTTCTCATTCCATATATTTGACACTTAATAAATAATTAATTAGATAAATTTAAATAGTTTGAAGGTATTATAATTAAGTTATGAAAAATTATTTATTTTTAAGGTAAAAATTACTGATTTTTTGTTGTTATAATTAAATATGATAATTTTTTATTAATTATTTTTATTTGTTAGAAATTACATATATTGTTTTTAATTTTTTTTATAGAGATTACAAACTTATCAAATATTAAATACTATTTTACATTTAATAAAATTGAAAATACCAAAATAGCCTTGTTCAATAGAACTAAGAGTACAATATTATACCAATTAATCTAAATTACTAAATTATAAAATGAAAAATTTTGTACAATTAAAAAATTAAATAATTTAATTGTAACTAAAAACACAAGCCATCATAGCAAGGTTGTATTTATTTATTTATTTAATATAACATAAGAGATGGGGTAACATTGTTCGAATCTTTGTCAAATGAGTGTTAAATAAGAGTTTTAGCCACTCTCGCATTCAAATCAAGATGGAATTGTATTCCTAGTATCATACATTTATGTCACCACAAATAATAATTATACGAGCATATGAATAATATTAGGAATTTTTAAATTTTGATCCATTCAATTTATTGTTGTGTTTGAAAATTTACTTAATCATTGGATTTAATTGTTATTGTTCGTAATTACATATTTTGATATGTTCGGATAATTATTGTAATTATATAATTAGTGCAGTTCAATTTTTAGAGGAATATGAGTTGTGAGGGAGTTAACTAAGGTAATCGAATATAATGAATTTTATTATTTTTTTAAAGATATAAAAACACTCTATCAACTAGACACATTTGAAAATTAAAATTTTTTGTAACTAGTGAGGATGTAATTACTACCTTAATAAGTAATTACGTTTTCTCGTAATTACTCTATGATGTTCAAATAGACGTATAACTCAAACAGTTGCATTTGAATTTCTCTCTCTAAAAAAACTATTTCATGATAGTAAAAGCACCATGAAGGCCCTTGTATTAGAAAATTAATTGCATTTTGCCCATTCTATTCAAGGTTTATGCGAATTAGCCTCTGTACGATAGAAAAAAAGAGTAAATTGACCTTTTCGTTAAAAGTTCCATCCATGAGTTGTTAAGTAATGATTTGAATTTTTTTAAAGTTTTTTTTTTATATAAGTGACGTGAAATTAATGACAAGTAGGATTAGGTAAAAGTACAATGGAAATTTTTGTACAGTCAGATTACATTTTGTCCCATATACTTAAAAAATGCGCAAATTGATTATTTTATTTTAGATAAAAAGTCAAACTGATCATTCTGTTAAAAATTTCATTTATTTCTACTTTTAAGTGATGACGTGACTAATGGAGCAACAATATAATGATGCATAATGTATCAAGTATACCTCGTGCTAATGTGACACATTTGGTCATATTGATAAAAATTTTAAAATTAAAAAAATCTCAAATTTTTTTTATAATTATTGAAAAATCTTGTCTAGAATAAACATTATAGAAAATTATTTAAAAGCTACTAAATTATATATATATATATTATTAAAAAAATATTAAAAATAACGTTTAGAATGAACTTGAATAAATGGTTGTTTAGGTTCAAATGAGCTTGGACAACCATTTATTCAGGATCATTCTAGATGTTGTTTTTATTACTTTTAATTTTTTTTATAATTCGTGATAATTTTAAATAATTCTCTATGTTTTTATATATTTTTAAAAAAAATCATGTTCAGAATGAAATGAATTAGGATAATCGTTTGTCTAGGTTCATCTTGGACGTGCTTTTTTAAATAATTATAATTTTTTTTTAAAAATTGTCATGTCAGCATAGGATACATATGACACACTACGTCTTAGTGTTTGGTTCTTTCATCAGCCACATCAGCAGATAACAATTAAAAGGGATTATATTTTTAATATAATGATAAGTTTATTTTTTGATCTAATGTACATGAACTAATTTACCTTTTCTTTTAGTAGAGATAGCAAAATGCAACTCGACTCCTTATTGTTGAAGTCCAATTCTGACTGGGCCTGAACTTTGGATCAAATTTTTACTTTTGAGTTTAAATTATTTTAAATTTATTTCTAAATTTAAATTTACTTTAAATTTAAATTTAAATTTAGTTTAAATTTGAAATAATTTTAAAACTTAAACTTTAAAATTAAATTCAAAGTCCATTTACAAATTAATGTTCAAATTACAAAGGCCCAATTGGGCCCGATCCTAACCTAAGCACCAAACCCAATTACAATGGCCCAAATTGGCCCAAACCAATTAACTCAAAAGAAGCCTAATTTGCTACAAATGGATGCTGCAGCCACCTCCATCTCAGCCAACTAGGGCGCGCCACGTCAGCATTGACCAGACCCAAGTTGCCACCTCCAGCTTCAACTTGCTCCTGCATCGCCCGATTGTCATAGCCATCACTGTCATTTTTACCTGCAAGGAAAATATGCACATTTAGTTGTGTAAAACAAAATAGAATCATTGTAACACTGGTTATAAAGCCAAATTCAATTTTCTTTGTAAGGGGTTACAAATCTGTTTTTCACATATTCGAAAATCAATATAAGTTCTTAGCATTTACAACAAATTTCCAAAAATTAATACAAATAACACCAGTGGAATACAAGCAATCGGGGAGTATTCAAAGATAAACAGGAAGAATTCATCATTGAACAGTGAAACGAGAATACAAGCAGTCTCTGATTCGGTGTTAGCAAGGTACACCGTTTGAAATCATGCATATTCATTATGGTTTATTGTTTTAAATTTTAAAACCATACATGTTCTAAATATATTAATAGATGTATTTATTATACTGTCATCAGCCTATATACCTGAGCATGCACCTAATATTGACCCTCAAAACGGAGTCGTTTTTGAAGTGAGGATGAGAGATATGAGGGATTTTTGAAGTTTTTGAAACGGAGTCATCAGCCTATAGGTCGGCATGAGAGGTGAAGATGAGAGATATGAGGGATTTTTGAAGTTTTTAAAAAAGAAAGAAGAGAAATGAAAAAAAACCCGTAAAATTGGCCTTATATTGACCCTCAAAACGGAGTCGTTTTGAGGGTTGAACTTCAACACCAAAACGGCGTCATTTTGAGCTGTTAGACCCATGCCCGATCCGACTCGACCCGAACCGACCTAAGATTCGCGTGTTTTTGAGAAAAGGGATATTTTTGCATTTAGTCCTTCCAAATTTTTTGATTATTTTAATTTAGTACTTTATGTACTTTTAATTAATTTTAAATTAGCCCAATAATTTTTAATACTTTTCAATTTAATCCATTGACCTTTTGAAAGCACCAGGAGTTGCCACGTGTCATGATTTTGGTTTATTTCTGAAAATGGTCCCTCTTACTTCTGATTTGTTCAAATTTCATCCGTAAATCAAGTTCTGTTTAATTACAAAATTGGCCCAAAATTTTTTCATGATTTTCAAATTAGTCCTTTGACTCCAGGATGCTTGAGGGGCTGTCACGTGCCACTCTTTTTTGGTTTTATTTCCTTGAAGGTCCCTAAACTATCCAAAAAGTATGTTTTTACCCCCAAACTTTCAAAAATTCCATTTTTACCCCCAAACTTTTCGAAATTCCATTTTTATCCATGAATTTCCAAAAATTCCATTTTTAACCTCGAAACTTTCCAAAATTCCATTTTATCCATAAACTTCCAAAAATTCCATTTT
Source organism: Kokia cookei (assembly GCA_039519145.1). Taxonomy (NCBI): domain Eukaryota; kingdom Viridiplantae; phylum Streptophyta; class Magnoliopsida; order Malvales; family Malvaceae; genus Kokia; species Kokia cookei. Next base: position 5,522,097 of record CM076908.1, on the reverse strand, counting down.
TTACGCTGAAGCTTTCAAAAATTACCATTTTACCCTTAGATGTCCAAAATTTTCGTTTTTGATCTCAATTTTTCTAAAAATTACCGTTTTACCCTTGAATGTCTAAAATTCCATTTTTTAACCCCCAAACTTTCCCAAAATTACCATTTTGCCCTCGAGATTCCAAAATTACCATTTTACCCCCGGGTACCCAAAGTCTCATTTTTCAACTCCGATTGCTTTATTTTTCTTTCTCATCAATATTTGCATTTAATTTTAATTATTATGCACTCGTATTATTTTGTATTTTGTATTTTTGTATTTTTGTTTACCATTTACTTGCTCAATTATCTTACTTCGTGTTATTTAATATCCAATATTAACTACTCACTCATGTTAAATTCACATATTTGTGTTCAAAATTATTTTCGAAAAAACTTTAAAATCGAGGCAATATTCTTTTATTTCGAATTTTGAAAATCTGTGCCTTAACTTACTAGGCACGGTTTTTCTTCAAATCAAAATAATCGAATATCCTTAAATAGAGGCAATATTTTTTTTATCTCTGATTCTGAAAATTTGTATCTAAACTTACTAAGTGCGACTTTTTTCCGAAACGAGATAATCTAACATCCTTTTCCAAAGTTAAAAATTTTACGACAAAGGAAAGCTCGTTGTTTCTGGATCTCGAAATGTCATGTCCTAATTCACTGGACGTGACTTTCTTCCTCGATCACTTTGAAATAGTGAGACTTCCAAACAAAATCGATTTCTTTTAAACGTAACTCATGCATTTAAGGATCGTATTTCAAACTTTATTCGAGCTTTCAAAATTTTACAAACAAGACCCTAAGATAATCAATGTGGTACCAATTTTGGGCATATGAGGGTGCTAACCCTTCCTCATGCGTAACCGACTCTTGAACTCATTTTCTGGATTGCGAAGACCAAAATATTTTTCAAAACGGATTTTAAACGTTGAGGTGATTCAATCACACCGTACAAAAGGATTGGTGGCGACTCCCATTATTTTTCGATTTTAAAATAATTTTCGAAACTCGTCGTTTTCCAAAGAGATGGTTTCGACACTTATATAAGAGACTTTCATGGTACTTTTTTTTCAAATCCTACTTATCCTTTAATTCTAAGTCACTTATATTAAAAAAAATTGAAAAAAGTCAAATCATCACTTAGTAACACATATGGATGAAATTTTTAATGGAAGGATCAATTTGTATTTTTTTAATGTGCAGGGACTAATTTATCTATTTTTTTAATAAATAAGACAAAATGAAATCTATCTCCTATTATAAAGACTAATAAATTCGGGAGATTAATCAAGTCATCTTGTCAAAACCGTCCCCATCTTTTGAAAACGACGTGTCTCAAAAAAAATCATTTTAAAATTGACAAATAATGGGAGTCACCACCAATCCTTTATTCGATGTGATTGGATCACCACAAAACGTTTTAAAAGCTGTTTTGAAAACATGTAGGTCTTCGAAATCCAAGAAAACAGGTTCGGGAGTCGGTTACGCATGAGGAAAGGTTAGCACCCTCATACGCCCAAAATTGGTACCGTATTGATTATTTTTGGGTCTTGATTTGTAACGCTTAAGAGCTCGAATAAAGTTAAAAATACGATCCTTGAATACATGAATTAAATTTAAAAGAAATCGGGTTAGTTGAGAAATCTCGATATTTCAAAGTGATCGAGGAAGAAAGTTACATTCAGTGAGTTAGGATATAACATTTCAAGATCTAGACATAACGAGCTTTCCTTTGTAAAACCTTTTGAAATCTTTGCGAAAAGGATATTTGATTATCTCGATTTGAAGAAAGGTTGCACCTAGTAAGTTAGGGCGCAATATTTCGGAATCGAAGATAAGGAAACATTGCCTCGATTAAGGGTATTCGATTATTTCGATTTGAAGAAAAAATTGCACCTAGTGAGTTAAGGCGCAAATTTTCGAAACCCGAAATGAAAGAATATTGCCTTGATATTAAAGTTTTTTTTTTATGAAAAAAAAGACAATTTCGAAAACAAGCATGGGAGTTAAATATGAGTAAACAGTAAATAATAGATGTTAAACGCGAAGTAAGATAAATAAGAAGATAAATTAATTGCGAAGAAGAATAAAAAATAAAAAATACGAGTGCATTAATAATTTAAAATTAAATGCAAATATTGATGAGAAAGAAGAATGATGCAATCGGAGTTCAAAATGAGACTTTTCGGATTCCTGGGGGCAAAAGTGATAATTTTGGATTCTCGGGGATGAAACGGTAATTTTGGGAGAATTCGGGGTCAAAAATGGGATTTTTAGAAGTTCGGGGGTAAAAATGGACCTTTTGAAAGTTTTGGGGTTAAAATGGGATTTTTGGTAGTTTTTGGGTCAAAAATGGGATTTTTGGAGGTTCGAGGGTAAAAATGGAATTTTTGAAAGCTTCAAGGTTAAAAATGAGATTTTTGGTAGTTTGGGGGTAAAAATGGAATTTTTGGAAGTTTTGGGGTTAAAATTGGAATTTTTGAAAGCTTCGAGGTTAAAAATGAGATTTTTGGTAGTTCAGTGGTAAAATGGAATTTTTGGAAGTTTTGAGGTTAAAATTGAAATTTTTGAAAGCTTCGGGGTTAAAAATGGAATTTTTGGTAGTTCGGGGGTAAAAATGATATTTTTGGAAGTTTTGGGGTTAAAAATGGGATTTTTGAACAATTTAGGGACCTACGGGATAATAAAACCAAAAAAAGGTGACACGTGGCAGCCTCTCAGGCCTTCGAAAGTCAGAGGACTATTTTGAAAACCATGGAAAATTTATGGGGCAATTTTGTAATTAAAGCGGACCTGATTTAAGGATTAAATTAAAACAAATCAGAAATAAAGGGGACTATTTGCAAAATAGGCCAAAATCATGACACGTGACAGCTCCTGGTGTTTTTAAAAGGTCGAGGGCCTAAATTGAAGAACCGTGAAAATTATTAGGCCAATTTAAAATTAATTAAAAGTACGAGAAGGACCTGATTGAAAATTTGAAAAAAAGCGGAATGACCAAAGGCACAAATATCCCCTTTTCCGAAAACACGCGGATCCTTCAGGCTGGTCGGGTCGGATTCGGGCTATAGCTCAGAACGGTGCCGTTTTAGCATTGAAATTCAGCCTTCAGAACGGCACCGTTTTGAGGGCCTATAAATAGTTAGTTTCAGAGAAAAAAAAAACATTTCTTAGCCCCCCCAAAAAAAAACAGAAAAACTCTCTCAAAAAGGCTACCCCTTTCCCTTTGGCCGGCCATGCTCCGGTCCCGGGCTTGTCCCCCGTCCATCGCGCGTAGGGCACACGCGCTCTCGTCCCCGGCCACGCGTCATCGCGCGTGTTCGCCTCGCCGGGTCACGCGCAACGGTCCGTCCATGTTTTCGTCCACGTCGCCGATCCTCACGCGCCGGCCAACCACCGATGAAGGTAAAAAAAAAAATCTTTTTTCTTTTTTCGATTTTAAACCAATCCTCCTTTTTGTTAAAAAACGTTTTCCCTTTTTTTGAAAACCGTTTTATTTAACTTTCATTAGTAGAGTTTTGATTTCGTTCTCCCTTTTTTACAGGCGCGGCGAGGTACGGGGTTTCGGCAGAGGCTTCGACGCGAGCTCCGACGGCAGCGACGCGGGTTAGGAAAGTACTTTCTGACCTTTCGTTTTTATTTATTTATTAATTATTAATTAAGGAAATATTTATTATTAATAAATATTTTGAAAACTACTCTCTTGTCATTAATGTTATTATTAAAAATTATTATTATTATTAGTGTCATTATTATTATTATTATTGTTAATTATTATTATATAAATATTTTATTTATAATATAATAATCAATATTATCCTTAATGACATTTACTGATGCGTTTTGAAAAATGAAAATAATAAATGTCAACAAACGTGTTAAATACATGCGTTAATGCCTACTTAGAAACTGATGGGTTTGGAAATTTAAAATGCAAATGGCAATGAATACACGTTGAAGGTACCTGATTGATTTTAATGCTTAAGTATTCGGGTTTAGGCTTCGATCTATTCTCTGCTTACTATTATCTGCTTCTTACTTTCAGCTTGTAAATGCCTACCGTTTCTATTGATCTCTCGAAAAACTGTCTGTATATTGATTTTCGAATCTCTAAAATCCAACCCTTACAACTGAGAATCAATTCGGCTTTTATAGCCTGTTTCACAATCATTCTGTTTTGTTTTTCTCAAATAAATGTCGATCTTGTTTTCTTTTGTAGGTTCGACGATGGCAGTGGCGGTGGCTGTGGCAGAAGCAAGTGGAGTGACCACAGTTGAGGTGGCACATTCTGATGGGATGAAATAGAGGCAGCAACAGTACAAGTTGAAGCTTAGGGTTTCTGACTTAGTTTTAGTGTCTTGGTTTGGGTCATTTGTAATTGGGCCCTATGTTTGGGATTGTACTTGGGCTCGGATTTTTGGGTAAGTTAGGACCGAGCCCAATTTGGGCTTTGTAAGATGGACATTTATTGTATTTGAACTTTATTTATTTTAAATTCATAATAATTTTAAATTTGATAATAAATTTAAACTTAAATTTAAATTTAAAATACATTTAAATTTAAAATACATTTAAATTTTTAAACAAATTTAATCTTAAAATAAATTTAAAGGGGGGCTTGGGGCCCGGTCAAAATTTGGGCTTCAACACATCTATAATATAATCTTTCACTAATTGATTGTTTTACTTAAAAAAAATGTGTTTTTAGGTGTGGTGAGATCTTGGTTGAATGTTAAATTTGAGATTTTACGTATAATGTGTAATTGATTATAATTAGTTAAGTTGAGCTTGATTAATTTTTGAGTTAATTATTTAATTTAAGATTTGTTATTAGGGAAAAAATCTTATACAATTAATGATTGAGCATAAAAAACAAAAATACAATTAATAAAGTTAACTAATATCTTTTTGATCACGTGGTTTTAAAATATATAGATTGTTTTGATAACCCCAAATCTGATACGAAATCCAAAGAACTGATTTGGTGGAGCTTTCAGATTAATAAAAGCAATTAGAACTTGTTTATTTGTTGGTGGGGGAGAAAATACTTTAATTACCCCATGTCAAGTTGATATTTTAAAGGCCTATTGTTCTTCTCTCTTTTTCAATTGAAACATGATTAGCGATGTAATTAAATCCTAAGCAGCAAGACAACCAACCTCATGTACAATGCAACTGATTTGTTCTTAAAGGACAACGCTCACTCCTGTAATGTTCAATTACCACATGCATATGTCATGGCTTAGACAAGCTGGACCATGGTCTTAACCTTTTTCCCTATAAATAAAAATCAATCTTTCTCATAATTTTTTTTTTAATTTGATTTCTTTTATAGACCTTTTTAGTTTAATTTGATAAACTAACATAAAATAGTATTTAAATATTACTTTGGCAAAAATAAAACTAAATGATTACAAAATATAATTGTAAATAGTATCTAAATATTAATTACGTAAAAATAAATTAAAATAATTACAATATATAATACAAATTGAGCATTTAATGTATTTCGTTTTTTCCTAAATTTTGGTGATCAAGGTTATTACAAATTTAAAAATACCTTGTTGAAAGTAGGTCCAACCATATTTGAACACGTCTATTTTATATAAATATCACAAATGATTTTATCTCTATTTCTGACATTGTCTTTACTTAAAATGGACATGAAAAATACCAAAGAAAATAATTTATTTTGTACATTAGGAAAGGAGATGTTAACATCATGATTCGAACCGTAAAACTTAAGGTATAGTACATAAATTTAATCACTTGCTCTTTTAGTTAGTTTAATTAAATATAACAAATGTAATCGATCCTCTCAATAATAGTCTCATTTATCTGTTCAGATTTTACTTGTTATAAGGAAATGGTTGTTATACGCTTGTAACAACATTTTGTTATAAAGAGATAATCGTTCTAAGCTTATCATAGAATTTACATCAAATAATGAAAGTGAGGATCATGTTTAAAAACGAAAGAAACTGGAAACTAAATCAACAAAATTAAAAGACATATAACATGTGCATGCAGGGGCGAAGCCAGGGGGTTGGCAGGGGCACTGGCCCCCCTTAAATAAATATTTTTTTTCATTTAGGCCCTTAATTTTTTTAAAATTTTAAATTAGTAAAAGTAAAATTACATTTTGGCCCCCCTAAAATGATAATTTTAATTTAATCCTTTAAAAATTGTACTTTTACGATAGTAAATGTTAGCTTGATAGATCAACTTGATAATGCCGGTAAAGAGGTTGAATCGACCTTTGAGATGTGGTGGAAGTAATTGAAGTTTGCAACAAAGAACATAAGAATTTATAGTGGTTCATCCTCAATTGCCTACTTCCACTACCTTAGCTTTCCACAAATAAGGATTTTCCCAAATCCACTAGATTTGTATAACCTTTGAGGATAAGGTTTAACCTTACAATTTCTCTTAAGACTTATATCCCAAAATCTTAAGATAGAACCCAAACCTTAAACCTCAAAGAGAAACAAACAAGTAAACAAAGAAATAATCCTTACATTAGGATGTTTGTCAATTAAGCACAAATACAAAGAATAACTCTTGAGCTAAATTAATATAATGAAAGCTCACAAGTATTTACAAGAAAAGGTATGAAAGAATTAAGCTCTAGGTTGTTTTGATTGATCTTTAGGGTTTGCACATTACTCTTTTTGATGCTAGACCTTTGGAAAATGTTATTTATACCCTTTAAGTAAATTCCAACCGTTGTGGTTGTTGGGAAAGTAATGTAGCCATTGCAGCCATAAAAATCAGCATTAAATGCAATCTACAGCTTTTTTATTCTGGTAGAAGCATACTTATATCGGTAAAATTGAAGTTGTATCGGTAAAAGTGAAGTTCTACCGGTAGAAGTCCTAGGGTGGACGACTTTACAAAATATTACCGTTGGAATCGTTCTATCGGTAGATGCTTCATTGTATCGGTAGAACTATGAGGGTTTCATTTGGTATCAGTAGAACCCATCAGAGTATTGATAGAAGTGTAGGGGATGCTAAACTTTGGCTACTGACTTGACTTGTTTTGGTAGAAGTCTTCAAGGTATCGGCAGAAGTGGAGTTCTATAGGTAGAAGTCTCAGACAAAAATCACTAGAGTCTGTTCTACTAAGCTTTTATTCAAAAACACTTTAATTTGTTATATCAAAACATATTATTCAATAGGGCTTAGTTTAACAGTAAAAATTCCGATTTAACTTTGGCCCACCTTTAAGAATTTTTCTGGCTTCACCTCTATGTGCATGTATTATTGCTTTAAAGCATATTTTATTTTACATTCTTTCACACTATTAATTATAAAGTTCACAAATCTAACAAGTTCAATTAATCAAAAAGTTATCAAATTAAATTACTTAATTATCATGAGTTATTAAATTCAAGTAATCAATTTATGAGTTTAAGATGTTTCAAAATTTTTGTAGAATATTAATTAGGGAACTTAATTGTTTATTGAATTGATACTTTTAATTCCACTCATTGAAAATTATTTTCAATTAGATTTTTTTTACATGAAATTTAATAGTCTTGTTTATCTTAAATAGTTATAATTTTACTAAAAAATTTAGATTAGATGTTGTTACAGTGAGTTAATTTAATAAAGAACATATATCATAACTATAAATATTACTGTTATAAGTGAAAAGCTGTTACAGAGAATAAGATGAAACATAAAAAAATAATTTTTCTAAAAACTTAACTAATATAATGAAATGTTGTTATTGATATAGAGAAGTTGAGTATATAAATATAAAAGTATAATTAAATAAATTTTAATTATAAATATATTAATGAATACATGTAAAAACAGAGCAATTAATGAAGTGGAGAGTTTGTATTTGATAAGCACACCCATTAATTATAGTTTTCTTTTGACAATCACTTGGTTGGTGCCGCCCAAATTATTCTATTTTGGAAGAGTAATTTGCAAGTTTTGACAATATAAGATCGATTCAATTTTTTTTTTTCATTTTATTCTAGTCCAATCCGAATAATCACGAGGTTTAGAAAAAAAGCAACTAAAGGGAAGTTAATTACAAAAATAGGCAACTCAAAATTCAGGTAGTTCAGGTAAATCCGCAGCTCTGGTGAAAAGATGATACCAAAAATCCATGTTAGCATCGGTATCATAAATATTGGAACCATAGCCATGCACTGTTTCCAATGCTGGTAATGGAGGAGGCGGAGAGCTTGGGAAATATTGGTCCGAACCAACCACTCGGAAATCGGCGGCCATGATTGAGTTATCAGCCGACAATACTTCGGACCAGAAGTTTTCATCGATTTCAGAGACGTCTTCGTTGGTTTCAGTGTTGGTGTTGCTGTTGTTTTCGCTTGTGGAAAGGTCGCTGCTGGATTGTGGTGGGGAAACTGGACTGTAAATCGTCACGGGTTGTTGTTCCCTTTTGATGTCTTTGGAAGGATCAATAGGTTGTCGGCTGTTGGCATTGGACCCATGGCTGTGTTTGAGCCTCTTCTTCAAGTGGGTGTGCCATACATTTTTAATTTCGTTGTCCGTTCTTCCCGGTAAATTCGCCGCAATTGCCGACCATCTGAAACAAAAAGGAGAATCAGAATCTTGGTTTGGGGCAGTAAAGAAATTAAAGAAGGAAAATGGGGTTTGTTTTGTAGTGTTTAAGTGCGGTAACCAAAGTGATGATCTTGTTTGGTATTAGCAAGTGTTTTTGTTTTTTGGGAACATTGAATCGTGTTGATAATAAGCATAGTGACAATCGCGGCAAGGAATCTTTTCTGTCCCACACGTTTCTATGCTTATATTTAATTAATAACCAAGAAGAAATTCAAAATGGTTAGCAGACCGATGGGGTAGTATTAAAAAACAGCATATTCCAATATCTTGAATTATTATATATATTAAAAAAAAGAGAGAAGATCAGTCTAGTTGTCAAGATCTTAAGTCATGATGAAGTTGAGTTGGATCTGAGGAAGAAAGGGATATTACCTATTACCAAGCATTTCATGTAAGTTGATAATGGCATCCTCTTCTTCCCTGCTGAAATTCCCTCGTTTAATATCTGGCCTCAAATAGTTGGTCCATCGTAGTCTGCAACTCTTTCCACACCTCAATAAACCTGGAGAAAACATGAAACAAGATGAGGCAGAAGATCGGGACCCATAAATACTAGAATTACAAATGATGAAGATGCATGTTTGGATTTTAAAGCAAGTAACTTACCAGCTTGTTTGGGGAGAGCTCGCCAGTTGCCATGGCCGTGGAGCTGGATGTAATTGATAAGAACCTGATCTTCATCAGGGGTCCAAGGACCTTTCTTCAATCCCATTTTCTCACAGCATGGAGCTCTCACCATTCTTCTCGGTCTCTTTCTCTCTCCTTAAGCTCTGTTTGGAGATGGTCAGAGAAATGATTTTGAGCTGAAAATAACAGTATATATAGGGGCTGCGTACATACTTGTGTTGACGGAAAAACACCTAACTCAAAGTTGTGCTGTACAAAAAAGTCCAAACTGTACTATTATAAATGTTATATTCATGGATTTACTGTTACTTTTTTTAAAAATGACGTACGAAATAAAATATATCAAAAAAGTGATTGTTAATATTATCATTCCAACTTCAAATCTATTAATTTTTTATTTTGTATTTTGTGATTTAAATTCATTTTTCAAGAGTTACACTCGTATGTTTCAAAATTATAATTCACATTCTAGATTCATCATAAATTTAAAAAATATTTAATTAAATTCTTAAAATATCAAGTTATCTATGTAATAAGTATACATGTAATAAAATTTAATTTTTACATATTATAAAAATATTTTATGCCATCCTCAAGCTAACATTTAATTCTTAAGCTGATGAAAGAATGTGATATATACAATAATAATATTTTAAAGACTCAATTTAAATATTTTAAATTTTAAGAACCAGTTTAAAATTTTTGTGCAAATATTTTTTTTTAAATACTTTCCAATTCGCATATCCTCAACCAAAATTTTGAGGAAATCTCTTTTGTTGATTTCATCTTTGCTATATTTAAGCTCTTGGTTAAGTCGATGCTATAAGTTTACGAGTCAATTAGATATTAACTCAATTAAAAAATGATTAAATTCTCATTTTTTTATTAAGTAATAAATATAACTCTAACGTGTTTTTTCAAAATAATTTTTGAAGAATATTAACACTTTATGAGATTTAAACTTAAGATATCATGATTTTTAGCAATTCAACCTTACGATTTATATCCAAAGTTACATTTGTTTATTATATCAATTTTTTATAAATATATTTTTACATGATTTTTTTTCAACTACATCGTGAGTGTGCCATAATCTAATATATATCAAATTCTTCTCCTATTGAAATCAGCGATGGGTTGGTCCGATGTTCAAAATAAAATGGGGGATTAATCTAAATATTATCATATATTAATATTAATTGATACTATGACCGTTTTAGTCCTAAGACGTTACCAAGTAGTTTTAGGTTCCGTTTAGGTCAAGATTTTGGTGTGTTTTAGTTGTTTCGATGTATTTCGACCAATTCTAGTTTGTATCAATGTGTATCAGCACATACCGATTGGTACAAAATTTTATTACTTTAAACCTAACTTTAACTTTTTTTTTTATCTTAAGCATTTTTATTTTTTATAATTACATTTCAAATTAAAATATAATTATTAAATTAAGTTATTCAACCTAATTAATAATTTTAAAATTTATATTTAGATATAAGTATATTTATATGAATGTAATTGAGATATATTTACATGTTTATATATATAATTTATTAAGAAAATAAAAATTAGACTATAGATATTAAAGATATATGTAAAAAAATATTTTAAAATATTGATAAACTTAAAATAATATATTAAAATACACCAATACTAATACATATTGCTATTAAAACTAAAATGATAACTCATCAATGCAACACTAACTACCTTAGATGGAATGATAAATAATAAAAAATCAATCGATACTATTAACAAAATATTTAATTAGTTGATATAATCATAGTTGAACCCATAAATTTATTGTATTTTGGTACAGAAAATTAAAATATAAATTTAGGGAACCAAATTTGAAATAATAAAAAAGTTTAACTAAGTCTTAATATTTTAATCAATTAACACCACCACAATTAAACAAATTTAAAAATAAATTATTATTAAAAATATTATCTATACAAATAAAAAATTCTTAGCTAAACTTAAAGTAGTATTATGAGTTAACCACAAACCAATTAAATTAAAAAAACTATAATAAATAATAGGTACATATACAAATAGAATATTTTATTAATTTAATAATTTCTATTATTTTTTTTATTACTCGTAGTGTAAAATGTCGTAATCAAGGTATCCATCACTAATAACAATGTCTATTCCTTTTATTATGGGTGTTTTTTGAAGAAGTTAACGATTGGTCATAGAATGTGTTATATTCTAGACCTGATCATGGGTTGGATCGATAAAAAATTTTAAGCCCGTTTTCTAGGCTTGAGCTTGATTAAAAAATGAGCCTAAATTTCTACCTAGACTTGATCCAGATTAAAAATGCTAAACCCGAATCTAACTTGGCCCACTTGTATTAATTTTTTATACTATTTTTATATAATTTTTTTAAAAAAAATCTAATACATCAAATATACTAAAAAAATTAAATTAAATGTTTCCTAACAAATTGAAAATACATTAATAAAAATCTTTATACTTCAATAACACTAAGATAGTTAACAATCAAATGCCTCTAAAATAGTTGCAAAAATTAACAATAAAATAAGAGTTATACAATATCCAAACAATAATAACAATATAATGGTAAAATGGCAGTAAAACACCAGCAAACAATTGCAAAAAAAAAAAGTATAGACTAATTCAGGCTGAGCTCGGATAAAAAAATCCTACTCGGGACTCGATTTTTAAAAAAAATGAGCTTTATTTTTTATCCAAGCTCATTTTTCAAACATATATTTTGTCTAAACATTCCCACTTTTCAAACGAACCTTCTAACCTGAAATGGATAGACAACCACCACACTATACCTCATAATTTTATTAGTAACAAAAGAAAATCTCTCTGACGAATCTTATTGTTGACAAGGAGTTACTCATCTAATTAGAAAACTACCCACTTCTCACAATTGACCAGCTATTCATTTTTCTCAAATTTTTTTAAATATATATATATATATCTTAATACTTGATTTCTATTATGATCTTGTACATATTAAATTAATTACATTTTATTATGTTTTTATACATATTACATATTTTACATTATTGTTATGTTTTATTACTCACCAAGTAATCATGTTTTACACTATTTTATATTTTTATATCACATGCATTCGATTGTCATTATTGGAGCTCAATTTTGACCGAGCCCAACATTGAAAATCTATTTTATTCAATTTGGTTTAAATTTGATTTAAGTTTAAACTTTGCTTTTAAAGTTTCATTTAGATCCCTTAAATTTGTAAAGGTAAGCTTGTAGTTATATACAAGGTGAAGATAATGGGGCTGTTTGTAATTTTTTCATAAAAAAAATAAATTATTGATAAAAAAGAGCGAAATTTTAACTATAATTTTTAGATTTGGAATGAGGGGAAATGAATTAATCTAAGAAGATGATAACTTTGTCAAAAGCGTTATATATATATATTATGTGATGCATCGCTTTATTGTATATATCTGTTAGAATATATTAATTTATTAATTTAAAATAATTTTTAAGATATATAACATTTGACAAATAAAATTGATATGAATACGAATGCTTGTTTTTTTTAAGATATTATAATAATTATAATAATCATGTACACCACGAAAAAGTAATTAAGTGTCATTTCAAAATCTTAATACTAAATCAAATTTTATTATGATCATTGAATGTGAACGTGTTAATTATTTATGAACCAATATCTCCTTTTTAAAAATTATTATTTTTATCTTTCATATAATATATTATTATATAAAAATAAATTTAAACTATAAATCTTTACTCGTAAATTTTTTCAAATGAAGAAATTTTAAAGAATTTATGAAAATAATGAAAATATTGACATTTATTTATAGTGTAGGTATGAATTATGGGAGTGTTCTCCCATCAATAAAATATTTATAATATCTCCCTTTCTTTAAAGAAATAAAATGATTTTTTGAAATTTATTATTACAATTGTTCATTAAAAATAGGGCACACATCTTATATTAATATTTTTAAGAATATTATATATAAATGAGTATTCTGAAATAACTATTCTTAATTAGTGTAGAAATTTTTGTTTGAAAAGTTTAAAAAGGAATGCGTTCTCACAAAATTTTATTAAGGATAATTATTTTTCTACTCCCAAGATAAAATACAATATCTTTTCTCGAAGGAAGCAATTGTTGCTTGCATCTTTGGATTAAATAAAGTCAAAAATCACTTAAAAAAGAAAGAAAAAAATTGAGTAAAGCTAGTAAAGTTTTAGTCTAACATTTAAAACAAACCACTAAAAATAAATTGCCTAACATTTAAAACATGATACCGTATTGAAATGAGTACATTAACACATCGTTCCCGTCCCAAACAACATTTAGTATAAATACCTATAATTTATAAGCGCTCTTTTTTTCATATAATATAATATAAATATGATATCATGTTATATATAAATAACTTTAAATTATAAATGAACAAATATTACTATATAATCGCATCAGTATATTTAAAAAAAAATTAAACTATAAGCCCTTTCTCATGAATTCTTTAAATAAAAAACTTAAAAAAAAACTCTTAAAAATAATAAGGGATATAAAAATAACTTTAAACTACAAATACTCTTTCATGAGTTTTTTCCAAATGAAAAAACTCTAAAGAGCTCATAAAGATATCGAGAACACTCACTTATATAGTGTAAATGTTAGTTATTAGAGTGTTATTTAGTCAATGTGGGATTTATGACACTTCTATTTTTCAAAGGAAATAAAATGATTTTTCAAAAATTATTATTACCATATAAATACAACTAATAGTTTTGAAAGTTTTGAAAGTTTTGAAAATTCTATCTTGATAAATAATAAAAAAACAAATATAAAAAAAGAGAGAAATGATCTTATTTATTTCAAAACAAAAAATGTTTTTTTATAAAAGTGTTATTTCCTTCAAAATAAAAAAAATAAAACAATTAAATTAAATCTGGATTGCGTTGGGTTAAAGTTCTTATTAAATTTCAAGTTCACGTTCATATGAGTTTTTTTTATTATTATTTATTTATAAGGAATTGAATTTAGATCAAAATTAAAACAAATTAATTAAAGTGTGGGTTAGAATTGGGGTGAATAAAACTTCCCCGCCCCGCTAGCCACAAGTAAAACGCCTTAAATCATATTTTGAGTAATACCTAAAATCTTGATTATGATTTTCAGCTGTTTTATTTGAGTAAAAAATGTCTGCTATTTCCTTTTAAAAAAACGTGCTTTCACAAAAACAATGATATGCTATTTAGAAAATTCTGCGGAAAAATTAATGTTAACTTATTTGATACATAAGTGGTAAAGTTAATTTTACAAATAAGATGAACTCAACGAGTGATTTCAGTGGAAAATAAGATATTATTCATCTTAGGAGTCTCGGGTTCAAGCATTTGTATGTATAAAGTATGCATGCATTGTCAAAAGATCACAATGGTATATTTAAAAAAAAAAAAATTTACAAATAAGATTAAAATATTATTATATATCTGATTTATATACTAAAATTATTATAAAAAGGCTAAAAAATATTTATTATAAAAAGGAAAGATTATTAGAAACCCTAGATTTCTTACAAAGGATGTGATAAAATAATAGGTAAAAACTCGGTTGTCAAAGTTTCAACGTTCAACTGCATGGGATTTACGCTAACTTCTTATTTGCACAACTTTTTATTTATTTCCACTAAAAAAACTTATTTAGGTTTGTTTCCATGTAATAGAGTATTTGATTGAAAATCTAATTATTAGAAACATAATTATATTATTTTGTAATTACAAAAAAATATAATTTTCTAAGCGTGTTTGGTTGATAAAATATAATTACATCGTAATGTTAGAACCATAAAATAATATCTGATATAGAACGGAACAAACCATAAATCATGACTTTTCATATCAAATCATCAAGAACAAAACAAGAATAAAAACTAAATGCAAAAGCACACCTAAATTCATGATTTTGATCTTCCAAATAAAAATAAATAAAACTTTAAAAATTTCAAATTTCTTAGTCGGTTTTGGTATTTGGATTGTTTTTCTTCATTGATTGTGATCCTCATCCTCTTAGATTGATTTCACCATGGAAGCATTTTCTAGCATTTGGGAATTCATCAAATTCTCTATGACTTCAGGGTGTGTGGGGCAAAGGCATATTTCTTGAGGATTTATTTATTTTTTCTTTCTTACTTCAATTCCAAGGATAAATTCTTCCGTTGATTCTCATTTTTTTATCTCATCTTTTTCTCTTCAATTTTATAATAGGAAAAATTATTTTTTGGGTAAAAAATTTTCATGAATAAGTTTGATGAGCTTTTTTGGATTTTAGATTCCTTTATGGTCAAATCTAAATAGGATTGGAGAAAAAAATGTGACTTAGCCAATAAAAAATTATGTTAAAATATGCTATTAGTCATTGCATTTTGACAACATTTGAGATTTAATCCTTTTACTTTAAAGAATAAAAAATAAGTTCTTTTTTATTTAAAAATCTCAGTTCAGTCATTAAAATCATAATGTTTTCCATAAAAAAATTACCAATTTGGCATGTTAATTAGGTTGCTCTCATGTGACGTGGTATGTTAAGTTGACAAATTTTGACAGAAACTACCAACGACGATATTGATTGAACTAAATTTTTAAATTGAAAAAAAGTGGGAGGGTTGAATTTTAACTTTTAAAGCACAAGGACTAAATCTCAAACTCTCTAGAAGTATAAGGACTAACCACACATTTTAACCAAAAATTTTAAAAAAAAAATGTAGAAGAATGGGCTAAATTAACAAAGGTGTTAAAGATTGAGGGTGAAATCTATGATTGTGGCACTAAAAAGGTAAATAGAAAGACTGAAAATGAGAAGTTTGAAAGTGGAAAAGATCAACTTTAAGGAAATAAAAGTAAAAGGAGTAAATAAGTAGATGGGTTATTGTTTTTAAATTGGGAATCATTCCTAGAAAGTAAATGGGAAAGTTTTCTACAATTTGCTTGACCGTAAAGAGAAAACAATGAATACCGACCAATGAAGGGGAAAAGTATTCAAGTTTGGCAACCTTTCATTCTGAGTTAAATGCATCCAGAGTTGAAAATGGGTGATTTTGCACAGCCCCTTGATCCAAATTCTTCACTCTTCCCTCTTTATTATTTATTTATGACCTTGTGGGGGTAATAATTAAAGCATGCTTTCAAACTTTTTATATCAAACTAAAGGAGTAGTATATACAAACTGCCAACTCTTTTCACAAAGAAAAGCCAAGTCAATCCATAATGCTGACCATACAAATCTTGCATACTCATTTATTAAATCTTTACTTTACACTTCTTTCGAGTCTTGATTATTTTGCTTAAATCCAATGCGTATTGGGTGTGATTATAAGCAAGTATAAATTTCATACTTAAATCCAAAAATAATCCCCACAAAATTTAAAAAGCTTTGTTGAAGCCCAATTTTGATCGGGCTTAAATTTTGGGTCAAACTTTTAATTTCAAGTTTAGATGGGTTTTAGATTTATTTCTAAAACTAAATTTACTTTAAATCTGAAACAATTTTAAACTTAAATTTAAAATAAATTACAAATGAAAGTCCAAACTTTAATGTCCAGTTACAAGCCCAATATCAATCCAAATTTGGCCAATTACAGACCCTAAATTACAAGTGGCCCAAACCATGAGAAATCAGGAACCCAAAATCTGCTGCCACTTGTATTGCTGTTGCCACCCTCAACCAATCGGGACACGCCACGTCAGCACCAACAGTGCCACCACCAGCTGCAACTTACTCTGCCACCGCCACTGCCATCGTCGAACCTGCAAAAGAGAAGAACAAGACAAGCATTTAAATGGCAAACAGACAAAATTAAAATCATTGTATTGATGGCTTAGCAATCCATACACACATTTTGTTCTTTTATCAATATCCAATAGTTCGAACAGGCACCAAGCAACTGAAACAAATTCAAAGTTCAAGATATTAAATCCTCAGGTATTCCCAATATATGTTTCCATAACTGAGTTATTTTCTTAAATGCTTTGAATTTTAACATACATTAATATGCATTAATATATATCAACTATCTCTCTGTCATCATTTATTATTCATTCTTTACTTATTTTCAAAACGTAAATAAAGGCATTAATAGTAATTAATAATTTTATTTATAATATAATAAATATTATTAATAATAATATTAGTAATAATGTTAATAGTAAATAGAGGTAATAAAGGGTGTTAATAATTAATAATAATAATTTTATTAAAGAATAAAAAAAGGAAAACTAAAAGACAGAGTAGTACTCCCCTAGTTATGCCGCTGTCGGAGTCGCTGATCGAACCCTCCGACCATCACCGATTCCACCACGTCGAGCCTCTGCAATAATAACCAAAACGGTCTTAAACAAACAAAGACAAAAATAAAGATTTTAATAAAAAACGATGGAACTTAAGAATGGATTTGAGAATAAAAAAGGAAAAGGGTTTTTAAAGTTTTAAATCTGGTTCAAAACCAGATCTGATTTTAACGAAACTAAAAAGAAAATCAAAACGTTTTTAAGAGTGAAAAGAGAAAAAGATTTTCAAAAAAAAAATCGAAATGACTTTCAAACAAGGAGAAAAGGATGGAAAGCAGGGTTTTTTACCTTGCCGGTGGTCGGTCTCCGCGTGGGAGGACCAGCGACGGCGATAGGAGCGACGGATGGAGGGCTGAGGTTCGACCGGTGTGAGAGAACAAAAGGGGAGAAAGTTGTTTTTTTTTAAAAACTAAGGAAAAATGATTTTTTTTTTTTACTAAAAGGGGTTATTTATAGGCCCTCAAAACGGCGCCGTTTTGAGCTATTACCCATGGCCGACCCGAAATTCGACCCGACCCGACCTAGGATTCGCTTGTTTTTAAGAAAGGGGTTATTTGTGCATTTGGTCCTTTCATTTTTTCTAATTTTTACAATTTAGTCCTTTTCATATTCTTAATTAATTATAAATTGGCCCAATAATTTTCATTACTTTTCAATTTAATCCCTTGACCTTTTGAAAGCACGAGAAGTTGCCACGTGTCATAATTTTGGCTTATTTATGAAAATGGTCCCTCTTACTTCTGATTTGTTTCAATTTAATCCTTAAATTAAGTCATGTTTAATTACAAAATTGGCCCAAAAACCTTTCATGGTTTTCAAATTAGTCCTTTGACTTCAGGATGCCTGAGGGGCTACCACATGTCACTTATTTTTGGTTTTATTGCCTTGAAGGTCCCTGAACTGTCCAAAAATTCCATTTTGACCCTGAAACTTCTAAAAATTACATTTTTACCCCCAAACTTCCAAAACTTCCATTTTGACCCCAAAACTTTAAAAAATTACATTTTTACCCTATAACTTCCAAAAATTCCATTCTTGACCCCAAAACTTCTAAAAATTACATTTTTACCCTCAAACTTCCAAAAATTCCATTTTTAACCCCAAATTTTCCTAAATTACCATTTTACCCCTCGAGAGTCCAAAATTACCATTTTACCCCCCGAGTATCCAAAAAGTCTCATTTTCAACTCCGATTGCGTTATTTTTCTTTGTCATCAATATTGGCATTTAATTTTAATTATTATACACTCGTATTTTGTATTTTTGATTTTTGCATATCATTTATCTACTTAATTATCTTACTTTGTGTTATTTAATATCCATTATTAACTTCTCATTCATGTTAAACTCGTATATTTGTTTTCAAAATTGTTTTCCTAAAAAAGCTTTAAAATCGAGGCAATATTCTTTTATTTCGAGTTTCGAAAATTTGTGCCTTAACTTACTAGGTGCAATTTTTCTTCAAATCGAAAAAATCAAATACTCTTAACCGAGTAATGTTTCCTTATCTTCGATTCTGAAAATTTGCGCCTTAACTTACTAGGTGCAACCTTTCTTCAAATCGAGATAATCAAACATCCTTTTCCAAAATTTAAAAGGTTTACAACAAAGGAAAGCTCGTTATTTTTGGATCTCGAAATGTTATGTCCTAACTCACTGGACGTGACTTTCTTTCTCGATCACTTTGAAATAGTGAGACTTCCAAACAAAATCGACTTCTTTTAAAGGCAACACATGCATTCAAGGATCGTATTTTAAACTTTATTCGAGTTTTCAAAATTTTACAAATAAGACCCTAAGATAATCAATGTGGTACCAATTTTGGGCGTATGAGGGTGCTAACCCTTCCTCATGCGTAACCGACTCCCGAACTCGTTTTCTGGATTGCGAAGACCGAAATATTTTTCAAAACGGATTTTAAACGTTTTGAGGTGACTCAATCACACCATATAAAAGGATTGGTGGCGACTCCCATTTTTCAACTGTTAAAAATAATTTTTGAAATACGTTTATTTCCAAAAAAGATGGTTTCGACAAACTTAATCTTCACGAACCATAAATTAAATATAAAAATAATTTAATTATACAAAAAAAGTTGGCCTTTCTGTGGTTACAAAAAGGACTCAAAGTGTAAAACCCTTTAGACGCATGCATACCAATCGCCACCTTCAGATTAAAAAATTATTGGCATCTCTTCTCTAGTGATGATTTTATAGGTCAGAGTAAATTCGTTTACGTACGTCGGATTATGACTCCATTTTTCTTTAAAAAATGCATGGATATTGTTAAAATACTTTTTTTTTTTTACTATTTTCATGATATATTTTTTATTTAACACTTTAACTTTTACTAGATATTTTTTATATTCAGATTAAAATTAATGGTAAATATATTTTCATTTTCAAAATTTAACATCTACATTTATAAAACGGTATAATTATCTTCAACACTTTATTTTTAATAAAAAGCCAAACAACTTTTATAATTCATTTCTATTTACTAAATTCAATAGTTAAAAGTTCAACACTTAAATTTTCACTTTATTAATCAATCAGATGATAATGTTAAAAATTTGTTAAGGTGTTATGCAACTACTCAATAAACAATTGAAGCTTTCTTTGTGCTAAGTATAATGGAAGTCTTTGTACTAAGAGATAAATTGTATTTTTTTCATTCTACTAAAAAAAAAAGACAAACTAGCTCCTATACATTAAAAAAATAGTGCAAATTAGCTATTTCAGTAAAAAAAAAAAATCATCCATGTTAAGTGATGATTTGGCATTTTCAATTCTTTTCATACAAGTGACATAGAATTAAAGGTTGACTAGAGTACCATGAAAGCCCTATTTTAAGAGTCGGGTCGCATTTTACCTCCTGTACGTTAGATCAAAGAGTAAACTGATCCTTTTTGTTAAAAATTCTATCCATTTCTACCGTTGAATGATGATGTGATTGACGAATGCTAAACTGAAAATGTTTTAAAAAAAATTAAAAAATCCTAAATATAAATAATTTTTATAGTTATTTAAAAAATTGCATCCAAGATGGACCCAGATAAATGGTTGTTTTAATTCATTTTATCTTGGACATGATTTTCAAAAAAATTATAAAAACGCATAGGATTATTTAAAAATATTAAAAATATAAAAAATAAAAATTATTAAAACCATCCAAAATAATAGTTGTTGACACTCGAATAAACCTGGTCAACCTTTTATCCAAGTTAATTCTAAAGTATTTTCTTAAATAATTATAAAATTTTTAATAATTATAAGAAATTATAAAAAATGATTAAAAAAATTTAAAAATTATTGACACACATTTGTGTTTAAAGAATTTAAATATAACCATATTCACACACATTTACCTTCTTAATCGAATTGATGCTTTTAGTCCATCAAGTCAATGAATTCTATTTTGTTAATTTTTTAAATTATTAATAATTTTTAAATAATTTTCTACAGTTACATATGTATAGTTGTTTTATTATTTAAGAAACAACTTCAAAACAAATTTAGATAAAAGGTCGTCAAGGTTTATTTAAATCTTAACAATCATTTGTCCAAGTTTTAAGTTTTTTTAATCATTTTTAATAATTTCAAAAAATCATAATTCCTTACAAATTTTAATATTTTTTTAAATAATATTCTATATTGTTTCTATAATTTTTAAAAAAAAAAAATCATGTTTTGTCTAAGTTCATCTTGGATATGGTTTTTTAAGTGATTATTAAAATTTTTATTTTTTTTTAAGATTTTTTTAATTTTTAAATATTTGTTGATGTAGTAAAATGTGTCACATCAACTTGAAGTACACGTGGCACACCATGTATTGCTATCTAGTTGTTTTGTTGGTCATGTCACAATTTAAAAGTAGAAATGGATGAAATTTTAAACAGAATCATCAATTTACTCTTTGATCTAAAGTATAGAGATTATTTTGTCCATATTTTGAGTAGAGAGAGCAAAATACAATCTGACTGTAACACCCCTATACTCGATTCATATGTATAAACTCGGTATAAAAGTATTACATTAAAGTTCAGTACAGAAAACCCGAGTCATGTAAAAAAAATTTCATCAAACGATGCATTTTTAGGCTTCTTGATTCAAAATATCTTAAATTAATCATGTATAATTAAAATCGAGATTTAAAACAGATTTAAAAGAAATAAAATATGATTTTTAGTCCAAAACACAATTTCAACCAAAATTCATCATTTCATTTCATCAACTCAAAGCATCCCAAATCAACATTTTTCCTTCCATTAGAGTCACATGTAAGTACTATTTGTACATGCCATTTTACTTCAAAGTAAATTACCTAAACTTGAGCTTTAAGAGTGATGTGATGTGCTGAGAGGTCCCTTGCTTGACTCTAGCTTTTCGTAGCTTTTATACCTACACATTAAAATAAACGCGTTAAGCCGGTGAAGGCTTAGTAAACACTACAAAAGTAATGTAAATTCGTTTAAATACTCTTACTTATAAGCTTTTACTTTACTCACTTGTATCATATAACTTACCACCATGGCACATTTCATACTTACTTCCACTTTTCCACCATTTAACCCATTGTAAACTATCATAAAACCCATCAAATAAACGGAACTAACAGAAAGTACTTAACAGAAGCGCATAAGTGGTGGGGAAACAGAAGCACATAAGTGTTGGGAAATAGTAGGCACACATAGTGCTGAACAGTAAGCGCGCTAGTGTTCTTTAATGGCATGCCACTAATATCACAACGATTCTAATTCGTCTACATGGGCATAATCTCATTTACCCTCATCATCCACAATTTATTCATCACATTTATATTTCTCTTCACATATACATAATCATGCATTTCTCACCTTTATTTCCTCAAATAAATCCACAATTTCACCAATTAATCACACAATCAATCTTTATAATTAATCACATAATATTTCATACATATATTTTTCTCACATATTCATCATCACATACCTCTTACTTTTATTTTCATATTAATTTTCAAAGCTGTTCACTTGCGTCACAATTACTATATTATTTATATCTTGAGCTACAGAACTCAAAATTTTATTCCGCTTAATGTTTATGAAATTAGACTCAAATATATTTTTACCATAAAAATTTCAAAATTTTTAATTTAGCCAACTTGTACAGTAAATTATTTCAATTTACCCATTCTCTGCAGCCTGACAGTTTTGACCTTTCTTCACTAAAAATTATCTATCTTTTAGTAAAGAATCAAATGATGTTCCTATCTATTTCTTTTGAAAATAAACTCATTAAGGATTCAGCCATATAAATTTCAGTCTCTAATAATTTTTCTATATTTTTCTATGATTTTTCAAAGTCAGAACAGGAGAACTCAAACCTACTCTGACCTTGTTACACAAAAACTAGTATATCTCGAAATATACAATTCCTTTTATTTCACTGTTTCTTCCATATGAAACTACACTCAATAAGATTTTAATTAAATATATAATTCGACCCTTAACTCATTATATACAATTTTTGGTGAATTTTCGAAGTTAATCTTCTGTTCTGTCCAAACTGTTTTACTCAATCACACATTAATCCCTTCATTTTATCATTATAAACATTCAAACTATGTACCTATATAACAATTTTTATGCTAATAATCCATATACCATTAGAGAAAGTAAACTATAAATCAAAACTTTTGTAGTACTTACAACAAAAAGGCTGAATTTCCTCTTTTTTTACCCCTTGCTCTATTCTTTTCCTTTTTCTTCAATTTGGTCCCTTTTGTTTCTTCTCTTTCTCTTCAATTTCACATAGACACATGTAAACTTATGAGCTTTAATTCAATGATTTTTATGCTAATGTGCAGAAAAATACATGTATATCATAAAAATTGAGTCATCTCTTACCTTAGCTCTTGAAATCACAAAATTCTAATTTAGTCTCTATGCTCTCTAACACCTCAAAATGAATTCTATAAGAAGTTTGAGGTGTCTACTAACCTCCTTCTATACTTTTCTTTCAGAAATTTCAAAGAAAATAGGAGATTTTGGAGCTTGGAGGGCTTAACAATGATGAAAGGACCTAATTGGAATAAAATCAAAATTTGGATGGAAGAGAGGACGGTTGGACTATGAAAAGGGTTGATATTTTTTCCTTTTAATTGATTTTTGTAACCTCTCTCAAATTCTCTAAAAATCTCACTTAATAGAAATGGTAAAATTGCACTTTTAGTCCCTGGGCCTTCCAACTTTACACTTTGGCCCCAAAATTTTGCCTCCAAAAATATCTTCCACCAAATTACTCTTTTGCCCCTCCTCAATCAATCTAATTCCCATGATGACTCATGATTCAGTTTGGATAATTTGTTATTTAGTCCCCCATATTTTCTCACATTTACTATTAAATCCTTAAATTTCTCCTAACCTTTCTTACTTTTTTTACATATTCTAATTCTTATTTCTACACTAATATTGTTCCAAATCCGGTTCAAGAACACGGATGTTACACTGACTCCTAATATAGAGGCATCCATGATACTTTAACCTATGCCTACTCATTCTTTATTCACGTCACTCGCATACAAAAAAGCTTTAAAAATAATCCAAATCATCACTTAATGACACATGGACGAAACTTTTAATAGAATGATCGATTTGCACTTTTTCCTAATATACAGGGCTAATTTATCTATTTTTAGTAAAATTTGCCTCCTAATACAAGGGTTTCTATAGTACTTTTACCGCTTTCCGTCAATATGCCAATCAATACCCTAAACCAAAATAAAATAGGACTAATGTTGTCTTAAGGGGAAGGATCCACTTGCAAGGGTGTATTACACCGGTGTAAAATCCGTATATTTTTGTACAATTAATATTTTAACGATCCAACTATCACATTTCACATTCCATTTATATAGATCATAAATGCCAAAATTGACATAAATAAAAAACATATAACTATTTGTTATATGTAAAATACTTTCAACCGTTCAATAAATATTAATATATATCACTTTTTTAGATCGATATGATAGAGAGATCGAATCAGTTTAAAAATTTACATGTATGATAAGTAAAATTATATTGATAAATTTAATGCTTGGATTGTTTAAATGCTAATCGTACACTGATTAGGTGTAAGTGAATTTTTTTTTAAAATTTCTATTTAGATTAAAAAAAAAAATCTTTCCTACCTCTTATTATTAGAATTATATTAACAAAAATAAATTTTAGAATTACTTTTTCTAACTAATAAATTTTTCTTATCAAATTTTAAATAAAAAAGCAAACAAAACGGTGTTCCAAAACTATACTAAGTGGAGGCCGCCTGCCGGTCAAAGTTATAGCTAAAAGTTAATGGCATTTATCTTATTTTCCATTAGTATAACAAAGAGGAAGGTTGAAATAAAAATAGACGAAAGGCAAAGCTTTTTATTTTGAATAACTTGGTGATGAATTAGAAATAGAAATTATTCATAAAAAGAGTGTGAACCCAAGAGAATGATGTAGGAAAAAGGGAGATGTTTAGGAGTGATTCATAGTTAGCAATAGCAATGGACGATATATAGTCAAAGATAAAGGTGTGAGACGGTGACTTTTTGTGCCTAATGATTCTTTGTTACAAGCACCTGCGTCACACCTCAAACGTGGAACCCTATGATCATGATATATTCACGTCTGAAACAGACAATGGAAAGGTAGGCAGACACACATCTATATGGAAAACACTCAAGTCCCCCACTGCCTCATCTATCTTCTTATTATCGGTTTTACCCCAATGCAGTCATTTGCTGATTTCTCAATATTAGTTTTTTTTTTTTTTTTTTTTTTTATATCACATTTGTTATATCGCTATCTTAATTCAGACTCGGTGTTGAGTTTGAATTCTCCGTTGGGTTTTCATTTCTTTTGTAGATATTAATAAGAGACCCTTCTCCATTCTCAACCTTAATTACTACCATTTTCTTTCCACTCTGGATTCTAGAATGGATGATCCAGTTTTCTTTAATACTTTTTTTCCTCTCCTGTCTTCATTGATATTGTATATCAACAACTTTTAAAAAGAATTTTCGATTTTTTAATTCGATCGAGAGTAAATTTTCAAGAAACAACCATGAGAGTTTAAGAAAGCAAAATAAATTTGGTTATATTCCCTCTCAAGATACAAGGACAACCATTAGACCAAATCCGGGATGTTATAAGCACTTAAAAAAAATACACACTGAATCAATACAATTATTTTCATTTTTTTTTTTTTGGGAGTATCAAGTCACAAAACATAACATCAATACTTTTTAAACAGGAGAACCAGTTAAACTATTAATTCGTTTTAAACGGGTTCAATTAAAAAATTATTAAAAAATAAAAATAAAAATTTTAATTTTTTATTAACTCGTATTAATTTTCAATTTAATCATTTTAATTACCCGGTATGATCTTATTCGAACATCTCTACATAATGTAGATAAATTATATATTTTTAGAGAAAAAATAGTGAATAATCTGATGAGTACCATTTCTAATAATATCATCGTATTAAAACAATTTTATTTATCATTTCCAGCATATTTTTATAAAGATTATAATAATTTTAAAGAGTGCCCACCCATTACAAAATATTCAGAAGTTCGGCAAATTGTTTGTTTTTTTTAAAAGAGAAAAACAGCTGGAAACATTCTGCTTAATTATTGCATTTCTATAAACGAGGCTGATGAGGAAAGGGGGAACGTGGATTATTGGGTTAGGTACATTGAAAAACATGAAAAGGATTGCTTGATTTTTAATTTCTTTTGGGGGTTAAAATTAACAAAATTGATCCCTTTTTGTTTGAGGTTGTAATTAGCAGACAGCAATAGTCAAATGGGGGATTAGAGGCTGCTACATGCATGCATGCATTGTCTGACTCCGCAGAAAGTATCTGCGCTGAAAAAAGAAGAGGTGACATTAAAATTTACTTACCATCGATCTCTCTCTGTGAATTCAAGTTGTAATAAAAGTTTGCAACTTGAAAAAAGTTTGACTTTTATTTGACAAGTTGAGATTCCGAAACATGGTAGCCGTCGGGGATCTAATTTATTTTATTACACTGAAATTGTAATTAAAATAGGTGGCAAACTGTATTTGATAAATCACTGCAGTTTGAATTTGACTGACAACTTCCTTCCAATATTTGTTAAGCTTTAAAATGTTATTTATATAATTTCAAAAGATGTGGTTCAAGTCTATAAATTAAATATACTATTTCTCATTAATATTTTTCAAGATTTTACTAAATTAACTTGCATTGCATGCACCATTCAGAGATGCAACATAAAATGTTAAAAATAAAAACTTAGTTTTACTTCAATTTATATAAAATAATGTTAGATTGTACAATAAAATATCTTATAATTTCTGCTTCACTCAAAATCCATGTTAAAAATTGCACTTGTAACTTCCAATATAAAATCTTAACCCTGATGAAAACAATCAAAGATTGAGGACATTAAAGCTCGAAGGAAAGACCAAGAAGTATTTCATTATATCCAAACTGGTTTCACAAAGTCACTTCAGGATCATCATCATTGTCAGAGTGCCTCCTTCTCTTCTCTTCTCTTCTCTTCTCTACCTCTCCCCTTCTTTGGTTTTCCTCTGTAAAGAATTCCCAGACATTAGCTTTATATACAGCATGTAGAATGCTTTTGCAATACTAGAATCCTTATTTATTCTATTCAAGCATTTCGGACCATGGTGACTTTACATGATGAATACAAAATGAATGCACTTACTGCCCATTTGCACAGTAACCTCCACCCTTGGACCGGCCAGGACCATAGCCTGATTTCCCATCTGCTAATCATACAGGAATTACAAACAATAAACATCAAGAAAGGAAATTTGTTGATGCACCTGCATATTATAGGCTTACCATCTGTACCAGCGGCAATCTCTTCAGCCCGGCAAAATAGACAACACCAGGACAAACATTAGCTGTTGTAGTCACCATACTTACCAATTACTTTAAAGTAATGAAAATTGGCTGTTGTCAACACATAATAACCCTTTTTTTTTTTACTCTTTATGTTTGTTTTGCGGTCCATATTCCGGGGTTCGTGGTTTGTGACTATCCCTCCCAACAACGTCGTCTCTAGGATTCGAACTTGTATTCACCCCTTGGGAGTGCAATATTTTACTAAGAATTTCATCTTTTTTTGGTGCATTTTAAATGTCATCCATATTCTAACATCTTCATCCTATCAAATGTCATCCAGGCTCCATAGTCCACATGCATTAAAGAAATCAACTTCATACTTCATTTATCAGACGCAGACCACAACTAGATATGCAAGCAAACAAGATAAGAAGAAGAAACAGGGGAGAACTTAATTAAGAATACGCACTGCCGGTGAAGTGACCAAAGACAATGAGAATAGTCTGGCTTCAGGCTGGAACTTCCAGGACCGCTTCAAGCTGCAAGACAAGTTCAATAAATGGGTTCTTATATAATTCTATTACAAATCCATAAGATAAGTTTGCATTAAATTGAGTTCTTCTAAAGGAAAATATCAAACTATGACTCAGAATTGGACTTTAAAAAGTTCAAAATGTTAGCCAAGTTGTAGTGTCCTTAAGCAATATATCAAACAGACTCTTAACTCTCAGATCACGTTGTTTCCCTTTAGTATACATTCTAAACATATATAATGAGAAAATATAACATCACATAGGCAAAATAACAGAGAGTAAAAATCAAGGAGCAAAACAATAATAAATAAAGGAAAAAGAGCATTCCATACAGGGCAGTGTTGTTGGATGAAGAGAGAAACCCTTCAAGACCTTTCAAAACATGGCCGCATTGGCTTGGATCCTGTAAACCACTTGTCTCCATATCATACACCTGCATTTAACTTTCTGCTTGTATTGAAACCCCAAAATAGGGAATAAAATATAATCTAATTCCAATAAAACCGGGGGGGGGGGGGAGGGGTGCTGAAATTACTTGCCTTTCGATGTTTCGAAGCTGTTAGAAGTCAAGGAAGGCCCGCAAAAGAATGGGTCAAAAATTGGGCCAGCGATTCAGAAGGGACCAGTTAAGAGCACTACAGCTTAACAGAAGAAACTAAGGAATGGGCTAATTAATGGAAACAGGCCCAACGACTATTCAAAGGGATTTTAGCACCCACAGTCTAGGATACGCAGCGAATAGAAGCAGAGGGAGCCCCACGGACGGCTGAGATTTGTATTATTTTGTGTGAAGGTCAAAGTGAAAATTTTATGATGAGAGAGGGAAATACAAGCGTTTATCCGACGCACCGCCCATCTTTTCTTTTTCCTATATTTTTCGTCCTGTTCTATTTAGTTTTGGGAAGATACATATGTCATTTTCATTTTGTCAAATATTTTACAATTTCCAAACCTTTACCCTGCCTCCCTCTTCATTTCTCTCTTTTCTCGGTTTTTCTTTTTCTTTAATCTGAACTTCATTAAGCTGCCATGTCGTTTAGAGGACTGGGTCGGGTATCTCTTCCTATTCCTTTCCTTTCTCTAGTTTCAGGGTTCATTTTTTCATGTTAGTTTCTTTTTCCTAAAATGTTTAAGTTGCTAGTTCCTAGGATCGATTGTATGTTTTACTAACTAACGTCTAAATGAGTTTCATTTTAACTTCTTGTTCACAAGAAATCATTTGTCTTAGCTGCTATAAATGATTTGATGTGGTAGTAAACATAGCCAACCCTGTTGGATTATGAGGATATCCAAGATATTATTGGGGGAGTAAAGAGAATATCATGCCTTTCAACTTTAATTTCTTCCATTGCATGTTCTATATGTAGTTTATTTTCCTTAAAAGTTTGGATTACTGCACACATGTTTCAGTCTTATGCTTGTGGCTTAGTGGCTAATAAGTTTGCCACATGATTGCTTGTTCAAGAGCTTGATCTCCTAAACTAGTAAACATTTTTCAACCCCATCATCTGAAGAAGATTATGAAAAACTTACCTATCAAATGATTGTATGACAGCAAAATGCTACATCTGGCATGTGCGCTGCCGGTCACGCCAAGGATACATTTTTGGAACTGAAAAGGAAGAAAATTTACCGCTATTTGGTATTTAGGATCGATGAGAAGAAAAGAAAAGTTGTGGTTGAGAAAACTGGTGATCCAGCTGAGACTTATGATGACTTCACTGCATCTCTTCCCGAGAATGATTGTCGATATGCTGTATATGACTTCGATTTTGTTACTTCTGACAATTGCCAAAAGAGCAAGATTTTCTTCATTGCATGGTTGGTTTTCTTTCCCTTTGATTGTCTTTATATTGTAAGTGAACACATGTAAAGAGTAGGGGTTGCATATGTTAGGATTTGGTTTTGGGTACGGTCCCTTGAATGTGCTGTTATAGTTTTATTACCTTGATGCTTCTTCAATTTTTGCACAGTTGAAGTTTTATGTGAACTTTGTAGCCCAGCACCTGGAAAGGAATTAAGAGGAATGATAAGAGGGATCAGGCCGTCAGGGTTGACTCTGAGCTTTCCATGGCAGAATTAATGAGGGAATGCAGCTGAAGGAGACCAGTATTTGGCCTATGTTTTCCTTGATTAGTGTTGGGAACAATAATAGGTTATTAGTTCTTCGAGCCTTTAGGATAGAAATGGTTCTTTTTGGTGTCAGTTATATATATGACATCAGTTTACTTGTTCTTACTTCTCATGTAGCAATGGCACTCCCCTGCCATGCATTTATCACATTAAAGAAGTTGCCTATCAAATCTTCTCCTTACCTAACAATTGGGTTATTCCATCAGGTCCCCTTCATCATCTCGTATCCGTTCAAAAGTGCTCTACGCCACTTCAAAACACAAGCTTAGAGAGGAACTGGATGGTATCCACTATGAGATTCAGGCAACTGACCCTACAGAGATGGATCTTGAAGTGCTGAAGGATCGTGCTAACTGAGCGTTGCATGGTTTAACTGTTCCATTCAAGAAGTTATCCTCCTCGCTTTGCTGACTCCGAGTTAGTCTTTGCTTCATGTGCAGAGTCATTTTCTGACACGAAAAAATTACTTCATGTATAATCCTTGAATAACCAGAATCTGGTAAAGTTGATATGAAGCTCTGGGCTTAACATTATCTGGTTCCTGTTAATTCTGGTTCTTTACTATTGTTTTCCTCTGAACAAAGACATTGTCATATGTACTGGCAATTAGAGAGAAATCATAGTCAGGTTCCACACACACGGAAGAAAGAACAGTTATCAGGGACTGGAGGCTCGTTTCAGGATGGTTCTTTGCATCTACCTTTAATTTGTCTTAACCTCATTCTGAGCCAGACACAAAAAAACCCAACGACTGCAGGCCCCATCTCATTAGATAATATGTTTATATAATTTGGTCTGGCCATGTCTAATTGGGAGGTTTGCAACAACACTGCTAGAGAATTTTAGTGGAGGAAACCCCTTTAAATATTAAGTTTCAATTATTGCATACACTACAATCTAACTAAGGGAGTCTTTAGTGCAAGGCTCGAATCATGGAAGATTGGTGCAAAGGTATATTATACTCAATTTCTACAGAAAATTACTATAGTGCATCTTCCCGTCTCCAACAATGAAACTTTTGGAAAACAATTAAAAATGCTGAGTGATCTTAAACAGCTATCAACTTCGAAACAAAGGAGGCAATAATGTCTCCCATAGTTCATAGAGCCATACTCTCTAAAAGTCTTTGACATGTGAGCCTGTGAAAAACTGTCCTGGACTAGATTTCTTTTTTGTTGATAAACGAAAAGAGGCAATCATTGAGTTCTCTATTATTATCAACGAAAAGAGGCAATCATAGAGTTCTCTATTATTAGAAATAACGTCCACGTGAAACAAAATTAGTTTTTTTAGAGAGCCACCAGTCTAACTTTAGGCAACTGGAAACTGACATTAGTGATTAGATGATGATGATGACGATGCCCCTGCTTCTCCCTCTCCATTGGTTTCGTTCTCGCCTGACATCTCTTCTAAAGATTTCCCTTTCGATTCAGGCACCAAGAAAGTGAACATGAAGCCCAATGCATTGATTACACCTAATACTATAAGCGAATTCTTGACTCCAATACCTGCAGGGTACCCTGCATCTGCCTTGGCCTTATCCTTATTCTGCGCCAAATACAAGAACCCAAATGCACCAACAATTGCACCAAGCTTTCCTGCAGCTGCTGATATACCATGGCAAGTGGACCTCAACCTTGCAGGGAAAATCTCAGCCGGTACCACAAATGTTGTGGCGTTGGGTCCGAAATTCGCGAAGAAGAAGGTCAATGAGTACATAACAACGAAGCCAATCCGGTTGTCCTTATGAGTCCAGTGGTTGTAAGGGATGGCCAGTGCAAACATGAACACCGTCATGAAGAAGAAGCCCATCAATTGGATGGCAAATCTTCCCATAATATCAATGAAAGCCACTGTGAACCAGTAGCCTGGAACGGTGCTGCAAAGAGCAATCAGTGTTTGTGCCCTTGCAATTTTATAAACTTCTTCAAGGGCATTCATGGTCTTGGCAGGTGGAATCCAGCCAATGGCGCTAAAGATATCCTTTTGGAACAAGTTTTGGCTGTAGAATGCAATGTCAAGCAAGAACCAAGTGGTGGTTGTACCAAGCAAGTGAAGTCCATGGCGTTTAGCAAACTCCTCGGAAAACAAGCCATATCGGACTTTCTCTTGCTCAATCTTTTCTGGCTCCGCCTCAATGTCCATCTGCAAAACCTTTGACATATCAGATGCAGCTTGCTTTGCGTTCTTGGCAACAAGGGCTGTGTAACGAGCGGTTTCCGGCATCTTCAACCTCCAGTAGTAGGTAAGCGCGGCTGGGAGTGCTCCAATCATCAAAACAATACGCCAAACATAGTCTGCTTCTGGAACAGTGGAGCCCACAGGGTCGACCTCGTAGGGTGGCGCGTGAAACGAGGCCTCGAATGCAGCGGGTATAATAATAGCAAAGATGCCACCTCCTAAAATTCCGAAACCTTGCATCGCAAACACTGCCGCAATGAAAGCTCCGCGAGTCTTCTTGTTGGCATATTCGGACATGATGGTGGCGGAAAGTGGATAATCACCACCGATGCCAAAGCCGAGCCAGAACCGGAAGAAGCAAAGGGTTGCCATCACTGCCTTAGGGTTACCGCTAAAAGATAGACCTGATCCTATAGAGCATATGACCATGAGCATGAGAGTCATACCGTAGACCTTCTTTCGGCCTAGCTTATCACCAAGCCAACCGAAGAAAAGCTGGCCTGCTAGCGTTCCGCAGAACGCTACACCATTAACGGCAGCAGATACATTGGGGGGCAATGATCCGGGGTTCTTAGCGCCATCAACATGGTAGTATATCCGGCCAAGCAATTTGGTAACGAGAGATATGCAGAAGAGATCATATGCATCAGTGAAGAAGCCCATCCCAGCTATAATGATTGCAGTGAAGTGGTACCATTGTGTTTTGGCTACATCAAGCGCGTCAAGCACCTGTAATTTGTTTCCTACCACCATGGCTACCTTCTTTATCTATCTGCTCCCTCTTCCTCTACAAAGATGGTTAAAAAAAAAAAAAAAAACTCCAAAGGGTTACGAGTGACGTCCAAATCAAAGACAATAAAACAGATGGAGCTGGGAAAATATTCAAGTGCAGGCAAAGGAGGGAGTGACAACAACTTGTTTCTATATTTAAGTCTTGAAAGTTAATTTCATTGGCTTTTTTATTATTATTATTTTAAATTTCCTTTCTTACAAAGTCTAGAATTAGCATCAGAGAGAATGTCTGCACTATTGATGTTATGTATATAACATAATTGAAACAGACAATCCATCAGTTTTTAGCAAGGATTTTACCATCTTTGACAGTACCCTTTTGTTAACTATTAAAGGGAGAAATTATTATTATACCTATTAAACTGTAAAAGAAGAATGAAATTAACGTGATATTATTATATTTTTAAAAGATTAGCTGACAGATCGGGGAATTGAGGTATATTACTTTCAACCTATCCATAAATAATCAAAGTGATCCAATTAGTGAGGGAAACATTTTTGGAGCAATACTCAAGCAGCGAGCGAGTGTATGGCAAATATGGCATGTATCCAGTATTACTATTTTCATTTTTATTAAAGATCATGTATGTCGGATGAGTATTTTAATACTTACGGTATCATAGCACTTCTCTTTAACAGTAGCATTCTTTTTGCATGATTTACGAAACCCCAGATCTCCCATTTAACAAATAGAATCAGAAAAAAGAAAAAGAAAAAGAAATCATATAGTCTATATAAAATAAACCTAGACATCAAAAAAGTTGTTTATTGTCGTCATTACCAAAATGGAATCCCATTTGCATGCATGAACAAATCTTATTCGTATATAGAGAGTAAAGGCTGTCAGCTCGAGTTTCTGAAACTGACCTGTGAATGATTCTTAAACGTAAGTAAAAGCCTGAAAGATGAGAGTTTTGAGATATTTTGGGTATATATACAAGTCTGAAAAAAAAGAAGGAAAGGAAGAAATGATAAAGGAGGAAAAAAAGGGAATGGAAAGAGGAAGTGTAAGTGCATGCCTCCTTATAATAAACGGAAGGGGATCCAAATATTCGAGGTGGCAATCGGTATATTCCGCACCCACCTATTTTTCTGATATATATATGTATTCATTCAACTCAACCTCCCTCTAAACCCGCTACCCTCTTTTTAGTTTGGAGTTGGTCCATCGTTTTTGTCCACTAAACTAACTCTTCCCCCCCATTTTCGTTACTATTTTAAGCTCTAAATCAAGGAAGCGACAAATGAAACACCCCAAGTATATTCGAAAAATGGTAGTTTTCTTGGCAGTCTTTGTTGCCTTAAAACGGCAAACTTTCCAAACTTATTATGATGCTTCATTAGTAGTGAAGAACTTGTCCGAAGTAGTTCAACAAGCCTAAACTAATTACATTATGACAACAAAAAATGATCGGATTAATTACAATCTCTAACCAAGCTGATATTTAACAGGATCTTCATATATCTTTAACCTCTAAGCATGAAAAAGGGTCAAGAATCTTAATTTTCTGACTTGTAATTTGGCACAAAATATCAAATTGATGAATTTAATGTAAGTTCATCAATCAAAAGCACCATAGAAAAGTAATGTCCAAACCGATAAGATTGTACATAATAGTTTATGTATTAACAACTTTGCTTTCTTGTGCTCTTTCCAAGTGACAAAAGCGGCAGAACTGATGAAACCAACCTACCTCATCCCACCACCTAAGGTTTTCCCCACTCTTCTAGCCCTAAAAAAACAAGACCAGAGTTTGAGCATAAGTTTCATAGACTGTTAAGATATTTTTAGTGGCAAAGCTTTTGCATTGAAAATGCGAGCCCCATTGATTTGTTGCTTCAAACCAGGCTTCTTGGCTAGCTCACCGACTCTGTCTATGTGCTCCATAGACAAGCATCTACCATCAGTGTTGCATTGAGTAGAAGTGAACTGATCTTAAGATATTTCAGTCAAGAAAGGATAAAGAAAGAGTGAAGTAAACAAATCATTTAACAACTTTAAGATGCTATCAATGTGTAGTGTCGCTTTGGAGATCTCTAGTTCCCACCAATGATCAATTCAAGTTCTTTTCTCTTTATCTCTTTGACTGGTTAGCTATGGATTTAACGAATGGGTTTAACTTAATTTTTTATGTTGTCGAGTGGGAACCTTTGTTCGTGATCATTTGTTAGGTTATATGGAAACATAGGAATCTTGTCCTCTTTGGGAGATAAGAACTTCCGTGTAAATGACATTCTGGTGCAGGGATGGCCTTGGGCGAAACATTTTAAGGATGTTTTAGCCTTCAAGAGGTCCCAACAAGGTTGGCCTCTTACTCGGGTAGGGTGGAACCCTCCACCTGTTGGGTGGGTCGTAGTAAACTACGACGAGCTATTAAGGGTGATGAGGGGAGGGGAGGGGAGGGCAGGTGCAAGCGGCTTAATTAGAGATGAATGTGGGCAATGGCTGGATGAGTTTAGTCGAGCCATTGGTGCTTATTCAGTGTTGGATGCCGAGTTGTAGGGAATCATGGACGATTTAGCTGTGGCGTGGGACTGGAGATTTCACAAAGTGCAGGTTGAATGTGATAACATGGAAGTAATCCGTCTGTTGACAACATTGACTAGAGAATACTCTCATATTTTACTTATTCATTATTTTCATTAAAATTTAATTTTAATCCCTAAAAAAATTAAATTTAATCCTATATTGATGAGATATCACTTTTATGCTCACATCTACTTAATAGATAAGTGATAATTTTTTATTTTTTATTAAAAAATTAGTTTTAATCTTAATAAATAAGTGTCAGATTCTTACTCTTAAGTGACAAATTCTTCATTATTTTGCTAAGCGAAGAGAGTTTATAATAATATGACTTATAGTTTAAAATTTTTTATATATATACTTTATATGAATGGTGGTGACTTTAATACAATACTAATACTAAGATTTCGCAAATAAGTAATTGTGATTCTGCACTTAGTCACTATATATACACTAAATTATAGTATGTGTTAATATTTTATACATAAAAAATATAAATTAATTTACACAATTACTAATTAAAGGGATATTGATTATTTTATAATTATAATCAATATTACTATCTACACATGTTAAATTATTTAAATATACTTATTAAATAACTTATTATTAGATTTAATTTTTTTTTTTTTACAATTGTTAAAATTATAATTAATTTATACACTATGTAAATTGGTGCATCCCATTTATAAAAAAGGTACACAATAAATTTGGAAACTTCAAGTTCATGGCTGACAAGTGGCATTATTGATTACCTGACAATTTAATTTTTTCAATATTTCAAATGAGTGGGTCTCGATAGTATTTAACCATTTTAATTACTTAAAATTTGTAAATTAGAAAATCTTAAATGTGTTTTTATTAAATTATAGGAATTATAAAATTCATTAGTAATCATACATTAAAAAAAGTTAAAGAAAAAAATTGTAAATAATTTTTATTCGAACTTTACCAATTTTTAGGCCAATATAATTAATATTCTATTGAAATTTAAAATAAAAAATCGAATTGTATTTGTTAAAAACAGAATATAAAAATATTTATTAAATAAAAAATACAAAAAATAATCTATATACACAATTTATAATATTTAAAAATTTTGTTATGTCAAAAAATGTTAATGATATACTAAATATATATTATAACGCTTAATTACATTTTTATTTGATCGTTTTGTAATTTTTTTATCTATTCTCAATGTTATAAAATTAAATATTTATAGTATATTATTTTTTTATTTTCTCTATCACATTATTTTTGAAATTTTGCAAATTTAAAAAAATTAAAACATAAATATAATATATTTTAATTAATACGTAAATCAAATTTATGCATTTCACGAAATAAAAAAACAATTTATTTAAATGGTGGAGAATGGCTGGCTTGTGTACTTCCTCACAAATGGATGATTATTTTCTCAAATACTTAATTTTAATAAAATTAAATTAAAATAAATTACTCGGTTAAGAAATTTTAGTTAGAATAGTGGAAAATTTGAATAAAAATATTAAATTAAGATTAAAAGCCTAAATAAAGTAATCCATAACTAACATGCTATTATTGTAGGATACGCTTTGGATGAGCGTTAATATTTGCTTATACGTAACCAAATTTTTAACTAAAATTTATTCTTTTTAAAGATTTTCTTTAGTTTATGTAACACCCCTATACCCGGTTTATATGTATAAACCTGATATAGAAGTATTTCATTAATATTCAGTACAAAAAACTCAAGTTATGTAAAACTTTTTTTATCAAACGATGCATTTTAGGCTTCTTGATTCAAAATATCGTAAATTAATCATGTATAATTAAAATCGAGACTTAAAATTGATTTAAAAGAAATAAAATATGATTTTTAGTACAAAACACAATTTCAACCAAAATTCATCATTTCATTTCATCACACAAAATATTTTCAAACAACATTTTTGTCTTCTTCTAATAATGACACATATAAGTTATATAGTACATGCCATTTTACATTAAAAGTAATATACCTAAATTTGAGCTCCAAGTGATGTGATGTGATGAGAATTCCCGATTTAGCTTCTTGTATTCCTTGTACCTACGCGTTAAAATAAACGCGTTAAGCCAGTGAAGGCTTAGTAAGTACTACAAAAGCAAAGTATAAACTTTTAAATGTAATTTACACTTTCGCCTTATCAGTATATAGTTTGTATCTTACCACATTGACATTCATTTCACTTTGGTCCACATTTTTTTTCCACAATTTAGCCCAATGTAGACTTCTATAGAACCAATCGGATAAACGGAACAGAAAGTACCGAAGTACTTAACAGTAAGCACACAAGTGCTGGGGAAACAGTAAGCACACATAGTGCAATCAATAGGCGCACATAGCGCAAATCAGTAAGTACACAAAGTGCGAAACAGTAAGCACACAAAGTGCGAAATAATAAGCGCGCTAGCGTTCCTTAATGGCATGCAACTAATATCACAATGGTTCTAATTTTTCTACTCGGGCACAATCTCAATTAGCATCATTTCTCATAAATGATATATCTCACATAAATACATCATCAAATACTTCACATTTATATTTTCAAAGCTGTTCACTTATGTCACAGTCACTAAATTATTTATATCGTGAGCTACAGAATTTAGAATTATAATCCGCTTGATGTTTCTGAAACTAGACTCAATCATATTTTTACCATAAAATTTTCAGAATTTTTACTTTAGCCAATTTGTACAGTAAATTCTTTCAATTTACCCCTTCGCTGCTGCTTGACAGTTTCGACCTTTCTTCACTAAAATTATATAACTTTTAGTACAGAGATCAAATGATGTTCCCGTTTATTTCTATTGAAATTAGACTCATTAAAGAATTAACCATATAAATTTCAGCCTCTAATAATTTTTCTATATTTTTCAAAGCCAGAACAGGGGAACTCGTACCTACCCTGACCTTGTTATACAAAAACTAGTATATCTCGAAATATACAATTCCTTTTCTTTCATTGTTTCTTCCATATGAAACTACACTCAATAAGCTTTAATTACATATATATTTCGACCCTTAACGCATTATATTCAATTTTTGGTGAATTTTCGAAGTTAATCCTCTGTTCTGTCCAAACTGTTTTACTAAATCACACATTGATCCCTTCATTTTATCATTGTAAACATTCAAATTATGTACCTATCTAACAATTTTTATGCTAATAATTCATATACCATTAGAGAAATTAAACTATAATTCAAAACTCTTGTAGTTCTTACAACAAAAAGGCTGATTTCCTTCTCTTTTCACTCTTTGCTCTTCTCTTTTCCTTTTTCTTCAATTTGATCCTTGCCTCTCTTCTCTTTCTCTTCAATTTCACATAAACACATATAAGCTATAAGCTATAATTCAATAATTTTCATGCTAAATAACAGTAAATACATGTATATCATGAGAATTTAACCATTTCTTACCTTAACCCTTAAATTCAAATTTTCTCAATTTAGTCCTTTATCTCTCTAACACCCCAAAAGTAACTCTATATGAGATTTGAGGTGTCTACTAACTCTCTTTTATGACTTTATTACATAAATTCCAAAGAAAATGGAAGGTTTTGGAGTTTGAAAAGCTTAAAAATGATGGAAGGACCTATTTGGAATAAAAGCAAAAGTTGGAAATGGAAGAAAAGGGCATGGACGGTTAACATATGAAAAAGATGATATTTTCATCTTTTTAACCATTTTTTCTTCTCTCAAGTTCTCTAGAATTTTCACTAAAAATATCTCACTTAAGAAAAATGGTAAAATTGCACTTTTAGTTCTTGAGCCTTCCAACTTTACACTTTGGCCCAAAACTTTGCCTCCAAAAATATCTTCCACGAAATTACTCTTTTGCCCCTCCTCAATCAATCTAATTCCCATGATGATTCAAAATTTAATTTGGATAATTCGCTATTTAGTCCCCCATATTTTCTCTCATTTACTATTTAATCCTTAAAATTTTCTAACCTTCCTTACTTCAACTGAACATTTCTAATTCTCTATTCTATTTTATCACTATTCCAAATCCGATTCAAACACACGGATGTTACAGTTTATAATTAGAATTATTTCTAAATTGAATAGATTCAATAGTTGTTTAATCTTACCTACCAAAAACATTCAACTCTCAGTTTTTCTTTTCATGTTTAAAATTTTTAATATTAATTCTAAAAAATATATTAACTGAGTAGTAAATTTAGACTTATGGGAACGGCAAAAAATGGTTATAGATTTTTTTAAAAAATAAAAAATTTCTTAAGTCCCTGTATTTGTAGTAAATATGGAATCTTGTCCCTATGCTTTTATTTTTAGAAATTTAATTATTTTAGTTACATTACTATCAAGTGAATTTTTTTTATTTTAAAATGTCACACCAATAAATTAAACAAAAAAATTAACCGTGTTAATAAATGTACTTAAATTTTGAAATCTGAAAAGTAAAAAGATTAAATTATTGAAAATAAAAATACACAAACTAAATTTCAAATTTGTGAATAGTATAGGGACATGATTTATGATTTCCACCGGTCAACAAAATTCTTGAATGTCTTATCAGAATTCCCACCTTCATTGACACTTTTGGAAACCATTTTCTTCAATTCAACAGCTCTTGTTTTGAAAATTTCATCACCAACCAATTGTTCCACCTTGGTTTTAATCTCTTCTTTTCTAATGGTCCCTCTTTCATCCCTTTCAAGTTTCAATCCAACCTTCCAAATATTATAAATGTAACTCTCATTCAAAATCTGGTCAGAATAGTATGGCCAACATAAGAAAGGCACCCCATTACTTACACCTTCGATGGTGGAATTCCACCCACAGTGACCTATAAAGCAAGCAATGGAAGAATGACCCAAAACTGCTACTTGCAGTGCCCAACTAACGATCTTACCTTGATTGGTCACTCTTTCTTTAAACCCTTGTGGGTAAAATTGGTGTTTTCCTTTGATAATATCCTCTCTCACTACCCAAAGGAATGGCTTGTTGGTGAGTTCAAGTCCCAAAGCTAATTCTTGGAACTGGATTTCATCAAAAACTGTGAAACTACTAAATGCAACATATATGACTGTCGATTCAACCACTGCAAACAAGTCGAGTCCTCGGGCCAAAAATTCCCTGACAAGTTTCCGAATCGATTGGTTGCTGAAAGTGGGCCTATGGGTAAGACTTTGGGAACCAAGTTGCATGCTTCGGGCTCCAACTCCAAACTTGAGTTACAAAGTACCCAATTTGTTGTTTCCACAGCTTTGTTGGTCAGCCTTAAAAACTCAAATATAACTTTTTGTGCTGAAAGAGAGTTACCAAAGTTAAGCCATCCAAAATTCGTCGGGTGTATAACAGGTGTCGTTGGTGACAACTGAAAAATCTTATGTTTCATAAGTGGAGTGCCTGCGAAAACAAATTTAAATAGTCATTGATAAACCATTTTTAATCTTTTCTTTTTTTGGCGTTATTTAGAAGTCATTGATAATGTGACCCTGTGCTGGATATGGGACAACCAAAATATGTGGATTCCCCTTTTTTTTTTTTCTTTTTTTTTTTAACAACTAAGAGCTCACACACCGATCTATTATTTATAGGAACAACTTGGGGCCAACACCGATTTCCATTGCTATCCTAGTAGAATTTAAAACGTGTTCATTTAAGCTTTACTTGGTTAGGTGGGAAGTAAACTTTTCTTTGTGCAAGTATGCTAGAGTTGAAAAATAAATAGAGAGAAAATAAAACATTTGAAAAAGAAATTTCTTGAACCAACATTTTCATATTATTTATTTTCTTTTCTTAATTTGAAAGGATTGATTTTTATGTATTAGGGTGAAAAATGGTTTTAGTGGGGAAAAATATGATGTTCATCTTAAAAGATCCGGGTTCGAGTACCTGTGTGTGCACGGTGTATACGCATTGTCAGGTGGTTAAGAAAGTATGAACAGATATTACTTTATAACCACACAAATGTACTCAAAATTGATTTTTTCCACTTTTCCCTCTTTCTTTTCGTTTATTCACTCTTTCATCCAACCAAACACATCATTAATTTAGTTTTTAGTGTAGTTTCAAGAATGTGGGTGTGAATATATCAATATATGTTAAACATAATTAAATTATTTATTAATTTTTTTACATTAGAAGAACCTTAGACTTCACCTCCTCCT
Source organism: Kokia cookei (assembly GCA_039519145.1). Classification (NCBI taxonomy): domain Eukaryota; kingdom Viridiplantae; phylum Streptophyta; class Magnoliopsida; order Malvales; family Malvaceae; genus Kokia; species Kokia cookei. The sequence goes on along the minus strand of CM076908.1, from coordinate 5,480,278 downwards.
ACCCATGTGTGGTGCACCTGCTTTAGGGTATCAAATTATGATGTTGTTAATTGAATTTAGCTTTCTTCAACAGGATGATTGGCCTATAAAGATTTGGTAAATGGAATTACTGGAAATTTGGCTCTATATAAGGGTAATATACAATTTACTAAAACAACAATAAAAACTATAAAAATTAACTTAACCAAATGAAAAAAAAAATATTAATATGGTTCGATTTTTAATTTACTTGAATAGAATTGTAGAGAATGAATGAGATTAAAGCAATGTAAGTGGTTGGAAGATAGGAGTGAAGCCCTGGCCCTCAAACAGGTTTGTCTGGTTGGAAATGTTTTATTTAACAGGTTGGCAGAGGTGTGCGGGGTCGCTGATTTCAATTTTGGATTGTACGGTCCTAATCGCGGATCGCAAAATGGTAAGCTGAGCGTTTCGGTGGTGAAGACAGAAGGGATGAAGACGATGAAAATAAAAGAAATACTTTTTGGATGTCTTTTTAATTTCTTTTACAAATAAGACTTTCCATCACTCGTTCCCAAAAATTACTCTGCTCCTTTTTTTCGTGCAACCTCAAAATTTTTTTTTTTTGATATAATTACATTTTTAGCCTTTTAATTTTATAAAAAAGTCATGTTAGCCCTTTATTTAATTTTTTGCCTCTTTTAATTATTGAACTTGCAATTTTTTTGTCAAAACACCTTAAAATGGATGGAAAAATTAAAGTTTGTTAATTTTGCTGACATAGCATCCATGTCGATTGCCACGTAGATGCATCAGCATTTAATTAAGTTTTTAAAATTTTAAAAATATTTAAAAATAATTTTTTATAATTTTAATTTTTAAAATAGTTTTTATATTTTCTAAATATTAAAAAATTAATTAGATGCTTATGTGACAATCCAAGTATATGCAACGTCAATAAAATTTTAAAAAAAAATGTTAACTTTTTATTTATTTTGACATGATTTGAAAAAAATGCAAATTTAAGGGCTAAAAAAGTAAATGTTTAAATAGAAGGGTACATGATTTTTTTTTTGTAAAGTTGGTAGGCTAAATAACTTATTATGCATGTTTTTTTCTATTATCTTAATTTTGTTTAATTAAGTTATTTTAATTTTTATTAATTTATTTTTAATAAAAGTCGGAAACAAATGATAAAATAAAAAGAAATAAGTATTTATTTTTAAAATTATTAATTAATTAGACTGTATATTTAAATTTTAAAAATATATTACATTAAATTAATTAAAAATGAAAATAAAATAAATTGGAAAGATTTATAATGGTGGAGGAGACAGTGCATCAAATGTTTGGGAAAGAAAATAAGGTAAACTACAAAATTAATCACCCAACGTTTATAAATTTTCATTTTAGGTATTAAAAATTAAAAAAAATTGCAATATAGACATTATCCTTCCATACTATTATCATTTTAATCATTGTCATAATGTCATTACATATTTTTATCATTGTAATCATTCATCAATAATTTGTCATTACATACACTCAATTTTAAAAAGTTTTTATTTTGACCATTCATTTTATCTTTTTTAATTTCTTTAATTTTTATTTTTTAAGAATTAATTTTATCTTTTTCTTTTCAATAAGGGGAACATCTGGGTTAGAAATATCATTTTATCTTTTTAAATTCTTTTTTCCCTTTTTAGAATTAATTTTAGTATTTTCTCAATAAAAAGGGAAAGCTGGAGTAAACAACACATTTTTTTTGAAAAATTTTAAAATTTGAAAATAACTTTATATTATTATTTAAAATAAGTTCTTTTTTAATTTTAAAGAGTTTTCTATTTTTTCACAATTTTTAATATTTTTGATTGAAAATACCAAAAACATTTAATTTCTAAAATAATTTTGTAATTATTTATGTAATTTTAAAAGTTTAGACCAAATTGACAAAAATTATATATATCATGAGGGTTAAAAGAATTATTTTATTTTTTCTATAACAGCAACACCATCAATTCTAATGGCAAAAGTGACGGAGAAATCAATTTTTTTTTTTTTTAACTCAAAATTAAAATATAGGAATTAAATTTTAATGTTAGAAGAGTTTAGAGACACCTTTGGCATATTTAAACCTTAATAAATTAGTACCAAATGTATATATTTTTTTATAAATCTTAAAGAATAAAACAAAATTATATTTTTTTAAAAAATTAAGTGAAATGACATATTTGATCCTCCAATTTTAGAAAAAAAATTATTTTAACCCTTCATTTAAAATTTTATCTCTTTTAGCCCTAAAATTTACATTGTTTGCCAAATCACTCCAAAATTGATGAAAAAAATTAAAACTTGCTAACTTTGCTAACCTGCGTCAACAATTAATTAACTTTTTAAATTTTAAAAATTCAAAAAAAATTTTAAAATAATTTTAAATTTTTAAAAAATATATAAAAATTATTTTTTTAAAAAATTTAATTAATTGCTAACGTGGTGACACGCGAATTGTCACTTATATGCTACGTCAGCAAAGTTGACAAATATTAACTTTTTGATCCATTTTGAAGTGATTTGACAAATAATAAAAATTTGAAAGGTTAAAAGAGGCAAATATATATATATATAAAGAACGAAAATGATTTTTGTAAAATTAAAGAGCTAAAAAAATCATTATACCTAAAAACTATTTGAATTTCTAACCCTAAATCCAAACTCTCAAACCCCATCTAAATCTCCAACACTAACTCTCAACTATAAAGCAGCTTAACCCTAACTCCCAACTAAATCTCTAACCCTAACTATCAACCAAAAGGGAGCCTAATCTAACTCTCAACTAAATCCCTAATCCTAACTCTCACAAATAAAATAGCCTAATCCTAACACTATCCCTAGCTCTAAAAATAACATCAAAGAATTCTTGACGGAAAAAAAGTGATTGTGGTTCAGGAGCAAAGGAAAAAAAAAAAATTTGGAGGGTCGAATTTAAATTTAAATTTTTACAATAATAAAATTATAATTTCATCGTCTAAATAGTTTATATCTTTATAATTTTTAAAGAATTAAAATTAGAGTGCAAAAAAACCATTACACCTAACAACTATTTGAAGTTTTAACCCTAAATCCAAACTCTCAAACCCCAACTAAATCTCTAACACTAACTCTCAACTATAAAGGAGTCTAACCCTGCCTCCCACCTAAATCTTTTAACTTTAACTTCTAACTTTTTAAAGAGCGTAACCCTAACTCTCAACTATAAAGGACCTTAATCTTAACTCTCAACTAAATCCCTAATCTTAACTATCACAAATAAGAGCTTAATCCTAATACTATCCCTAGCTCTAAAAATAATATTAAAGAATTGTTGACAAAAAAAAGTGATTGCGATATTAAGGGGGAAGGCAAAATTTTTTGGGGGCGAAGTTAAATTTTAATTTTTGCGAGAGTAAAAATATAATTTTACTATTTAAATAGTTTATATCTTTATAATTTTTAAAATATTAAATCAAAATTTTATCATTTTAAGAGGTCAAAGTATAATTTTACTTTTACTAATTTAAAATTTTAAAAATTTTAAAAAAATTTTAAATGAAAAAATTTTCATTTTAAGGGGTAGGGCTTCTGTCAGTCTCCCTAGTTACACCTCTGTATGGTATTAGTTATTTATTTATCCTATTATTTTAAAATTGTTCTTTTTTTTTTTTTTAACTCAACAAGTAGCTACAATAGTTACGAAGATGTTGTTCATCTTAGGAGAGCCATGTTCGAGCATCAGTGTGTGCAAAATATGTGTGTCTTGTCAAAGGGTTAATAAAATATGAACAGATACTATCATGTAATCACACCAGTATATTAAAAAATTTTTTTTTTTCTTTCTTAGTGCTTTATTTGAGTAAGAGAAGTTTTGAAAAGTTAATTAAATAATGCATTAATTTAAATTTATAATCTTACGTTCCTTAATTTTTGAATTTTAACTCATAAATTGTTTTAATATAATATTTTGTGTTAATTATACAAGATGAATAACCATTTTATTATCATGATTTATTTCAATGAATAATTTCATTACATCAAAACTGGCGTTGTGTTCAAATCGAGACATCATATTAGTATGTATGAGGTTTAAACTTAAATGATTTGAAATTGAAGATTAGCACAAAAGTTGCAACTTGATGTGACATCCACAATCTTCTATAAATTTTCCACATCACCAAATTTTGTGGGAAAACTTTTTTAGACTATGAATCCAGTAGTTAGATGGGGCCGAGATTTAGGGTAATTTTGAATGTATGATAAGTTTTTTTTACGAATAATATAAAAATAATAGTTACGATGATGTTAGATATTACTATAATATCGTAACGTAAGACAAAAAAAAAATTAATTGCATTATACCGTACCACCCATCTAAATTCACATTTAATCTAAAACACCTCATCCGTCATACTTTTATTTTAACTGTTTAGATTCATAAGATGATGTCTCGAAAAACTAAAAAATCAAAATAGGTTTTTCCTTTTTATTGGCGTTATTACCTACAATTGTTGTTTATTGAATATGAAAATATTTAGGCTCAATATAATATTTAGTATCTGAACTTGACATTTTTTTTTTAATTTGATATTTAAATTTGACATTTTTTTTAAGTTGATACTTAGACTTTTTAGCGTCCAATTGGTACTTGAATTTGACTTTTTTCCTAATTTGATACCTAATCTTTTTTAATATTAATTCGTTAAACATAACTCAATATCTATTTTTAACGTGAATTTTTCTCTAAAACTGACAATATTTTTATAGCATAATAAAAAAAATTCAACACCATTATTATTTTGTGTAATTTTTTTATAAATTTAAAAAATTAAGGTATCAAATTGAATCTAAAAAAACTTAGGTATCAAATTAGAAAAAAAAAATACCAAGTTTAAGTATCGGATTAAGAAAAGTGTCAAGTTCAGGTACCAAATTGGGTCAAAAAATTTAAGTATCAAATTAAGAAAAAGTATCAAATCCAAGTATCAAATGTTATATTAAGCTAAATACTTAATATAAGTGTTTAATTACAATCACCACTAAAGATTGGTAGTGCAAAAATTGTGCAAACAAAAACACAAAGAACATCAAAATTTGTTTACTTAATTTAATTTTCCTACATCCGCGAAGCTTAATTCAGTGAATAATTCAACTATATTTAATCCACAATATAATAAATGAATCACACTCTACACTTCTCATATATATATATATATATATATCTTACATTTAACCCTAACTCTAAACTAAATCCCTAACCTACTGTCCCCAATAAAAGAGTCTAATCCTAATCATATACCTAACTCTATATCTAAAAATAACATTGAAGAATTCTTAGAAACAAAAAACGTGATTATAGTATTAATTAGTTATTTATCCTATTATTTAAAAAATGTTATTTTTTATTTTCTCTTAGTGCTATATTCGAGTAAGGGAGAATTTGGAAAATTAATTAAATAATTATATTAATTTAAATTTATAATCTTATGTTTCTTATATGTATGGTTGTTTTAGAAGTTTATATATTTTTTAATTTTTAGGTTTTAACTCATAATTTATTTTAATAAAATATTTAGTAAGTTAATTACAGAAGATGAATAATCATTTTGTTCTCATTATTTATACCAATGAATAATTTAATGAAACGGAAAATCGAGACATCAAATTGAAAGTTAACACAAAAGTTGCAACTTGATGTGAGAGGATATTATTTTCGACATCATCAAATCTCGTATAAATTTATAATTTTATATAATTAAATTTAATAATGCAATTATATAACTATAAATTACTTTACATAATACTGACATTTTCAATAATGCCTTAAAAATGTAAAATGGTCAAAATTACAATTCAATAAAAAATTAAAACATTATAAACTTAAACTAATAAAAACTTAGTTATTAGTATGTTTGAATAAAAAATTATAATCTATAATTAAAAACCTAACAAAAATTAAATTTTATGTATTAATCAAACAGTCAAAAATATTTATTACTTCAAATATAATCTAGATTTTAATAACTTTAACCCGTTGTTATTAGAAATTTACGTTTTCTTTATAATTAAAAAAAATAACAAAAATTAATATGTTCTCTTTATTGCTTGTGTTTTGTGTCAGTTGTTTGTGTGGTTGTGGTTTTTTAAGATTTCTGATTTGTTTTTTTTTTTTTCCAATTAAAGTATCTTTAAGACACCGCTCCTTATAGCCAAAAGCGTTGTGAGTACGTGGGATGTAATGCCCAGCTTAATGAATGCCATCAGTTAAAGGTTTTCTCAAAAAAAAAAAAAAAAAAAAAAAAAACTTCACTCATTTTAAATTAAAAACATAAAAGAATTTCGTTAAATAAAAAATAATAAATAAATTTAATTTGAAAATAACATATTCATTTTGATCTACAGAAAATATATTAAAAATATATATTTTATAATATTTATTAATCTAAAAAAATTTCAAAATATCTAAAAAAAAACTCTTACTTGGATCTAAAATTAAGAAAAAAAATTCCAAATCACCAAAACATTCGGAATTTTCTTGAAAAAATTATGAAAATGATAAATTTAGAGAAATGGATTATATTAGTAAATGAATATGTTTTTTTTTCTCTAAATCACACTTTTGTACCTAAAAACTAAAATATTTACCTTCAAATTCTCTCCCTGAAAACTTATCTAGTAAGTACTCAATGTTTACAATTTAGTTTGCACTTGCTTACGAAACAGTTCCTCAATAAATAGATTCAAGTGTTATCCATATGCTCACATTACATAACCTAGACAAACGTCCAATCATATATCAAATTCAGTATGCTAACATAAAATTTAAGTGAATACAAAGCAACTGATTGAAAATAACAATTACAATTTACAACACTAACATTCAAAGTACAATCTGTCAAAGATATGATCTTTAAAATCAACAACACAATCTCAATCAAATCTCCTAAAAGCTAAGATTGATTCGCTCAAATACAGTTCACTCTTCAATAGTCAAGATTGATTCCCATAGATAGACTATAGTATCTTTAAAATATTAGCATATTCATTAATCCAGAGATTTTCTTTATTAAGTTGCCAACTCAAATATGGCAAATAACTTTAATACATTAGTGACAATTTGCAATTGGCATTGTCGAGTGCCACTCAGCTCAATCAGCACATCTTACCTCAACAATTGATTGATTGTGATTGTTAATTCATCGGTTTTTTGTGTTGTTTGTTTTAAGTTCAAGGAAGTATTTTGGTTATTGTTGCTCTAGAGATTGGTTTGATGACTTTGGAAAGGGAGTGTGGGGTTTGGTTGAGTTTTTGCTCTTATTATAATGCTACAATGTGGTGTGTTGTCAAGAACACTAAATATAACCTATTCCGAAAATTAAAGTAAATAATAGTAAAAGGGAAGTAGGGTCTAATCCTCATGAACTGGAGAGTTGTAAAAGTCTTGTCTGTCAAGATTGTGGGCCAAATCGTGCCCAAGAAAAGCTCCGTGATCTAAGGAAAAATAAAAGAAATAGAATTAAAAATAAAAGAAAATAAAATAAAAAGAAATAGAAAATAGGGAAGTCGAAGTAAAAAATAAATAAATAGCATAAAATAAACAAGTTGAAAGAAGAAGGATTTTATCGATATTTAGAGATCCAACCTCCAGTTATCTTGCTTCTTCCTCGATTCAATCATAGACTTTGGATGATTTTTCTCATGCCCAAATAAGCCAATTATAGTTGAAGAGGACGCTTACAACCACTAGCTCCAGATATAGTTTTTAGTGGAACCTGACTCTAGCCAACCGTCACTTCAATGGGATTGTCTTACACTAGATCACATTTTCCCAACAACGAATGCCACACCGTTTTGTCTCTTTTGGCTCGGCAACCTCTGACGCAATAAGTTAACGAACCAACTATGCAACCTTCTCAAAACACACAAAACGACCGTCTTTACACAAGATAAAAAGATTACTTTTGTAGGGATTTTGAACGAAAGCGTCAATCCCGTATTACAGAGAATTGATGAATACTTGAGTTGAAAAGAATTAAGCGCAGATTTTAAGCCTCATGAACCTTGGAGGAATATTTGATAACCTTTGGCTAGAAGGGTTTTTTAGTTACTCATGATTTTTGGGAAAGAACACAAAATAAAAAAAAATAAAGTTTTTTATTGAACTAGGATTTTGGGAAATAGAGGATTTTTTTCAATGAATGAGGAATGAATAATTCAATCACTCCGCTCCCTATTTATAATACATAATATTCCTAGTTGAATCTAATCTAAATTCTAAAAGATAATTAGAATTATATCTAACATTTAATTTCCCTAATTGGATCCAATTTAAACTCTAAAAGATAAAAACAAAAAGATAAACATAAATTAAATACAAATTTAAATAATAAATAATATCTTAAATATTAAATCCTAATATAAAATATATTTAAAAAATAAAATAAAATAAAACCAAATCTTTTTGCCCTATAAACTCTCTCTTTCTATCATTATTGTTATAAATGGGCTAGGAAGCTATTGGACCTCTATCTTGAGGGAATTATATATACAACAGGAAAAAAACCTCATTATTGTTAAGATTTGATCAACTATAAGTTTATTTTAACTTTTCATAATGAATCATCATTCATTTAATTTGTCAAAGGTGTTTAAACAAATGCTCAAGTCCCGCAACTGGGTTATTCTACATCTTACTCTATTATTTTATTATACTAATTTATTCTACAACTTGTTTTTTACACGTTGCAACAGATTCAATCGACTCGATCATTATTGAATAATTAATTTAGTAATTAAATAAATCCGAAGAAAACATACATATCTAGACAAAAATTTCCAATGCTTCAACCTTTCTATTGAGCCAATACCTGATCGAAAAATTATGTTTGTAGTTATTTAAATGACATTGAATGTAATAGGTATTCATTAATATTAAAATTACATCTTTAACAGAAACTATAGATAATTCCAAAAAAAATTATAAACAATCAATAAGTATTAGATGTAATAGTAAGAGATCGGATCATTAAAAAGAGATTTGAATTGATGTAACCGGTAGATTTTATTTTAATCACAAAAAAAAAAAATTACAAATTCTCTAATAGAATGGTAAAGGATGCAAAATAATGAGTGGTTTTGGTTTAGCAACAATATATTTGTTGAATTTCTAAGCTTAGATTTAAAATGTTGAGAAAAATACATTTTCATTTGAGAGAGGAGAAATGTGGGGATTTAGGTGGAGATTCATGGATTTTTTGGTGGGTGTTAATTAATAATTAAAGGCGGGTTTAGATCTGAAACTGGGTAAGTAATCATAATCATTTGTGTTTTAAGTTAAATAAATAAAATGGAGGTGTGCTCCCTCAAATACGACAGCCAGCTAGTGCCTCTTGGTGGATTTATTTCTAAATTGAGACTATTATTTCTTCAGATTCATGCAACTGTTTGTCCTCTTCTGGGAAAAATCAAATAAATGAGAACCTAGTACTCTTACTAGTTTCTTTATTTGTTCAAATTTTATCCGTCTTTCCATGGTTTTTAATTATCATTAACTCACAGTTGGAGGACTTGAATTATTTTTCTTCTTCTCAAATTTAGCTATTATATGGATTTCAACCTAAACTAATTCATTAATTAAATTTTAAGTTGATTTTTTCCTATTTAATAAAATATTTTTATTCCAAACAATCAAATTTAAGAAAAAAATAAAGTCGATTCCCTTCCAAGTATTTAAACTAAATTTAAATTTTGGAGTCGACATCATCGAGAGAGATTTACTATATAGTATTTATATAAGTGTGAATGGTGGCATTATGGTTTATATTATTTTAATGTGTATTGGCGCCAATGAGGCATATTGATTACATGTTTAGAATGATGAATTATGATATGTTTGGCATGGTTTGAGAATTCTTGGAATAGGTTTAAAGATGGTTAAATGCATACAGATGATCTAATTGTAAAGTTGAATTGAAATCTTGCACAAAAAGGCACATATAGGTTCCACACAGGTTGATATACGGTCGGTGTGTCGCACATGGGCTAGTGACACGATCTTGTGATCACTGGAAGGTAGGGAACTTTTAATCCACATGAGCACATGGTGAGGTACACAACCTAGACACATGGTCATGTTATCCCCGTTTGCAAAATTTTCCTTCATTTTAAAAAATTTCCAGTTTGATCTTTAATTGTTCTCGAGTAGACTTAAGAACTTTCATAAGCTTGTTTGAGACTTGGTTTAGTTTGTAAATCATATTTTACATGGTTTATGAAGTATTTTATTGTTTAATCGGTTTTTTTAGCCTAAATTGAATGTGATCTGTTTCGATAATTATAATAACATTTCGTAGCTCGAGTTCGACGATCAAATTAAGTGAAGGTGCTACAGAAAGCACTTACATTATCCTTGAAAAGAAATGTAAGTGAGCTTCATTGTTTCTTTAGTTGAGTACTTCATCTATTCAATTTTCTTTTGGAATCCATGTTGGTTATGTTACCTTTATATCACGCTCCGTCTTTGAGGGATGTAGAGATAAGGAGAATACATTAATTTTGATTTAATGTATAATTGTATACATAAATTTTGATTTTGTGTAATTTTATATATGAAATTTTGATTTGATTCAATTTTCGTAAATTATTAGCACAATTATTGATATGACATTATTTTATATTTATATATTACATATGTAAATAATTATATTTATCCAATATAAAAATAAATCAATAAATTTATTTTTTAAATATATATAATTAAATTAAAATGAATATATAACTTTAAGATTTATCTCATATAGTTGAGCATTTTAATACATTACCCATTTAAAAATTGTATTTATATTTTATTATTTAACATCTTCATCAGAAGCCTAGTTAGAAGAGCAGACCTTAGCTCCTTATTTAATTTATATTATACTAATTAAAACATGGATTTTTTTTCCAACTGTGATCAGCTAAAAATTTTAAAGTTCGAGTTGAAATATATTAATGAATTAATATATTAAACTTCATCTAATTAGTCGTTTCAATAGTTGAAAAAGACAAAAACAAGTTCATATGTTAAAAGAAAATATTTGGTACACTATTATAAAGTTTTTAAATTTTAAAAGTGAAATTAAAAGATTAACGAGTATATTATAGAGGTGCATTGAAATACTAAAAAATAAAAATTAATTGATTCAAACATTGAATTTAATTTAATACATTTATTAATTTTTAATTATTAATTAAAACCGAATCAAAAATTAAATTAATTGAATTAAGAATAAATAACTCTATATCCAGTTTTAAAAATGGTTAAAAAAGTCGCATTTTACATTCCTCATTTGATTAATAATACTTGATTTAATTAAAATAGTTGTTTTTGTCTGTGAAGAAAAGGGAAAGTCCATTATGTTTATGTCTTGATTTTTCCTTGTTTGGAATTTGCGAATGATATTTTAGGGAATCTGTTTGTCTTAATTTCTGGATTTCAGATAATTAAATGCAACTTGTTGTTTCTTTTATCTTATCTCAAAAAAAGTACACATCTATAGAAATAATGCAATTTGTGTTTAGATTTTATTTTTGAATATTCCATTTTTATCACTTTTAGTGATTTGGATACAAATTTATATTAAATTATTTAATTATATTAATTAGTTAGTTAGTTTATTCTAATTTAATTTTGTTATTTTAATAAAATACATGCAATTTGACTATAATTGTAAATTTACTATTCTTTTGTAAAATAAATTACTTATTTTCCAATCAAATCATGGAAAAATTAAATATTTATATCAAGATTTTTTTTTTACTAAAGTTAATTAATGTGAGACAGTTATTAATGCAAAAATTGTGAAATCCAATGTCAATGCTATTCCATTCAATTAACACTATAGCTTGTTGAACGTTTATAATCCACATGATATGACTCAATGGTCTTCTTTTGCTTTTCTTTATCCTTTAATTCAATTACAACTTTCACCACACTTGAAACTTGATTTATTTGTTATTAGATTAATATTTTATTAATATTAATGTCAAAGTTTAAGGTTATCAGATTTTATAATTTTAGATTTGAATTTCATTTTGTGTGATTTATATATTTGGATAATTGGATTCTCATCCAGATTTTAGTTTAATTTAAAATTTATGAGAATATTATTGAAGCCTAATTTTGATCGGGTTCAACATTTAAACCCATTTTAAGATTTATTTTAAGATTAAATTGATTTTAAATTTAAATTTATTTTAAATTTAATTTTGTTTTAAAATTAAAATTTAATTTAAATTTAGATTTATATTTAAATTTAAAACTTATTATAAATATTGAATGTCCAAATACAAGCCAAAGTCCAAATGTCCAATTACAAAAGCCCAAATTGGGGCCCAATTACAAAATTAACTCAAAACAAACCAATTACACCCCAAACCCAAGTTACATCTCTGGCCTAAATTCACAAGGCAAAGCATGGCAGCAAATTGCTACCAGCCACCTTCCATCGCAGCCAACCAGGGCTTGCCACGTCAGCACCGACAATGCCACCACCTTCAACTTGCTCTGCCACCGCCACTGCCATCGCCGAACCTGTAAAAGAGAAGAACAAGACCAATATTAAATGACAAACAACAAATAATCATCATTATATTGATGGCTATAAAGCCAGAACTCAAACAAATTGTAAAGAACTTTTTTTTTTTTTGGAAAAAAGAGCAATCGAATTCAACTCAAAATTTTAGGAATCCATACTGTCGAAATCATCCTTTTTTTTGAAAAACGACGTGTTTCGAAAATTATTTCAAAATTGAAAAATAATCGGAGTCGCCACCAATCCTTTACTCAGTGTGATTGGACCACCACAAAACGCTTTTAAAAAACCGTTTTCAAAACATGTTGGTCTTCGAAATCCAAAAAAACAGGTTCGGGAGTCAGTTACGCATGAGGAAGGGTTAGCACCCTCATACGCCCAAAATTGGTACCGTATTGATTATTTTCATGTCTTAATTTGTAACATTTATAAGCTCGAATAAAGTTTAAAACACGATCCTTGAATGCATGAGTTAAGTTTAAAAGAAAACAGGTTTGTTTGGAAATCCCGTTGTTTCAAAGTGATCGAGGAAGAAAGTTACGTCCAGTGAGTTAGGACATGACATTTCAGGGTCCAAAAATAACGAGTTTTCCTTCGTAAAACTTCTTGGATTTTGGGAAAAAGATGTTCGATTATCCCGATTTGATGAAAGATTGCACCTAGTAAGTTAAGGCGTAAATTTCAGAATCGAATATAAGGAAACATTGCCTCGATTAAGGGTATTCGATTATTTCGATTTGAAGAAAAATTGCACCTAGTAAGTTAAGGCGTAAATTTTCGAAACTCGAAATAAAAGAATATTGCCTCGATTTTAAAGTTTTTATGAAAAACAATTTTGAAAACAAGCATGAGAGTTTAATACGGATAAGCAGTTAATAATGGATATTAAATAACGCGAAGTAAGATAAATAAGAAGATAAATTATTTGCAAAAAATCTAAAATGCAAAAATACGAGTGCATAATAATTTAAAATTAAATGCAAATATTAGAAGCTGAGATAAGAGACTGAATAAGAGGGTGGAAGAATTAGAAGCCTCTTTACAGAATAGCAAGAATAAGAGCTGAGATCAAGAGACCAAATTAAGAGGGGGAATCCTTGTATAGACATTGTAGCTGAAATTCAGTAATGGAGCAAAGACTTGAACAAATCCAAAAAGAATTACAAGAAGAGCAAATGACCATGATGTGCAGATAAATGAAAAATCAATTCATGGAGGTACAAAAGAGCCTAATGAATGAATTAACATAAGTAAAATAGAGCATGGCCGATAAAGGAATGAGTCTTGATATTGAGGAAGAAGAGGACCCAATGGTACCCCCAGGCTTTACACCTCTCCATAACCCGGCTTCACATGAAATGCCGATGCGGGAGCCCACCATTACTTTAAGGGCACAGCAACAAGTCACGGGCACGTTGAGACTAACCAATTATCTAATTGGATTAGGGTCAAACCCAGAGGATAATGCTGCGAATCTGGGTCTCCAAGACTTTGACGAGATGATAAGAGAGGATCTCCCTAGACAAATAGAGGAAAAATACAGGCGATTAGAGGAGAAAATCGACGCGATGCAGGGAATTGAAATTTCCTATGGGGTAGATGCCAAAGAGTTAAGTCTGGTTCCAAATCTGGTTCTCCCTCCCAAATTCAAAGTTCCAGAATTTGAAAAATATAACGGGACGAGTTGCCCTGAAGCCCACCTAACCATGTTCTGCAGGAAGATGGCGAGGCATGTGCATAATGACCAATTTTTAATTCATTGCTTTCAAGACAGCCTGATTAGGTCGGCAATCAGATGGTACAATCAATTGAGACGATAAAAAATCCATTCATGGAAAGATTTGGCATAGGCTTTCTTAAAGCAATACGGTCATGTGATAGAAATAGCTCCTGATCGGCTTACACTGCAAAATATGGAGAAGAAGTCAAACAAGAGCTTTAGACAATATGCGCAGAGATGACGCGAGGTGGCAACCCAAGTACAACCACCACTAACAGAAAAAGAGACAATAATATTATTTGTCAATACCCTCAAAGCTCCTTACCTGAATCACCTGTTAGGAAACGCTACCAAAAATTTCTCTGATATGGTCATATCGGGGTAGATGATTGAAAATACAATCAAGGCCGGTAAAATTGAAACCGGAGAAAGACCTAAAAGGCCTGCCCCAGAAGAAAGGATAATGTGGTCAACAATGCAAGCATATACAGACCTAGCTACACCAAACCCTACGTAACAGGTCAGCCCAAAGCTCCAACGGACAATTACCAAAATGCCCTGCGATAAGAACCGGGTACCAGGCCAAGTAGAGGAAGAGTTTAATATACTCCCTTTCCGATGTCATACGGAGAACTCTACAAGATACTGTATGACGCGCATGAGGTAGCTCCTCAACGTGTAAGACCATATAAACCCTCATTATCGGCTTGGTATGATGCGAATGCTCACTATGAATACCATGCAGGGGCAGAATGACACTCGATTGAAAACTACCCTGCTTTTAAAAGACGAGTCGAATGACTCAGAGAGCATTGAATCGTAAAATTAGAAGAGCCAACAGAGCCCAATATAGTTAATCTTCTGCCTAATCACCCAGAGCAAGGGGTGAATGCCTTGCTGGAAGAAGGAGCTCGAAAATTAAGAGAAATGTTGAAGAAATTAAGTCTCCACTTTGGTGCGTATGGCAAGAGTTGATAAAAGAAGGGATAATCGTGAAGATAAAAAGAGTATGATAATCGGGGATGATAACCATTGCGAGTTTCATGCCGTTAAGGGGCATCAAAATTCAAAACTACGTCGAGTTCAAAGTCGTGATGCAGATGTTGATGGACAATCGAGTGCTGGAATATTTTGAAGAATAAGGGGAAGCTAAGAATGTTTGTGCCTCCGAGGACGGAACAACTAAGGCTTATGGAAGTAATCGCCCCAAGGTGATTATTTGTAGCATGGTAAGAGAATAGACAACCCCTCGCCCCAAGCTAATAACGTTTCCTTACAGCAAAAATTCCGAAGGATGAGACCGAATGTGTTGCTAAAAATAAAAGAAGAAGTCAAGAAACAATTTGACGTCGATTTTCTCCAGGTAGTTAAATATTCTGAATGGGTAGCTAATATAGTCCTCGTTCCTAAAAAAGACGAAAATGTGCGCATGTGTGTGAACTATTGAGATTTAAATAAAGCTAGCCCAAAGGATAATTTCCCCTTACCCTACATCGACACTTTAGTCGATAACACGACAAGACATTTTCTATTTTCCTTTATGGATGGATTCTCTAGGTATAACCAGATAAGGATGGACCCTAAGGATATGATCAAAACCATATTTTTCACGCTATGGGGAACATATTGCTACAAAGTGATGCCTTTCGGACTAAAAAATGCAGGGGCAACTTATCAAAGAGCCATGGTGACCCTGTTCCATGACATGATGCATAAGGAGATTGAAGTTTACGTCGATGACATGATTGCGAAATCCCAAACGGAGGAAGAACATGTAAGAATCCTGAGAAAGTTATTTGGAAGGCTAAGGAAATATCAATAAAGCTAAACCTAGTAAAGTGCACTTTTGGGGCTACATCAGGAAAATTGTTAGGATTTGTAATCAGCAAAAGAGGAATTGAAATTGACCTGGATAAAGTCAAAGCCATACAGGAGCTACCACCACCCAGCACGCAAAAAGAAGTTCAATGGTTCTTAGGAAGACTAAATTACATTGCTCGGTTCATTTCACAGTTGACTAAGAAATGCGATCCTATCTTCCGCCTGCTTAGAAAGCGTAACCCGGGTGTATGAGATGATGAATGTCAGGAAACCTTTAACAAGGTCAAAGATTATTTATCCAAAGCTCTCATCTTAGTACCTCCAATTCCTAATAAGTTATTGATCCTGTACTTGACAGTCTTTGAAAATTTCATGGGATTCATACTAAGCCAACACGATGAATCCGAAAAGAAGGAAAGAGCGATATATTATCTCAGCAAGAAGTTCACTGATTGCGAGACGCGATATTCGCCAATTGAAAAATTATGTTGTGCACTAGTCTGGACTACACGCAGATTAAGATAATACATGTTATACCATACCACTTGGTTGATCTCGAAATTAGATCCTCTGAAGTACCTGATGGAGTCAGCTGCATTGAATGGGGGATTGGCTCGATGGAAAATCTTGCTCTCGAAATTCGACATAGTTTACGTCAATCAGAAAGCAATAAAAGGGCTTTAGAGGACTATGAGCCGATAAACTTCGATTTTCCGAATGAAGATTTAATGTATATTACGACTACTGAAGGGGAAATCACGGAAGAATGACCTTGGAGATTGAATTTTGATGGAGCTTCAAATGCCACAAGTAATGGGGTCGGGGTAGTCTTGGTATCACCAGAAGGAGATCACTACCCTTTCACTAGCAAACTTGATTTTGACTGCACAAACAACATGGCTGAATACGAAGCATGTATCTTGGGAATCCGTGTGACCATAGAGCGGGGAATCAAAATTTTAGAGATTTGTGGAGACTCCACACTGGTAATCTATCAACTCAAAGGAGAATGGGAAACAAGAGATTTTAAGTTAGTGGATTACCACAGATTGGTCATCGAGTTGATCACGAAATTCGATGATGTCACATTTCATTATCTCCCATGAGTAGAAAACCAGATGGCCGATGCTCTTGCCACTTTAGCCTCGATGATTAAGGTGAGTAGGACAGAAAATGTAAAGCCCATTCAGATGAGTATCTATGTAGCTCCTGCTCATTGTTGTGATATTGAGGCAGAGGAAGAAGAAGAAAAGGATGATCGCTCATGATACCAGAATATTCTTTAATTTGTGAGAAATCAAAAGTACCCTGAGCAAGCCTCAGAAAATGAAAAGAGGACATTAAGAAGACTGGCCAGAGAATATGTCCTAGACGGGGAAATCTTGTACAAGAGGAGAAAAGATCAAGTACTTTTGAGATGTGTCAACACAATTGAAGCTAAGAAGATCTTAGAAGAAGTTCACGAAGGCATTTGTGGGACACACGCCAACGGTTTCACGATGGCCCGGCAAATAATGAGATTTGGGTATTACTGGTCTACTATTGAAGGCGATTGCATCAATTATGCCAAGAAGTGCCATAAGTGTCAGATCTATGGAAACAAGATTCATGTAGCTTCATCACACCTTTATATCATGATCTCTCCCTGGCCTTTTTCTATGTGGGGCATGGATGTCATCGGGCCAATTTCTCCAAAGGCTTCCAATGACCATAGATTCATCTTTGTGGTAATTGGCTACTTCACTAAATGGGTAGAGGCAACCTCATATGCAAATGTTACCAAGTCTGTAGTTAGCAAGTTCCTGAAAAAAGAATTATTTGTTAGTACGGGATGCCTAAAAGGATCATATTCGATAATACCCTGAATTTGAACAATAGCACGATAGCAGAAGTTTACGAACAGTTCAA
Source organism: Kokia cookei (assembly GCA_039519145.1). Taxonomy (NCBI): domain Eukaryota; kingdom Viridiplantae; phylum Streptophyta; class Magnoliopsida; order Malvales; family Malvaceae; genus Kokia; species Kokia cookei. The sequence goes on along the minus strand of CM076908.1, from coordinate 5,462,269 downwards.
AATCAAGCATCATAATTCTTCTCCCTATCGCCCAAAAATGAATGGAGTTGTGGAGGAATCTAATAAGAACATCAAGAAGATTGTGACAAAAATGACTGAGACTTACAAAGATTGGCACAAAAAACTACCATTTGCCCTCTTTGCCTACAGAACTTCAGTCAGGACTTCTACTAGGGCAACACCTTTCTCATTGGCATACGGTATGGAAGCAGTCTTGCCTATTGAGGTTGAAATATTTTCCCTCCGAGTCTTAACCAAGCTTCAACTAGATGAGGCTGAATGGATCCAAGCTCAATATGATCAGTTGAATTTAATCGAGGAAAAAAGGTTAAAAGCCATTCGCCATGGCCAGATGTACCAGAAAAGAATGATGCGAGCTTACGACAAAAAGGTTCATCCAGTGAGTTCTATGAGGGAGATCTAGTTTTGAAAAAGATACTTCTCATACATAAAGATTTTCGTGGAAAGTGAATGCTCAATTGGGAAGGACCTTATGTAGTAAAGAAAGCTTTCTCAAGAGGAGCTCTCATCCTAACAGAAATGGACGACAAGGATCTGTGCAACCCCATCGATTCAGACTCGGTGAAAAGATACTTGCCTAAGAAAAAAAGGGAATTGAGATGAAAACCCGTAAAGGGTGTCTCGAAAAAAAAAAGGTTCAGGATGAAAACCCGCAATGGGCGTCTTGGAATCAAAGAAATTTTGAGTTGAAAACCCGCAAAGGACGACTCAGATCCAAGAACGGGTCGATAAGATGGAGGAAGGTTACAACTTGAAAACATCAACAAAGCACTCTAGATCTTCTAGACACACATCTGTGCTAGGAATGATTCTCAAGCAAGTCGACGCAGAGCAGCTCATTTTGCGATATCCGAGGCAACTAATTATTCTTTATTGTATACTTGGAAATTTTCGACTAATGTTGTTTCCTTTGATCCTCTTTTTAATAGAATTTTTAAAATACAACTTTGTTTATGCATAATTTTGTTCAAGCATTTCGCATCTAAATAACGGGTAATTAACTAATAAATCATACAAAAAGTTATGAGCATTATTCTGGAATTTTCAGAAGTTACAGAAGTCCGAAACAAGATCACAAATGGGAAGATAAACTTAAAAACAAGCAGTTCCAGAATTACCCAGAAAAAGATGGAGCAGCACATCAAAGACAAAATTTGGACGGGCGACAGATCATGCCAACCTGAATAATAATCAATAAATCTGGCATTCATCATACACATTCATACAAGTTAAGAGCATTTAATTTATTCTAATCATGACTTTCTAATTTAGGCCTACATAGAGGCCCATAGAAGCATATTTCACAGGTCACATCCCCGCCGCATGTCTAGATGAATCATTAAGATCACCAAGGAAAAGTTGAAGAGGTGCAAGACTCCAATACCCTACCCCGATCACGGGGCAGATTGTGATTATCCACAAACAGCGATGCGATCATCTTCCTGATGAGATACTGAGAAGTAGACCAAATCAATGAAACGAGGCTCAAAGCGAGCAAATCCTCGAACCCCAGCTTCCTGATGAGATACTGAGAAACAAGTCGAAGGCATAAAATGGTCAGCTTCCTGATGAGATATTGAGAAGTAGACAAAATCAATGAAACGAGGCTCAAAGCGAGCAAATCTTCGAACCCCAGCTTCCTGATGAAATACTAAGAAGCACGTCGAAGGCATAAAATGGTCAGCTTCCTGATGAGATACAGAGAAGTATACCAACTCAGGGCTCGATGTGAGCAAATCTTCGAATCCAGCTTCCTGATGAGATATTGAGAAGCAGGGCGAAGCAATAAAAGGTTAACTTCCTGATGAGATACTGAGAAGTGTACCAAATTCGTCTTCTTAATGAGGTACAGAGAAGCATATTGAAACAAGTAAGACGTTTATCTTCCTAATGGGACGTAGAGAAGAATACCAACTCGAGGCTCAATGCGACCAAATCTTCGACCCCAGCTTCCTGATGAGACACTGAGAAGCAGGACGAAGCAATAAAAAGGTTAGCTTCCTGATGAGATACTGAGAAGTGGATCAAATTCGTCTTCCTGATGAGATATAAAGAAGCGGATTGAAACAAGTAAGGCGATCATCTTCCTGATAAGATACAGAGAAGTATACCAACTCAATGTAAACAAATCTTCGACCCCAGCTTCCTGATGAGATACTGAGAAACAGGGTGAAGTAATAAAAAGGTTAGCTTCCTGATGAGATACGGAGAAGTGAACCAAACCCGTCTTCCTGAGGAAACACAGAGAAGTGGATCAAAACAAGCGATGTGGTCGTCTTCCTGATGAGATGCTGAGAAGAAGGCCAAGTCAATGAAACTAGACTCAAAGACTACGGTGACGAATTCCAATCTCCTTGAAATTTCAAGAGAATGAAGTGAGGCTACAGTAGCAAATTTTGTCTTTTTGAAGATTACCTTAGGGCAAGATGGAGTCATAATACAGAAGATGCAGAGGTAGATGCGGGAAAATAAAACGGTCAATAAAGCGAAGGGTGGACCAATTGAAGAAAGAGCAGCGAAGAAATGGAACTCGACAAATTGGGCTTTCTTTTGGTCTTTGCTCTATTCTTGTTACACAGCAACGAGTAAAGAGGGGCAGCTGTTGAAGCCCAATTTTGACCGGGACCAACATTTAAACCCATTTTAAGATTTATTTTAAGAATAAATTGATTTTGAAATTAAATTTATTTTTAATTTAAATTTGTTTTAAAATTTAAATTTAATTTAAATTTAGATTTATATTTAAATTTAAAACTTATTATAAATATTGAATATCCAAATACAAGCCCAAGTCCAAATGTCCAATTACAAAAGCCCAAATTGGAGCCCAATTACCAAATTAACCCAAAACAAACCAATTACACCCCAAACCCAAGTTACATCTCTAACCCAAATTCACAAGTCAAAGCATGACAGCAAGTTGCTACCAACCACCTTCCATCCTAGCCAACCAGGGCCTGCCACGTCAGCACCGACAGTGCCACCACCTTCAACTTGCTCTGCCACCGCCACTTCCATCGTCGAACCTGCAAAAGAGAATAACAAGACCAGTATTAAATGGAAAACAACAAATAATCATCATTGTATTGATGGCTATAAAGCCAAAACTTAAACAAATTGTAAAGGACTCTTTTTTTTTTTTGGAAAAAAGAAGCAATCGAATTCAACTCAAAATTTTAGCAATCCATACACATTTTATTTATCAATATCCAATATATTCGAACAGACACAAGACAACAAACACAGATTCAAGTCAGAATTCAAAGCTAGTGCGCATTGAAGAGTTCAGGTACAACTTCAATATGTGTTTATTACTATTTATGATTCACACGACTAAACCCAACAGTTTCTAAAATACCCATTAATGCGTGTATTAAAAGCCCCTACTGTCACCATTTATTACTTTTTTCGTTTCAAAAAGTATAATAAATATATATATATATATTAAATGTTTTAATATTTTTAATAATAATAATAATAATAATAATAATAATAATAATAATAATAAATAATATTAATAATAGCATTAATTTAAAAAATAATAACAAAAGCCGAAAATACGAAAGGACTTATCTTTGTCCAACGGTCACCACTGGGCCGCCCTCGGAGCCGTCCAAGCTGTCGCCGTCGCAAAACCACGAACCTCGCCTATGCTTCGTCATCCGTGGATCTGCGAAGAAATAAGAACCGAAAACAATTGGGATTAAAAAAGAAATAGTTTTTTTTAAGTTTTAAGAACGATTTTAAAAAGAAAAAGGAAAGAAAAGGAGAGGCTCCTAACCGATCGGAGGCACGTGGGAGGAAAAACGACGGCAAAGGCGTGGTCGGACGGGCGCGCGCGACCAGGCGCGGCGAAGACGCGCGAAGATGGGTGGCTGCAGACAATGGCGCGTGTGGCCCTACGCGCAGGATGGACGGCGACTGTGTGCGGCAGACTGCGTCGTGGGGAGGCCGCACGTGGCGCGCGTGATGTCCCACACGCAGGATGACGGTGGCCGAAAACCCGGTCGGCCACGGAAAAAGGGATGAGAGGTTTTCAAAAAAAAATTTCAGAGAACTTGGTTTTTTTTGGAAAAATGAAAGAAGGAAATGGTTTTACAAAGGGGTTTCAAGGTATAAATATCCTCACCAAAACGACAACGTTTTGGTAAAGGTATTTCGTCTAAAATGACGTCGTTTCTTTAAAATTACCCATGGCTGACCCGATCCGACCCGAACCATCCTTAGGATCCGCGTGTTTTTGTTGAAAGATATATTTATGCATTCGTTCATTGCGCTTTTTCTCAAATCTTCAATCAAGTCATTTCTGTACTTTTAGTTGATTTTAAATTGGCCCAATGATTTTCAACGCTTTTCAATTTAATCCTTTGACCTTTTGAAAGCATCAGGGGCTGCCACGTGTCATTATTTTGGTTTATTTATGCAAATGGTCCCTTTTTTTTCTGATTTGTTTTAATTTAATCCTTAAATTAGGTTTTGTTTAATTACAAAATTAACCCAAAATTTTTTCATGGGTTTCAAACTAGTCCTCTGACTTCAAGATGCCTGAGGGGTTGCCAAGTGTCACCTATTTTTGGTTTTATTGCCCTAAAGGTCCTTAAACTGTCCAAAAATTCCATTTTTACCCCAGAACTTCCAGAAATTCCATTTTAACCCCAAAACTTCCAAAAATTCCATTTTTGACCTCAAAACTTCCAAAAATTCCATTTTTGACCTCGAACCTCTAAAATTTCCATTTTTGACCCCAAAACTTTCAAAAATTACCATTTTGTCCTCGAATGTCCAAAAACCCCATTTTCGACCTTGAAACTCTCAAAATTACCCTTTTTCCTCGAATGTCTAAAAATTCCATTTTTAACCTCGAAATTTCCCAAAATTACCATTTTGCCTCCGAAAATTCAAAATTACCACTTTGCCCCTCGGGTATCCGAAAAGTCTCATTTTCAACTCCGATTGCATCATTTTTTTCTTCATCATCAATATTTGCATTTGAATTTAACTATTATGTACTCGTATTTTGCGTTTTTTATTTTTACCATTTATCTTTTTATTTATCTTACTTCGTGTTATTTAATATCCATTATTAACTGCTTATTCATATTAAACTCGCATGTTTGTTTTCAAAATTGTTTTCATAAAAACTTTAAAATCGAGGCAATATTTTTTTATTTCGAGTTTCGAAAATTTGTGCCTTAACTTATTAGGTGCAATTTTTCTTCAAATCAAAATAATCGAATACCCTTAATCGAGGCAATGTTTCCTTATCTTCGATTCTAAAAATTTACGCCTTAACTTACTAGGTGCAATCTTTCCTCAAATCGAGATAATCGAACATCCTCTTCCCAAAATTTAAAAAGTTTTACGAAGGAAAGCTCGTTATTTCTGGATCTTGAAATGTCATGTCCTAACTCACTGGACGTAACTTTCTTCCTCAATCACTTTGAAATAGCGGGATCTCCAAACAAACCCGATTTCTTTTAAGCTCAACTCATGCATTCAAGGATCGTATTTTAAACTTTATTCGAGCTTTTAAATGTTATACAAATTAAGACCCGAAAATAATCAATACGGACCAATTTTGGGCGTATGAGAGTGCTAATCCTTCCTCATGCGTAATCGACTCCTAAACCTATTTTTCTGGATTTCAAAGACTTACATGTTTTGAAAACTGTTTTTAAAACGTTTTGTGGTGATCCAATCACACCGAATAAAGGATTGGTGGCGACTCCCATTTTCCAACATTAAAGTAATTTTCGAAACTCGTCGTTTTGCAAAAAAAAAGGGATGGTTTCGACAAATATATTATCTCTTATAATGTGCTTGATTGATATGAGCATTGTTGTTAATGTAAGAAGACGTGAGTTCGAATGTGTTGAAACGCGATTATATACTAGTATATGTTCATATTTTTTTAACCCTTTGACAAGACACACACCTTGCATACAAAAGTACTCGAACCTTGATCTTTTAGGATAAACAATATTCTTTTACCACTGAAATCACTAGTTGGATTCCTAATTTACAATCTTGAAACAATATATACAAATAAAATGGGTCATAAAGGAGGAAGCAGTTAGAATCCTGCCCCGCAGCATGCCACAACAATTGAAGCAGACAATATGAAAGGTGAATTTTATCTACATTTTTCATCATTTTCCAAAGTTTCAACTTTACAAGAAAAAGGGGGGGAAAAAGGAAAAAAAGAACAAAACAAAAAAATCAGATAAGATGAAATATGGAACAAGATTGAGCACTTCTAAAATTCACCCTCCATCAACAGAAGTTGCGAGTTGCGACCTCCCGGATTCAATGAGATGAAGAAAAAAAAAAGTTAGAGAGAGAGAGAGAAATTCTACCAAGGAGCATTAGTCTCAGTTTCACATGAAGTTAGAAGCTGTTCCAAGTAATCAGCTCCTAAATCCTCCAACACCACTAAATTTTGATGTTGCAATGGTGTTGGGGTCACGTTTTGTTTGGTGTTTTTGTTGGTGGACTTGGATCTTTTCCTTAAGCAGTGCCTCTTTTTAAGAGCCACAACAGGGGAGCAACCCTCCTCGCATCGATACTTGATGTCCTGAAGCGATTCCCTCACCACTTCCACCGGGAAATTCAGAGTAGCCAATGACCCTTTCATCGAAAATGCGGCTTGATCGTAGGCTAAGGCGGCTGCTTCGACTCTGTCAAATGTTCCAAGCCAGACCCTGACGCCATTCCTGGTCGAGTCTCTAATCTCGGCCGCGTATTTCCCCCAGGGCCTCTTCCTCACCCCTCTGTAACTTTTTTCCTTCTTGGGATGGTTAGCGTCAGAGGTGACCTCTTCCTCCTTCACACTGTTGGTGGAGTTGGACTCTGTGGATTCCTTGGGTCCATCACCCAAAGCATCCATCCAAATCATTTCGTCTAAGTCATTGAAGTTGAAAGGAATGGAAATATTGTAGTCAAGAAGAAGGCCGTCCCAGCAACCAAACGATGATGATTCAGGGGAGAAGTCTGATATAGTTGAATTTTGGAATAAAGTGAGTTCTTCCATAATCGCTGGGACTTGGCTTTAGATGTTGGAGATCGAGGTTGTTGTTGTTTTCTCTGTGGGGGGGGGAATGATGGACTGTGTTTTGGTCTCAGCAACATTTGACACTATATATACCAGATAGTAAGGGCAGATTTGAACTAGATTTTTTTTTCCCTTTTTTCTTTGTTAAAGAAAATGGATTAAAATTTGGAGAACAGATGAAAACGAAGATTAATTACGCACGTGAGTCAATAGTGACGTACGGCGGCGGGGTTGGACCCAAAATTGCGTAAGATGTGATGAATACTGCCATATCATCACACTTTGGCTTTTTTCACCCACGTGGCAGAAGCTTTTCCATACAACGTGGCGTGGAATTTCATCTTGATTAGGAAGCTGCTTTGATAGATGGTGCTGCCTAAAATGAAATTTTCATTACCTCAGAAGAATTTTATTAAAAAAAAAAAAAAGTGAAATCGTGTAAAAACTGGGTGGATTTCAATTGGGTTTGCTTTCTGAGAAATCAAATTAGTGCGGGGTAAGCACCTGAAACGGCAAACCTCCATCCTTATACACACAATATTAATGTCTCTAATTAAATGTTGAAAACAGATGAGATTGTGGATTTCATGTTAACTGTTTTTCTCACTCAGGATTAATCATCAATTCCCTGCCCAGTAACACGTGTAACTACTCGTACATGGCACATCACTGGACCAATGTTGCTTTTATTCAGAGCCTCATATCTACCATTACATCAATCACTTCTTTAACCCCATGCAATTAATCAAAGTAATTGCCAATTTCTTGTCAGCCAAAAATAACTGTCTGGGTTTGGTGGGAATAACAATCATGGTAAATAATTGTACACATATTTCACTGTAATAATATACGAGTTTAACTACACGACCGTACAGAGAAATGGGACAAAATTCATGTATATAGTAGAAAGCTAGCTTAAGGACTTAGGACGTTAACCAAAACCCACAATATGGTTGACAAAGAGAGGGAGGGTAGAGATTACAGTTCCATCTCTAATTTCCATCACCATGTACTAATACTCCAACAAGGTTGAAGTCAGCTTACAAACCTAACAATTAATGTGCATTGAAAAAAAGGAGTCACAGTTGAAATAGGAGAATCATGAAGGAAATTGAGGTGAGTTAAAAGCGACAGGAGGCGTGCTTTGGCGTCGCTGTTTAGTTTAGTGAAAGAAATGGTGCAGATTCAGCCCCCATCCATCCATCCGTCGTCCCCGTCCTGATAAGCCGTTGAAGGACTTTCGTATAAAATTGGTTGATTTCAGCAAGTCCTACCAAACTAGGAAACAGTGTAGTTTGATTGCGACCTCCCCTCTCGCAGGCTTAGTCCCTTTCTTTCTTTTAATTACTAATTCATCACTTCTTGTTTAGTATAGAACTACAATTTACGCTTTTGGTATATGGGTGGGTTGTTTCCTTGACTCAAACTTCACCAATTTTCAGCATAAAATTGGGTTAGCCGTCTTGACTTCAATATTTGTACAGTCAACTAATCAATGAATGATTTGCATTATTTAAATTTTGGTTAATATTATGTCTTGAATTCAAACTTGAACAACTTTTCCCCCTAAATAAAGTAGTCCAATTTATGATGTCCACATGTGCTTCACTTTTCACCCATCAAAGTCTCTTTTCCTACTAATTCAAATTCACTTGATATAAAACACCAATTTTTATATATCGACTTAACTTAGATATCTTTTTGACCAACATATATATATATATATTTTAAATTACATTCATCATCAAAAAGTAAGCTTTTTGATTCATTCAATGAATGAAACCATAGAATTTAAAAAAATAAAAAAACTCGTCGTAGATGTTGAATGACACATTGACAAAAGAGAAAGACTAAACTAGAGAAGACAACAACAAAATCATTTCTAAAACCACTTGTAAAACTAATGTTACATATATAAGCAAGACTAAAAAAACATGCTATAAGAGTAGACAAAAACTTCTAAAATTGAAAACTTATTAAATAATGGAAAACAAATAAAAAAATATATAAAACTTATTATTCTAAAATATTCTCAAGACATAAACAGATTAATAAACTGACGAAAAGTTACCCACTTTTCAAGAAAAACTATTGATGGCTGGTAAAGTTTTAACGAATGACAGGAGTTGTCATATGTCATCACAACTTGAGAAGACAAAAAAAATATTTACAAAATAAATCTATAAACTGAAAAAAAAAAAAAAAGACATGTTCAATAAATGAGAAAAAGAAAAAAATGATTGGTGAAAGATAAAAAAAAATGGACGATAACTAGTTCGGAGATTAACATCTCCGCTAAACAAAACAAAATATACATCATTACATATTTTTATTTATCAAAAATTAATGGTGAAATTTGTCTGTAAACTTTTTATTTTAATTACAAACTACCATAAACTATTTTTACTTTTCGTTTTATATTATATGACAAGGTTTTTGGAGTAATTGGTCAGAAAAATGAATGGTGGTGTAATTAGCATTTACATCATTTATAAACAAAGCAATTGATATTTTAAAATAGATTTTTTTAATTTTTTGAATATTTTTTAGCAATACCTCAAAATTTTTTTAAAAATAATTATTAAAGAAATATCCATCCCACTTTATTTAAAAAACCCACACCCCTAAAAAAAACCCCATAAACTGAGTGTTATCGGATTTTAAAAAAAAAATACAATTATATAAATAAATATATTGGTCAAAAGTTGATATAAATAAATAAATGAATGGGATTATATTCAAAATAATAATAATAAAATAATTTTGGTTGAATTGTAAAGTATAAATGTAAATAATTAAAAAGACACGACTTTAATTTTATTATTTGTTCATTTTTTTTTCATTTTCCTATATAAAATAATAAAAATACTTTAAAAAATAATATAATTTCTTTTGAAAAGTAGGTGTATTTTCATTGTTTTCCAACTAAATTGACATTCGATTAACTTATAACACCAACTAAGTTGACATGTATATTAATATTTGAGTTAAATAAATTGTCAAATTAACCACTCATCTACTAAAAAAATGAATACTGAATATAAATTCCAAACACAAATATATTGTTTTATATTAAATAATTATCATTAAAATATACCAATGCTATGCAGTGACAATTATAATATCTTGGTTTAAACTCACGTGTGTTGACTTGATGGTCAAAGTATTCATCATTTCAGTTATGATATGAATTCGAATTGCGTTAGTCGAATTGTTGTTAGGGCTTTGCCCTTCTTATGTAGTTCATAAATAAATAAATAAATAAATAATTGGTGTAAAAGTGAAAAGTGTAGTAAGATTGGGTAATTTATTCAAATAACCCAAAAATTTTTATTATTTACGAAAATGACCCAAGTTCAAAAATATACATCAAAATGACCTAAAATGAACAGTAAAAATTGATATTGGCCATCTAATGGCCGACATCACCTGCCCAATGATTGGTGTCAAACATAAAAATTTGTGTTTTTTGGTGTTGGTCATGCAATGACCGACACCTATGTATTTTTTTAATACGATATTTTATTGATATATGAAAATACGATAATTAAAAAAAAATTAGTGTTGGCCATTTCATGGCCGACACTCCCTTTTAATCTGATAAAAAAAATTAAATTTGGGTGTTGGTCATGCAATGGCCGACATTCCTATTTATCTGATAAAAAAAATCAAATTTTTTGGTGTAGGCCATGCAATGGCCAACACCCTCTTTTTTCAGATAAAAAATTTCAATTTTTTTGGTGTCGGCCATTTGAATAAAAAATTAAATTTTTTGGTGTTGGCCATGCCATTTTCGACATCCCTTTTTGTCAGATAAAAAATTTTATCTGACAAAAAAGGGGTGTCGATCATGGCATGACCAACATAAAAAAAATAGAATTTTTTATCTGACAAAAAAGGGGGTGTCGGCCATGGCATGACCAACACTCAAGAATTTGATTTTTTATTCAGATAAAAGGGGTGTCGGCCATGCAATGGCCAACACCAAAAAAATTTGAAATTTTTTTATCTGAAAAAAGGGGTGTCGACCATTGCATGGTCAACACAAAAAAATTTGATTTTTTTATCAGATAAATAAGAGTGTCAGCCATGGCATGACCAACATAAAAAAATTAAATTTTTTATCTGACAAAAAGAAGGTGTCAATCATTGCATGGTCAACACCCAAAAATTTGATTTTTTTATCAGATTAAAAGGGGGTGTCGACCATACAGTGGCCAATGCCAAATTTTTTTTTTTTCAAATTCTCGTATTTTCATATATCGATAAAATACCGTATTAAAAAAAAACATAAGTGTCGGTCATTGCATGGCCAACACCAAAAAACACAAATTTTTATGTCTGACACCAATCATTGGACAGGTGATGTCGGCCATTAGATGACCAATATAAATTTTTAGTGTTCATTTTAGGTCATTTTGATGTATATTTTTGAAGTTGAGTCATTTTCGTAAAAAATGAAAATTTTTGGATTACTTGAATAAATTATCCAGTAAGATTAGAGTAAGCACAGAATCCAAAACATCCCTTCTCCCATTGAGGTAGCTTTGGGTGATTATTAGGAAAGCTGTATCATGTGACAAGAATCATACCTTGAAGACTGGACTTGGTCATTTCTCATTTGAATCCAAAATAAAAAATTATTAGGACAACTCCAGGATTCATCGTACTTGGTTGCTTCCAAGATTATATCTTATTTTAATCCATCCACATTTTCATTATCAAGCCCTCAATCCTGACTGCCCTCCTGTTCTACATCCTAATGGCTTTGCACTCACATATCCCATCATTTCACCGTCCGGCGCAGCCCTCACCATCTCCGGCCACCAATAATTTATGATGTTGACTAAGACTTTGCAAGCTTCTCAATAATCATCCACTTGTATTTCGATTACAGCTATTAAACCAATTACTTTAAACGAAATATTCTTTTTATGGACAGATACAGAAAAGATTTGTACAAATTTGAACGTCAATTAAAATTTCAGTGACCAATCCAAAAACTATCTTATCTATTCTTAATAGAGAGAGTAAGAAAAAAGAGGGAAGCTTTCCTAATTAGGGGATATTGATGGTGACTTCATTGCCCTGCTGTCAAACTAATTAGAATTGCTTTAATTTCTTGTCTATTTTTTTCTTATTCAATTATTTTTTGTCCACTAATTCGGGAATATCTATGGTGACTTCATTGCACTGCTGTCAAACAAATTTAAATGGACTATTTATTTTTTCCCCTCAATCATTTATAATTTTTAATAGTTAGTTTCGTGTGACGTGGGAGATTATTGTATGTATTAATCAAAGTATATTATAATTTAAAAAAAAAAAATATTTCAAAATTCCTAACCTGAGAAAGTAAAAATAAATGTTTAATTTTTAGAATTTTGTAGTTTGTGTTATTGTAATTAAAAAAACTTGAATTAATTACTGTTTGTGACAATATTTTCAAAGTCCAAATAATGGCAATATATTATATAGAAATTTTAAAGAGAAAGCAAAATTTCATATTTAGAAAAATATTATATAAAAGTATGATGTTAATTTAAAGTTAAAAATTTTGTCACACGTGTATGCGTGTAGAAATCACGTATTTAGAAAATAAATGTGTGTTTAAAAATAATACAATAAATATTGAAATGTATGGTTTGAAACTAACTAATAATAACACATGAAATATGTATGATATTGAAATAAAAAAGATTATACTGTGAGTAAAATGAAATTTAAACACGTAAATATATCATATTAAGAAAGCTATACACATTACAATTGTTTATTACAGTGTATTGTTGTCATCAATCATGAGTTACTGTCGAGTTAAATTGTGACATCAACTTAATTAAGAACGCTATCAGTATTAGAAATCTTATCACAAACATATGCGTAAAAAACACAAATTGACAATGGTAATAAAGTGAGCATAACAAAATTGAAATGTAAAAAAATATCAAAATGTAGCTTTAGCTAAGAAGTAAATTAAAGATTTTTATTAGTTTTTGATAAAATAAAATTTCTAAACTCCCTTCAAATACTATAACTTATTTTAATTATAGAAAGACTTTCCTACAATTTATCTAACCGAATTGGTGTCCGGTTGACTCGTGACACCAACTTTATCATGGGCTTAAGTAATATAGTAAGCATAAATATACAACCGATTGAGATAACGCATTGTGCATATTAAAATAAAAATGTATAAAACACATGAAAATGAAGCTTTGATTGAGTGGTGAATTTATTGTTTTACCAATCCAATTAGTGCGGATCCAAATCTTTTATTTTTATTGGTTTTTATTAAAATAAAAAAATTAAAACACTTTCAAATAATATAACTTATTTTTATGCGATTATAAATATATAATTTTGAATAAAGCAATGTTAAAAATATTAACATTTATTATTTATTCTAATTAAATTTATTTATTTGTAAACTACTCAATTAATTTATTTAAAATTACAAAATATAGGTTTTTAAACGGACCCACTAGATAGATAGTAGCAGAAAATATGAATGAGATAAATATTTGGGATTAGAATTAAGTTGTATATTTTAATAATAATAAAATTGTAATTTTATTATTTTAACAGTTTATATCTTTATCATTTTTAAAAGGTTAAATTAATTTTTTATTATTTTTGAAGGATCAAAATAAAAATTTATTATTATTGATTTAAAATTTTATAAATTATAAAAGATTTAAATTAAGAATTTATCATTTCAAGAGTATCGGATCATACTCCTTTCAAGTTTCTACTACTCTTCGTCACTGTATATAGTAGTGGAAAGAATATTGGGAAGACAGCAGAAATGCACTTTCGGTTTCAAATGGGCCTACAAGAAATCAGTGGTGAGGGTAACTTGTTGCTGATTTAATAATAGGAAAGTAATTAGTAAAATGGGTATGGGACCGGTCGGCCGCCCATTCCAATATTCTATTTTTCAACTTATTTGTGCAAGGGTGCATGAACCTGTGAATGTAGCTCAGCCTGTGTTCAAGTGTAAATTGGTGGGAGTTTATGCTTAGCTAATTAATCCCATTCAAACATTAAGATTTTGCAGACGTTTAATAAAATGCCATAGATTGTGACAGTTATTATTATTTAATGATGTTTATGATAATCCTAAATTGTAGTCATGGCCACATTCAATGTTTCATGCTCCGGTGACTCAACCGCTTTGCTAATTTTCTATATATGTACAAAGGTGGGAATTTAATTAGAGATGATCAAAATAAATCTAAATCAGTGACACACATATAGTCTAATGGAAGGTGGAACCCTAAACCAAAAACAGAGTTCCAGTTTGTGGGAATTGAGTTCTTGGATTAATTTTCATAAATAGTCGCTGGCATATTCAAAACAAGTGTAGGGTGAATTCATTGCCACCCAATCCCACGTGATATAGGTAAGCAAGTGCATGAATCTATTCATCATCCTCATCCTTTATTTTATCCACTTTGAAGACAAGTAAAAAACAGAACAAAACAAAACCCCACAAAGAGTAAGATAGAGTGTGCTGTTGGTCATGCATGTTGCCAATATAATAATGCATTCAGCCCTTGACATTGCCCCCGCAGTTTTGCCCTTCTTTTAGAGAAGTGGTCATTCTTCAAAGAAATACAGGAAGATAATATTAGAGACAGTGGAGACTTGAGATCAAGACATAATTCCTCTATAATTGCATAGTTATTTCATTAACAAAAGTGGAAAATTAACAGGTAGGGTTTGATCACATTCATATATTAAAATTGATTATTTCCCACTTATTAAAGTAGCAACAATTAGGCTTTTATACCAAATTCCATGAATCATCTTAGTTTTCTGTAGAAGAAGAAAAAAAAAAAAAAATCAAAATCATCCTAGTTATTGTCTTCTTCCACTTTTAGTTAAATCCATGATTTAAAACCCATTAGTAGTATTTATATTACTAAACTCCAAAAATGGAAAGGTAATATATATATACACTCCCCCTTTTTTCAATTAATTGAACAATCCATCGTAGTGAAGTGTTTTGCTTTTGCCCTCATGGTAAAGAAGAGGCTTTTGAACTTTCAAGATTCAAAATTTATGCACTGTGAATTTTGTTTAAGGTTGTCCGTTGATGTGTTTGATTAATTTAATTAAATATGGATGATTGTAATTTCTCTTGTATTTTTTACTTTATTAAAACAATATTGGAGTGGTTTGCAATTTAAAAAAAAAAAATATTGGCGTGTTTTTTATACGAAGGATCCCATTCACAGCGAAAATCATCTGGTGTTTGGAAGTCTCTGATAAACTTCCTTGTCAAAGGTCCAACCCAAATTGTTAGTTGAAAACGAAAAAAATGTACAATTAATTGGAGAAGATAAATAAGGAATGTATGATTAGCGTTGAATTTCAACACTCAACATTGGGTTGTGGGACAACAGAATCTAGATGGATCCCAGGGCTATGTCAGCTATGAACAACTTTTGGTTTAAATGCATTGCACAACTGTTTTTCCAGCGACTACTCCAAAATTTAATTAATATTAGTGACAAAGGAAAGGACTACATAATTAGATATTACAAAAAGTGTGCATTACGAAGACGTCTTAAATTTGGTCTTCTATTTAGGATTATGTTTTGTTTTCCAAGTTTAGGGCACTGCAACCAAATGTCATGATCAGTTGCAGCCTCACAGACAAACCTCGTTTGTAATCAATTTTGTATTTCCTTGTTCAGTAGTCACGAATCATTTTATTTTATAGATAAGAGAAAGGTAAATAAAAGGCTTAAAATCAATGACAATTCTTTATTTTATTTTCTAAGAGTAATTTCTGTTAACATAAAAAAAAAAAAAAAAAAAAAAATCAATGATATCAAGTTCAGTTTCATTAGACGGATAAGTTTGTGCCAGTCAATCAGCCACCCTATTACCTTTCCTTGAGACATACTGGAACTTGATTGTTTGGAAATATCTACACACCATTCCAATCTTTTGAACAACAATCATCGAGGAAATGCTCAACAAATTTGCATTTAACATTTCTATAGCCATCTGACAATAACTTTCAATAATAACTTTAGCTAATTTTAATCCATGGAGTTTTGCTTAAAATTTAGACTTCAAAGCGAGCCACGAACTACACTACCAACTGCAGACCAATTTCCACACCTACTCAATGCACCATCGATGTTGATTTTTACCCAACCACAATTGGGTGGTTTTCATCTACTCAATTCGACCCGATCACATCTCATTTTGCATCGTTTAGTTACCACATTACAAATATTAGTAGCTAAGCATTCAAATATTCTAACAAACTCATCCGCTGAATTATTATTATTATTATTTTTTTAAAAATCATAAGAATTAGTGAAGGACTTGAATTGATTTATTAGTAGGAAGGCAGTATTTGAATGTGAAAAGGATATGGTGGAACCAATTTCAGCTGGATAGCTTCGAGAAAGAGTCTTCTCCATTGATTTACAAGGAGTAATAAATGTTTAAAATAATATTGAGGAAGCGTGCACCAAATTAAAGATGTTGTCGAAAACCGGAAGACAAAAAGAGAAAGCATATATTATTAGGGAAAGGTTGAGTCCAACATCCAAGGAATCGTTTGACTCAGTATAATTAGAGTTTCAGCCAAGCCACGTCATGTCGGTTAAGGTTTGGCTTTCAAATTGGTCGGGCTTTGAATTTCAGCCATTCTCTTTGAATAAGGTCTCCCAAAAAGTTGCTAACCTAAACCGATTCAACCTTCGAACAAACCATTTTCATCACTTGATGATCACAAACAAGCCTCTTCGATACCTTTAAATTGTAGCGGCTGAAATTATATTCAATAACTTTCAACAAACAACAATTCATAATGCAGTAAATCTTTGAAGCTACACTTTTTATCAAATCATATTAAAATGGATGAAAAATTATCAGATGTTAATTTTATTGTTGTGACATCGTGAGAATTTACGTGTATGCTACATTGGTAATTAATTAATTTTTTAATTAAAAAAATACAAAAATATTGAAAAGTATTCACAAAATATTTTAAAAATAAAAATATTATAAAAATTTTAAAAAGTCGTTAATTACTGATATGATATCCATGTGGTAATCTACATCTGTAAAGCTAAAATCTGTTAATTTTTTCGTTCATTTTGGATTGAGGTGATTTGATAAAAATACAAATTTAAGAATTAAAAATATCAAAACAAATTAAATAAATGATTAAAATAATTTCTTTTTGTAAAGTTAGAAAATCAAATAAATCATTATTGCTTTAAATAATTAAATAATAAAAAAATTGTTATTTTATTTGTTGAGTTTGATTGTGCTTTTTTTTTTTTTTTTTTTTTATGTGTTGCATGAAATTGGATCTCTAAGCAGACTGACAAATTCATCCAAATTGATGGTCCAATTATTGAAACTTTATAAAAAAAAATAAATTGATAGAATCCACCATGGAAACACTAATTTTGTTGGGCTTGAGGTGATCGACCCATAAGGCTTTGGCAATGGCTATAGATGTCAGATGATGCCTCCCAGCTGCATGCATACTCTACGTTCTTTAACAATGCAAATCATACATCTCTTATAAATCTATACTATTATCCAAACTTTTATTAAATTACTGAACGAATTCAGGCCCACTTAATTAAAAAAATTATAAAAATATTTATATACAAATAAATTATTTTATTATGGACGTGTTTTATCTTTTTATATTAAAATAAAATCAATAAAAGATTATATATATTTAATATAAATTTATACCATCAACATTTATATTTTTTTCTAAATTATTTTAATCAAAATTTTATTTTAACATTTTTATACATTTCAATATATTATTTAAGTGTGATTGAGTTGGTATCACCAATCTGACACCAATTCGATTTGGTAAATTACTAAACTACCTATTTGGAATAAGTTATATTCTTACAAAAGTATTTTTATCTTTTTGCATTTTAAATAAGGAAAAATATTTAGTACACTTTTACTTGAGTTTTTAGGCTTCACGAGCAAAGTTAGAGGGTTGATAAATATCTTATAGAAGTATAATAAAATATTAAAAAATATTTTTTTTTAAAAAGTCATATATCAATTTTTCAAAATTACTTGTGAAATTAAAAAATGTACATTGTTAATGTATCAAACACTCGCCCTTTAAATAAAACCAATTAAAAAGTTGCAAATGATGAGATTTGAACCCATACAATCAACGAGAAAAGATTGTATGAAATTATAATTCTACGTCATCCTTCTCCCTTTCCAATAGGAGAATGAGAAATCAAAATTTTTCTCATGATTTTCAGCTTTTTGGAAAAAAAATCTGATTTATCATTTTCCTATTAAAAAATAATAGGGATGACATGGAATCACAATTTCATACAATCCTTTCTCTACAATCTACATACATAAAACTTCAACTTTTTCACTCCAATCAAAGCAATATAATAACATTTGGACATTTTGGTAACATGTTTTTTTATACAATACCACCTGTAATCCTCTCCATCTCTTAAAAGAGAAACATAAATGCATTTGCTCGAACTTATATCTTCTTACATGAACAACAAATCAATGCCAACTAACCTAAAATATTTTAATATGATGTAAGAAGAGTAGTATGAGCTAGAAAGTAGTTGAAGTGCATCTAATATTTTTAATCACGTGTATTTACTTATTTTAAATTATTTTCACTCACAATTTAAACTAATATGTTTTGTTTTAATTTCATACCTATTGCATCTATATTGTTATTATTGTTGGTTTAAAATAATATGTTTCATTATTTATTGAATACTAATTTTAAAAGCACACAAGTCGATTGAGTGTTAGCTTGATTGGCATGAATATTATTGTCAATGCAAGAAGACGTGGATTTGAGTGTGCTAAAGCGCATTATACTCCTATATATGGGTTAGAGAGAAGTTATGGATAATTTTAAATACCAACAAAAACTAAAAAGAAAATGCTAAGCTAGTATGGTTTTCTAATTTGTAACAATAGAACAGTAGAAGAGCATTAAGGAAAGGCAGCTAAATATTAATTGCAAACCAACGGCAAAATGAATCCAGTGGAGGTAGAGCCGCCATCTCAGACTCGTCAGCACTAGCATCATGATTCGTGAAGCTCCCTCCTCTCAGTAAACTTTCTGCAACTAAAAGAAAACCATTACTACTGTCCGCTACCTTTTTCTTTTATCCACTCCAACGAAGTTTCCTAGCAATAACCATTTCCAACCGTCAGCTATGACTATGACTATGCTTTTCTTCCTAATAATTTATAAATGCTATTGCTATTCATTCTTTTTTCCCAACTCAAGTTACAAATCAACCAATGGAAGCACCTCAAGGAGGGAAGGACTCGGGGAACATTAATGGAGAGTTTCGGTACAGGGGAATTCGGAGGAGGCCATGGGGAAAGTTTGCGGCGGAGATTCGTGACCCGACGAGGAATGGAGCACGGTTGTGGCTGGGAACATTCGAGACGGCTGAAGAGGCTGCGAGGGCCTATGACAGGGCTGCTTTCGCTTTCCGGGGTCACTCGGCTATTCTCAACTTCCCAAACGAGTACCAATATCAGAACTCAACCTTTCCTCCATCCTCTTCTCCGGCTTCATCGTCTGCTACAGCGCGAAGAACTGAAGTTATAGAATTTGAGTGCCTTGATAACAAGTTGCTGGAGGATCTTCTTGACACGCAAGATAAGCAACGGTCATAGTTTAAAAGTAGTTTTAACAAGTTTTATTATTCATATTTTATTAATTCACCTATATTTCATTTACTCCATTCTGATTTTGCATTCATTGCTATTGTTTTTGGAATTTATTAGTGAATTTTATATTATTCTCAAAGGAAGGAGAGAGCAACAGCCCATTGCGGCTGTCAAAGTAGAAAAACAAAAAGCACATGCTTAGGATCAAAACAATGATGTGGTAGATTAAAGTCAAATCGTAGTCTCAATATGGAGCCATGAAATAACAAATAAAAATATTTATTTTGCAGAAAGCAACACATTGATGTAGCACAAATTCCCCAGAATAACAATATTCAACAGTTCTCAGTGTCAAACATTACAACCTCCAAACATAATAAAACATGCATGAAATTAACAACATATGATTTGGGTTTAGAATGAACATTCCATTTCTTCCAACACTTGGAAGGCTGTTTCAAACCCTGCAGCCCAAATACAGAAATTTAAACTAAACAAACGAGTCCAGTAACAAATCAAATCCTACTTCCTAAATTTAGGGTTTAGAATGAAAATTCCATTTCTTCCAATACTTGGAAGGCTGTTCTCCATCACACAATCACGAGTTACAAAGCCAAGCATACCCCCAACTGTCATAAAGTTGTTCTCTCTATCATCTATCTGACTATCACCATCTTCTGACCACATTGGCTATAACCGTGAGTATATACTATAACCCAGAAGAACTTTGCTTGCTAACATACACCCTACCATGTAACGTGTTCCTCCAAATCTAAACTTCGATTCGTTTATCTTACTATAATCAGATATGTAACAGCAGCGAGGACACCAAAAACAAGTCCAAGCTTATATTGGTATCTGTTACCATTACTCAAGATGATAGAGAACTTCCCACAAACAGAGCATATCATTATCTGGGAAGCTTTTATGACTGCTTCCTTTGCTTGTCCAAGTGTAAATGAATTCGCTGAAAATTCAATATGGACCACAGAAATTGACGAAAACCAATCTCCGGCCAAAGAACCGAAGGCGAGTATAAATAGCAGTTTGCACTCTGCCATAAAAGAAAATTGCTCAAACGTGTCTCACCAGAAGTACGTACTATGATATCAGGGTCAGGTGCAGCTGCCATAAACATATGCTTCTCGATATCAGTAAGTTTTATAAGGTGATCCATTTCATCCTGTTCATACCCTCCAAGGCTGATTAAGCCATAACCTGCTCCACTTGAATTCAGTAGAGTAATTTCATCCCATTTTTCTTCACAAGATTCTTGAACAGCATGCATTATCTCATTAGTGGAAGTGTAGGCAACACAAATGGACAAGACTGCCTTGGAGTTCTTAGCAGTGGCAAGCATAGCTCTCTCTGCTGCCAACCTAACTGGTTCACTCAAGAGTTTCAGGTTCCCTGAAAATATAACTCTAACACCATAGCGGTTGACAATGCTCTGTTCCTTGAGTATCTCTTCAATCTTTTCTAGCATCAAGTCCATCAATAATTGAACTTCTTCAGGACTTCGCTTGAAATTGTCAATGCTGAAGGCATAGACTGTTACGTATCTCACACCAAATTCATAGCAGTATTTGAGCATGGACATGAGAGCTGAAAATCCAGCTTTATGGCCTGCTCCTTCCATCAACTTGCACTTCTTTGTGAATCTCCGATTCCCATCCATGATGAATGCAAAATGATTAGGTATGGGACCAACAGAAAGAATGTAAAAAATGCATTTATGCAATAAACTAACTAAGTTGCCATATATCTGGATCACTCTCTCTCTAATTCTCTCCATATCAAAACCTTGTAAGGATTTGAAATCTGTAAGACCTGTCAAAATGGAGAAGAGAAAGAATTGAAATTCGGTTAATATACGTAGGGAAAATATTTCACAATCTATCAACCAAATATGATGTGATTAAAACATGGCTAAAGATTTAGACAAGAAAAATGTCACAATGTTCAGATAAATGAGGATAGTTGGTAAGTTTCATGCTATGTTTGAACTCCTTGCACCAGACCTATAGGCTGTTTGTTCAGGTCCTAAAGGACTGTTCCCCAGTTCATCATGACTGAAGAACCAGAAAAGCAGAAGCATTAAGAAATTAAATAATAGCCAATACTGCTCCTGGAAGAGAACTGATGGAAATGTGTATCTTTATACAGCAAGGCATAGCACATCTAGACTAGAGGTTCCTGACTTTAAGACATCACAATACCCTAGTAAACTGACTTAACTGTTAATATGTTACTTTGCCTCAGGAAAAACCCAAATGACCATTGAAACTAAGTACCAAGCACGAGAAGGTACACGGTTGTATTGATCCAAACACTGCTAGATCAAAACACTTGGATTTTTTTGACTAGGTTGCCAAGGACATAGTGCATAAGAGAAAAGCGGATTGCAGAGAGGCTCAAAACACACAAAAGGTAAGCAAGGAACTACATGCATATTCTTTACGTTGAACAAGAAAGATAAAGTTTCAAACTTGTAAAAGAATAACTTAACAAGAGCAAGTACCAATGCCTAATTAAAGCATCAAAATCCAGATTTTTCTTTATTATTGGGAACTAAGCAACCACTACCTCATAGATTCAATTTAAGCACTAGTCAATTCTAAACACCCAAACCCAAACTTGGGTATCCAGCATTGGTGATAAAAAGAAGGTATTTTTCTTTTACAATCGAATCAAATAAAAAAAAAAGTAATAATCGGGTTGGTTAAAGTCAAGAACAAAAAGAAGCAAAACATGAAATTCAGATTCCAGAAATTCCTTTGGTTTGTAAGGCAAACAAAGCAGTAGAGTTGGGGTAGTTACCTTCGGAAGTTGGATCGATTTCGAGAAACCCAAATTTGCCTCTTCTGTTCTTTCACTTCGCTCCAAGATTTTGGATGGATTATAACAATTTTTAATGTTGTATTAGTTGAAACACTGATAATGGCCGACACTTGAACGGTTGAACAAACTATTTATACCAAAAACAGGGCTTGGATCCGATTAGGCTCCCAGCGCCCATGTTGGGCAAAGTAGGCCTGACCCAATCCATTACTTGCTTGATATTGAAGTTAACAAAAGAGAGATTGATATCACTAGATCATGACACAGTAAAAACGAATATCTAATAAATTTGTAAAAATATTTATATAAATATTAAATATACGTGTAATTGAGATAGTAAAATTGACAGAGTAAAATTCATAATGTTTTGAGTTTGAATAATGTGTATGTATTTTTTAGATTTTATATAAAAACATAAAAAATAAAAATATTTTGAGGGTTTAGGGTTTATCACAAATTAATTGAAATAAGTTAAGTGAGATAAAACCTTAAGATTGACGATCTTAGGAAGTAACTTAAGTTGTCACACCTCAAAAATTGGATTAATAGAATCGAGTAAGTTAATCGAGGGTTAGTGAATCGAAAATCGTAATTAAGTCAGATTATTAAATAAATATTAAAACAATTAGGATTAAAAATTTTAGGTTAATAAATTAAAAATAGGTGCTCATGAATTAATTTGATTAAAACGAATTTTAAAAACGAGATCAAATTTGAAAATAATTTGGAGATTGACTTTAATTGGAAACTAAGGATCAATTTGGAAGAAAACTGTAGGTGATCAAAGGGGCAAAAGCCCAATTTTAAAATTTTGATTGGCTATATAAGATCACGCACCGTCCCTTCCCCCCACACTTTCAACCATTTAAAAAATTTGTTAGATCTGAAGTCAAGAGTTTACCCTTCATCCTTTTTATTTTCTTATCATCCAAACATCTTTTTCCTCAATTTCAAAAGAAATCCACTCTTTCTTCTCCAATTTTTTATTAACACTTAGCTCTTTTTGCTCAAATTGCTCCAATTTCCTGAAGATCTTCGAATTAAAGCTAAACATTATGATTTCTTATGGGTCAAACATTTGATATGTGATTTCAATTCGTGTTTTTATAGATCTAAGCAAGAAATAATAAGATCCATAGTTTTAAAGCTTCATTTTGCATAAAAATAGTGAATCTCGTAATAGAGAGCTAAGTGATGATTTCAAAATGATTTTCAACTCATCTTGACATAATTAAGAGGTTTATAAACTTGATTTAACAAATTTTTTAAAAAAATTGTATGAATCAAATGATTTTCTTCTTTGAGATTGAAAATGAACGTGATTTTTTGGGAAAACGCCAATTAGTGAAATTGTGCAAAATTAATGGACTAAATCTGTAATTAAACTCTAGTAAAGGGATTAGGAAGCAAGGATTAGAGGTTTAATTGTGTTAAAATGAAGTAATTAGCAATTTAGTGTTATGCGAAGGAGAGCTCGCCAAATAGGAGGGAGTGGCGAGCTACTGTTGTGTTGCTAGGTGGTTATTATGTTTAGAATGTTAATAACCTGTATTTGTTGTATGATGATGTGCAAAGCTGAAGATTGTGGTGAAGTGCCTCATCAAGCAAAGATAAGGGCAAGCAAAAAGGTGGTGTAAGCTTGACAGTATCGACAAACCGAAGGTGAGTGTTCCTACATATTGCTTTTAAACATCAATTAGTAGGTTAGGTAAGGTATGAAAACTCCGTTATTCATTATGCAAACTTAGTAATATGTGTGCGAGCCCCACTATGTGATTTACGAACCCTGTTTCACATTAGGCGACCACTATCACTAGTGACATGCGAACCTCTATCACCAAAGACATGTGCAAACCCTATCACCTAACATGTAAACCCTATCATGTTACATGAGAACCCTCTCATCTAGTATGTGAACCCCATCACCTTACATATGAACCTTATCACCGTACATGTGAACCCATTCCTTATACCTTGATACGAGCCAAATCCTTGTGCGAATCTACCTATGTGCAAACCTTACCATTGTGTGAACCATACCATACGAGCCTTACCATTGTGTGAAACCTACCCATGTGCGAGCTTACTTATGTGTGAACATTATCTAAAGTGTGAACCCCTAACCAAGTGCATGCCCTACCCATGTGTGAACTTATGTCGTGTGACTATATGTGATGTGCTACCCTATATAGTGTGACTGTCATGTGATATGTGAACTTATGCTAAGTGATATGTGAACCTATGCCATGTGACATGCAAATTTATGCTAAAGTGATATGTGAATCATGACTTATGTAAGCTATGACATGGATGATATGTGAACCATAACTATTATAACACTCTAAAAATCTTAGGGACTTTATTAGAAAAATTGAGATATTAGAGGTCTATTTTCGTATTTTGGGAACTTTGGGACTAATTTGTGATGCGTGTAAAACTTTTGGGCAAAACGAAAACCCTAGGAAATCCCAAGGACCTCAGTGTAAATATCTTTATATTTGGGATATTTGAACACCATTAAAATCTTTTGCCTTTTCTCATTCTTTTTGTTTTTCCTCTCTGTCAAATTCTCTCTAAAACTCCTCCCTACTTTCCCTTGCTTCGTTTTTCGATCACCTCCATTCACTTCTTTGCCACTAACCGTGAGTGTCACTGTTGCCATCAAAACCACCGTCGTTCCTTCGCGATTTTAGCCACACCCTTAAATCTCCCTTCGCTGTTACTGTGTGTGAGAACGACGTTGAAAACCGTTTAAATCTCGAGTGTTCTTTTGTTCGCTATCGTCCTCCGTCGTAACCTATCGTTTCTTCGCTATTTTGGAACCATGGTAAGTGAGGAAGTTATGTTGTGGCTTCAAATTGAAGTGGTTTGCTTGTGTAATCTTGATGGTTTGATGCCGATTGTGGTTGTGTAAAAGTTGATGGCCCTATTAGGGGGTTTTCAAACCTTAATTTTTTCCTTCTTGTTATGGTTATAAATTGGGTCATTAGGCAACCCAAGTTTGATGACCCAATTAGGAGAGTTTTGCCCTAATCCATTAAGCTGTTGGATCCAAACCTTTAATATAAAAAACAACCCAATAATTTTTAAAACTCAAACCTCTTTTAACCCAATAACCCATTAAACCCAAACCTCAAACCAAGAAAATCGACTCGACTCGAACCTACCAACTCGATTGGCCCATTGACTCGAACCGTTGACCGTTTACTTTGACAATTGATCGTTGACCGTTGACAGTTGATCATTGACTTTTTTAAGGAACCTTACCCTACCCTTTTTCGACGTTCTGAGTCCGATTCCGCTGTCCGTTTTGTCAAATTCAAACCCGAAAGCCTCGTTTTGACTATTTTATCTTTAATTTGGTATTTTAAGTTATTTAGAGATTTAATTTGGGTATTCTGATACGAGATATTCGTGTTTAGGTGATCACGACTTCGAGGCTGACGATCTACCTCCTCCTCCACCTATGCAACCTGCTCCTGCACCAGTTCCAAGAGCTACACGTAAGTTATTCTAGTTAAGTTTTGTGTTTAAGTGGTGGCTATGATAGTATTAATATTTAGTTGTGTTTGTAGGATCTAATCTTGTTAGACCGGGTACTCGTTCAGTGCATGGCGAACGACCTCCTCGTCGTTAAAGTTCTGCTTGCTACAGGTGTGTTTTCTAATTGTAACATAATCTAGTATATGAGATGTTGTTAAATATGTGTCTACATGACGTGTTGTGGTATGTTGAAATGAATATGTTTGTGTTGTGATGAAAAGATGATATGATTGATACTGAGTTGTGTAATTATATGATGTTAATATCATGCATATATTTACTAAGCATGTGACTGAGAAATTATTATGTTTAATCTATTGAGAATTGTGATATCTGAGAAATACCATGAGATTGCGATTGAGACTAAATTGAGATAATTATGTAATCATATCATTGTATGTTCATTGGGAGAGATTGTATGGTGGAAGAAGTGGTTATCATTTCTTTTAAGGTTGATAATAAAACCATACTGCGATTGGTGACGATCGGACTGGAAAGGGTTCTGGGGAACCTTTTCACTGTGTTGGTGTGTTGGAGTATGGGTGCATTGCATTGTGCTTGTGATTGGAATATGATTTGTGGTCACTTTTTTGAGCTATAAATGGATGTGATTATATTATAGGTTGTATGTACTTTAGAGACACACTAGGTTTTATAGCTCAGTTCTTTTACAGATAATCAGGATTTAGGTGACTTGGTACTGGAGGCGAAATTACAAACTTATTTCTTTTAATTTTATTTTATCTTATTATTTTATTCAGGGTTTTTATTATACTTTGATAACAATTATTCTTATTTGGACCGTAAATAAATTTTATTTTTGGGGATTTGACATTTAATTTGGGAGATTAATTATTTATTTTTTTACTTTATTTATAAATAATCTATATATATATATATATATTTGATTGAATGCAAACTATCGGTTATGTGTGAGAATAATTACATAAATAACCTTTTAGACCCGATCGTGTCTCTTGGGTCGGGTAAAAGGAGTTACAACTATGAGTGTAATATATGTTGTGAGCAAGCTATATTACTTGCGAACCATGCTTAATGCAAATTGTGAATTGCGAACGGTGTTATATTATGTAAGCTCTGCTTAATTGCGACCCTATTATACTAAGTATTATGAATGTATTAGCCTACATAGCTTACATAGCCTATACTCTTCTCAAATATGATCTCAACACGTTAAATCATCATTTTCAATTTCTTTTAGCACCCTTGGATGTGGATCATCTTTATTTTAATAATTTCTCACACCTCTTTTTATGTGAATAATTATTATTACACTGTTTACAATATGTAACTTAATTGTCTCTTTGAAAAATCAGAGGAATTTTTATCAATTCTTAGGTGTTGTTTAATTAGGATTAGCTTTTATTTTGCTTATTTAAATTGGCATGTATTATAATCATATTTTTATTCGTTGAAATATAAAAGTCTTGTGGTATGTATAATATTATTGATGATTAAGTTTAATATCTCAAATGAACTCAACAATGATTTTAGTGAAAAAAAAGGATGTTGTTCATCTTAGGAGATTCAGGTTCGAGTACTTGAGTGTGCAATATGTGTGTTGTCAAAGGGTTAAGAAAATATGAACATATACAACCATATAATCGCACCAATATAGTTAAAAAAAAGTTAATGTATCAAATAAAAAAAATTAATTTAGTTAAAGCATATTACAAAAAAAAGTCGATATTTCTGAATAAAATATAATAAAGAGTGCTTATGTCTTTTAGTTTTTAATAAGAACTAAGATAACTAGATTAAAAACTACAACATTAAAATATTTTTTTGTCCCAAAAAACTATTTCTCCAACATTTAAATTCATTTTTAATTAAATATAAATATATATTGATATATTTTTTTATTACTTTTTTAAATTAATACTTTTGATAAGGCACACACACCTTGCACACGCAGGTGCTTGAACCCGGGACCCCTAGGATGAACAGCATTCTCTTTTTCACTGGAGCCACTTGTTGGTTTCATATATTTTTTATTACTACATATACCTCAAGCTCTTAAATCGAAGAATAATACACACCTAAATGCGTAAAAGTTACATTTTCAGTTATTGCAACGACAACGTCACTAAAATTGAATTGGCAATTATAAATATATATTAAATTACAATTAACCCTAATTAAATTATAGTGTTTTATAGTGGTGCATCAAATTTAATAATATTCCAAACGAAATCAAACAGCTCATGACTCCTAAAACTAATTAACCTTGTTAGTGTTTCAAGGGTTGCAAAATCTTTTTTGTCATTAAGATGATTAAGCTGTAGGGAGATTGTTAGTTTGTTAGTAGGAGTAGGTAGATAAGTTTGGTGGCTAACTTTGTTAGTGCCTCAGGGGCTGCAAAGTCTTTTTTGTCATTAAGATGATTAAGTCCTGGGGAGATTGTTAGCTTTGTTTCTAGGGGTAAGAAGCTAAGTTTGTTAGAGTTTGTTAGCTTGAGTCGTGTATGTAAGCATTGGCGGATACGGGTGGGACTCATTGCTCCCTAACTTTTTAAAAATTTACGTAGTACCTCCTTCGAGATGAGTTTTATTATATTAAATCTCCTAAAAATTTAAATTCTATGTCTTTTAAAGTTTATATATTTATTTAGCCAATTACAATGGGGCATCACTTTCGTGTAGATATATTTTATGCTACATTTGACTCTCAATTGCAAGAATTGAATGAGAGGTTTAAAGAATATATATGGCTACAAATCTGTCAATATTGATAATATTTGTAAGCTTGCAGAGAGATTCTATCCTGAAGGCTTTTCAAAGTAGCTTTGATCTTCATATTCGGTAACATACAACTTCGCAAAATTGTCCTCAATTCCTAAATTATTTCAAGAGTTGAACAAGACAAGAAAGTTAGTCATTTATTCGTTTATTGATAAATTAATTCGACCTGTGTTGACTCTTCTTATTTCAACAGCTCCTACTGAACGTGCATTAATTTCTACCATTAATATTGTGAAGACAAAATTTCAAAATAAAATGGAAGATGATAATTATTTGATAGGTTACTTGATCACATACATTAAAAAAGAAATTGCACAAACCTCGATAATAATTCAATTATTGATGATTTTTGTGACGTGTAAAAAAGGAGATTACAATTTAAAATGTCCAACTTGTTTAAATAGGTGAGTTATTTTTCTATTTTTATTTTGTATTTTATATCACATGATTTCCATATGTAAAAATTATATTTTAATTTTGGTTTCTTTTTTTCGCAGTTGATAGAAGATCATACAAATTTTTGAATTTTGATATGTTGATATTACTAACTAAAAACCGAAAGCACAATACAATTATTAGGATTAAAAAGTTAAATTTTAATTTTATTCATATTTCAATATATATATATATACCTTAATTACTGAATAATTATACATAAAAGTTAATGGTAAAAAAATACGTAGTCGACAATATTAATAAAAATTTACCTCTTAAGTCGTATTTCTAAATTCACCGATGCATATAAACATTGCTTAATTAATGAATTTGATCATCCTTCCAATGCCTTCTGTGGTTGTTAAATTAACAAACCTCAATATTATAGTAGTTTGCACTTTGCGGGAATAAACTTGTTGCAATTTGATTTTGTCGAAGGTGTTTTAATCATTTTATTTATTTATTACACATATGACACTGGGTTACGAAATAAGAAGTAAACTTCTTGTATCCCATAATTTCGAAACCTTCGAGCTTCGTATAGTTTTAAGCTCTTCTGTGTGTTTTTTTTTTAAAAACTAGAACAAGCTTCATTTGCCTTGGGATAAAGATAATTCCTGGGAATATTAATGGGAAAAAAGCAAAAAACATATGCAACAAATTCATATATATGAACTAAACTTGTCTAAGGATTGAGGGTTATGAGCTCTTTAACAGCTTCACTGGTGTCGTCGGGGTTGAGTACGAAAGCAGTAACGAAGTCAACAAATTTGAAGGCCTTGTAAATTGCAGGATTGCTTGCATTAACCAAAGCTTTAGCCGGTTCTATGAGGCTCTCATCCCTTGGATACACGAAGAATGAAATTGTCGTCCTAGCATATCTCGAGTTCGTCACCACTCGATGTTCAGCTCCTTTTAGTTTCCCGTTGCTGATAATCTATCCTCGCCACCCAAATAAAATATAGTATGAGAAAATTTAAGAAAAATGAAAGTTTATGAGGAATGATATGAAGGGGGGGGGGGGTACCTGTAAAAGGTAGCCTATATTAACGACAATGGCATGAGGAAGAGGTTGGACGCCAATCCATCGGCCATCTTTGAAGACTTGGAGGCCATTTACTTGCCCTTGAAGAAGAATGGTGATGATGGTAGGATCGCAGTGTTTAGATAATCCCAGTGTTAAACTAGGTTCAGGGCAAGGAGGGTAGTGATTAATTATGATTTTGGGAACTTGAGTGAGATCGTTGCTGAAATAATCGGCGCTAAGCCCTAATCCTTCACATATCAATTCCAGGATCCTACAACTCAACTTCCACATTTCAACCGAATACGTCCCAACCACTTCTCTGAAGTTAATTAATGAACAAAAAGAAGTATGGAAGGGTCAAACAGTGGAAAGTCAATACCCATGAATATTTCATGCAGATTGCATTTAAAGCTGGAAGTTTAAGACATATCACATACTATATATAAAGTTTTGATTAGAACTGACGTGATAGTTTACCTGTATCTAGTTGGTTTTTCAGGCCAATATTGAATGCGTTCATCTAAAGGACGACAAGGGTGCGTCAGGGCATCCCTCCAATAGTGAAAATCCTCCCTGGGATAAGCGAAGCTGCTCGTGTACAGTTTGCAGCTTCCGTTGGGGTCCTTGCCGCATTCCCTTTCTTTGTCCAACCCAGGCATAGCATGGAATTCTTCTGCAACATTCATCGTTTCATCCATTAACTCCTCCGAAACTCCATGATTGATTACCTGATGTTTTCCAAATATATATTACTGTATAAAAAAAGGATGTTAATTAATCTTATATCACGTGATCGTATACATATGTATGTACCTGGAAAAATCCGTAATCTTGACTAGCTTTCAGAATTTGTTGAATGGTATCTTTTGGATCATGACGCTGAAGATCAATCACGGGGATGGATTTCTCCAATGGAACAACGAGATTTCCGGGTCTTCTCTCTGGTGGCATCACATAACTTTCTGGTACAGATCCATCAGAACACCAGCTCGAAAGTAGTTCCATGGTTTGAATCTCAACGCCAAAGTTTCGAAACTACAGAAGATGTAGGTTGTTTTTCTTCGAAGCTGTGTAAGCCTTGGAGGCCAAGGTAGAGGAAGTAAACGGGGGTATTAAAATCCTAGTTCCATAGAAAGTTGACCCGTAAATAAACAAATAGAATCCCTTTCGCAAGTCATATGCACCGCATCATCCAATTTTCTAATTATATAGCAACGATAGAGATGCTGATGATATTGAATTGGCAAGTTGACATTAATTTTTTCCCAAGAAATTAATTAGTTCGCATTGTTTTTCCACCTTCCTTTATTAATCCAAGGTGGTGGTGGCGATGTATGATTTGCCATTCAATTCTTGTTTGCTCTGAAATGCACGTAATTATACAGTAAAAAATAGCATCTTAGGGAGTACTCCATAGCAGCTTATAAATAAAATAAGTTTGATTCAACGCGAACTTTAATTTTATACACATCAAATTTTGATTATGACTTAAACGTATATATAAAAAATTGATTTTAATTTAATTGTGCACATAAATAGATCAATTTATTTTATTATTCAATAAGTATAATCATTTATGTATACAATACGTAAATGTAAAATGATATTATATCAATAATAGTGTTGATTGTTTGTGAAAATTAAATCATATTACGCATAAAATCACACAAACTTAAAATTTATATATAACATTACCCATTGTATAATTTAAAGAAAATTTGAAAAATTGTTGATTGATTGGCGTGGGGCTTAAAGACACCATTTTTGCTTAGAAGGACACAGTAGTTAGGCCGAAGAGAGTAATAAAGGTGGATGAAGCGAGGAGGTAGGCCACGGTGAAGCCGAGCTTTGAACATTAATTCTAGCTGGAAATTCATGTACTAGTAGTTAAATTGATAGTTTACCCTCTAATTGCAAATGGTCAAACTGAGCAGTTAAATTGATAGGTTATCCTCTAATTGCAAAAGGTTTTGAGTGCATGGAGAGAACGATATTTTTGTTTAGGGGGTACTGGAAAAAGATTAAAAAATGCCCAAGTTTTGTTGCTTACTTCAGGGAATACAAAAAAATAATAATAAACTATGCTTTGGGGTGGAAGTTAGGTTAATGGGAAACAATAGATTTGTGTTATGGATATGGATACTGGTTTTTAATCATAGAATTCCCGACAATCACGTATTGGTAAACCACTACATGATCATGAACATCAACATGGGTGGTTGGAGCACGTACAGTACCAATCGACAAACGAAAGCAACTCAATCCAATGTTCTTCCACTTACAAAAACAGCTACACCTTATCATTTTATAATTTTGTACCATTTTGAATTTTAAAGTTTTATTTTAGAATTTAACCCCGTTTGCTTAATATATTTTTAATATTATTTTTAAATAAATGTTCTGGGTTAAATCTCACTTATTTCATTTTGGAGTGTTTGGCATATGGTTACTTCATTTATTTTTGAGAATCGATGAGTTATATTAGAAAAACATCCACTCTCTTTTATTTACAAAAGAGTTGCTGACATTTGGGGAATATATGATTCTAGATCTCAGAACTTCAAAATTGTTAATTATATTCTGACTTTGAGGCTATATTTGTTTTTAAGCAAATTGATGTACTTGTTGTTTCGTTTTTGAGAATGAATTACAGTTGACTTATAGCGGCATATCACCAATTAACATGGCTGACGGAAGAGTTGCACCAATCTCTTTTTCAGTATAGTAGTTCAATATTTATATATTTGCATTGAAGAAATGGAGAACAGGGATGATGGCGTGACCATTGAAACAAGGCAGTATGAAATCTTGTATTCATGCGGTATCTCTTAATTCTCGTTATGCCATATAGATTTTGACATATTCATATTATTCGTATCGTGTTCTGTATACTTTTTCTCATCATCATGTATGTGTTTTACTATATTTGCATTCAGAATGTAGTCTAAGCCTTAGCTTCCTGGCTCCAGCATATTGATAGGTAGGCACATGTGTGCCTGTCCCAGCCTGCACTGAATTGGGTTCTCCTTTTTTTAAGTAATCAAAATCTTTGGCTTTAGCTCTTTAACCCCACTCCTCATTATCCCAGTATCTTATTTGGTATTTTCCTTCAAATCCCGTCTCTTTCTCATTCAATCACTCTCTAATCCCTTCCCAGTATATTCTTTATGTGATATTCACCTTATACGTTGTCATTCAGCTCATGATCTAGTTTTCTGCATTTTTCAAACAGGTCAGTGAGACCTGGGTCATATTTGCTTATGGCACCGGACCACAGCCTGAGATTTCAAGCTCTTTCCTTCATCAAATATCAGCAGAATCCAACTTATCAGCCTCCCTTGCCTACTTCAGACCCTGCATTTCCTATACTAACCATTGTTGTGCTAAGCATCATGGGTACAGCTTTCTTGCTAGTTGGCTATTATACTTTTGTGAGCAAATGTTGCAGCTCTAACTGGTACCAACTTAATCTGCTAAGCCGAATATCTTTGTTTCGTGGTAGACAAGAGGAAGATACGTTCATAGCCTTGTCTCCGGCAATGTGGAATCGCAGTCTCGATGAGTCGGTCATTCGAGAAATTCCAACTTTTCAGTTCAAAAGAGAAGGCGACGATGAAAGAAGTGTGTACGGTTGTGTGGTTTGTCTGAATGAGTTTCAACAGCATGACATGCTTAGAGTTCTTCCCAACTGCAGCCATGCTTTCCACTTAGACTGCATTGATATATGGCTCCAAAGCAACGCCAATTGTCCTCTTTGTAGAACAAGCATTTCAGGCGATACCCGCCATCCGATCAATCAAATCATTGCACCGAGCTCTTCACCTCAAGACTCACTGCCGAACACTGATAGCCTGATGGGTGGAGATGAGGACTTTGTAGTGATAGAACTTGGAGAAGACGATGGAGATGCTCTACTGCCGTATAGACAACAAGAAAGAGACAATTCGAGAGAGTCGTTGATGCAGTTTCAGCCTAGGGGTCAATCACCAAGAAAGGTGGAGCAGAAGCCTGGGAAACTAAAATCAAGAAGACGCCACCATCTCTCAGTTATGGGAGATGAGTGCATTGATGTTAGACAGAAAGATGAAGACTTCTCAATTCAACCTATCAGGAGATCTTTCTCATTAGATTCTGCTGTAGACAGACAGCTTTACCAATCTGTTCAAGCCATTGTTCAACAAAATAGGCACCCCGGAGGGATTACCACTACTGAAGAATGCAGTAATAGAGGTCGGACATCTTTATTTCCACTTGAACATGGTACAAGACCCAGAAATGCGGTACTTCCTGTCTGAATTTTATATAATTATAGATTGCTTAAAGATAGTTTATGTTGTTTTGCTTGCTTTAAGATGGAAATTTTTGTGAGGCAAAAAAAAGGAGAGATTTCAGATGAGTGTAGAGTGACTTTTCAGTGATATTGTACATAGTGAGAAAAACAAATGAGTTCTTACAAAAAAAAAAAAAAATGCAGGCATGGGTGTGGGAATCATTGCTTAAGGCACTTTGTGGGGATGAGATCGATTTCATTCTATTTTGCGGACTACTCTTTATGACTGACAATCATTGCAAACATGACATTCTAGCTTAGAGTTGCAAAGAGAGACAGAGGAGGTAAGAAGGGCATTTACTGGAGTCCAGAGAGAGGGGGACCCAACATTGAGTAACTACAACTCTACCAGTTTAGAGAAATGGAGGTCCTTTAAGCAATGATCACCAACTTCTTTTGTCTTGTAGTAATTATTTTGCTGCTGCTAAACAGCATAGGGAATGATTCTGTTCAATTGTAATTAATCTTAATTTGTTCTCACATCATCCATTGTGCCATTATTTTTAGCTAAACAAAACGCTCCGAATGCTACCGGCCGGGGAAGTGTGGCTATATGCTCCAACAGGATCATTCCGTTCAACTCAGTGGCTAAAATGAGCTCACATTACTTAGACCGACTCCTTTTCTTAAAGCATTAATGTCTGACATCTATGTCAAATACATATTTAGATTTTAGACATATTCTATGTCTGACGTTGCTCTTATCCCACACTAAAACCCGAGCTTGAATAACATAACCATGATGACAGAGAAAACATATTACTGTTTTCCTTCTTACTTGCATTGAACTCAATATTGTAAAAGCAAGGATGAGAAAGTTTTAAAGGGCCATCATGGCATTAAGAATAATATATCTTCTCTGCTTGACATAATTTTTATAGCATAAAGAAGACACACTAGTACTACTTTTCAGACAATAACATTTGCAAAGAAAACAAAAAGTTTATTTCACTAAAGAGAAAGCCTGCTGCTTTGTAGAAAAATGGAACACAAACATTACCTCGCTTTCCTACACACAACTTGTTTGTTAATTAACAACAAATTCATGTCTAAACTTGTTTCCAAGCAGGGTGGGGGAAAGAAAGCAGTTCTATTTGGGGTGCTTAAAATGACCAGCTGAACATGTAGTATAATAATAAAGAACAAAAGTGTTACTAACCATATCAATGACAAAGTCAAGCTCAATGAGAGATCACAAAACCTAATAATACTATACGTCTACCTCATTGAGCCGGCTGAGTTCTGGTTAAAAGGAACATTAGGGTGCGAATTTCTGGAAGCAAGACTATGTTGTGGCAACGGCAAGGCCTTTGTAGGAAACTGGTTGGTGGTTGAACCACGGGCCTTTGTCTTTAACTCTTCAAGGATATGTTGAGCTTCTTGGAGTTCATCTTCTGCACTTGCTCCATGACCTTCCCAGGCATCAACTACTCGCTGCTGGAATTCAATTGCAAGGGGGTAGCTACAACATCCAAAAATTAAATTTTCAGATCCAATTTTAACCCTCAAAAGCTAATACACATTGTAATGCGGATTCATTTCAGTTGATCTATACTTGAAGCCCAGGCAAGAACTATGCTTTTATGTATCTACATGAGCATAATTTCTAAAGTACTCAACAAGTATCAGTGCAGTAAGCATGGATGTTTTGTGAACGTACAGGAACACAGAATATCCTGTCGTCTTATTACAGTATTGACCTTTGATAATTTCACCTTTAGACCACCTTCATATCTGTTTACCCTTAAAAGTTCCATTTCACTCTCTTTCTCTAATAGCCGAGAACAGATTTCACTTCAGCACTTCCCCAGGTTACCTAATGTCATGGCACTCTTAATCGCAACTCCCAATAAGTTCCATTTATTTATTTCAACTCACGAATAAAAAACTATTTAAAATGTGATCAAACATTAGAAAACAACATATCAACAAGATGGAACTATCTATTCTTTCAGTAAAATACTAAAATGCAATACTGGTGATTTTACTCATTTAACAATCAAGGATGGTAAACCATTTTTGGATGCAAGAAGTTTAGGTGAATACGTTCAAAGAAAATACGTTGATGGCCCAATGATAAAGGCTTCAGAGTTCAGATAAGGACATAATTATTTACATAGAAGTATATTTGCAAAGCAACAGTAGTAAGAGCGTCATAAACAGAGAATAAAAAAGAAAAACAAAAAGAGCAAAACATCTTACCTTCCCATTGCACTATATGCCTTAGAAAGATTCTGGCAAGTTTCTATTGAATCCACATGATGAGGACCAAGTGAGACATCCATGATGTCCTTTGCAATTGCAAACATCTGTGCTGCTGACTCAGGTCTATCTAATTCCAAGTATGCTGCTCCCAAATTGTTATAGATATAGCCGACACCAAAATGCTTGGAACCAAAGCTCTCTTTCAATATCTCTGCTGCACTCTCCAAGTAAGGAATTGCTTGTGGCACCTCACCTTTTAAAAGGAGTAACCACCCTATTCTGGCAGAAACACTTCCCTCAGAGTGCTGCTCTTGAGGTTGCTTCTCTAGTAAAGCCAATGATCTCTTTAACAATGAAATTGCAATCTCAAACTCGTTCATAGTCTCATATTGCATTGAAATCTCTGAGTATGCCTCGGCAACTTCAATTGGAGAAACGGTCTCTTTCTTGTCAAGAATTCCACAAGCAATCTCCAAACACCTCTTTGAGTCTGCAAATCTTTCTTGATTGCAAAGAGCCTTTCCCATCGATATAAACACCAGAGCTCGGTTCTCACTATCTTTGTCTGTCTGTTGAACTATACCTTTCAAAGTATTAATAGCCTCATCATACTTCCCCAAAGCAATCTGCATATTAGCAGCATCGATTTCTGAACGGAACAACTCCGAACTAAGACCCCAATTCTTCAAAATCTTTTGTGACAACTCGTTTTGCTCCAATGCCTTCTCATGCTCCTCCATACCGGTATAAATAACCCCAATAATCCTCCTATCATGAGCAACCTCCACTGAATTATTGCCCAGCTCCTTTCTATGAATCTCCAGCGCTTTCAAACCAAAAGGCAAAGCCTCCTTAAAATTTAGAACCGAAGCATAAGCTTCAGCCAAATCCCTATAAGCCACCCCCAATTCCTTACTATCCTTCTCCAAAGTCATCTCCTTAATCTCCAAAGCCTTCTTAAGATTTCCAAGAGCCTCCTCTCTCCTCCCCATAGCTGTCTTCACATTTCCCAGCTCAAGCTGCACCGCATGCATCACTGGCCTAATATCCTCGACACTAACAACCCTCTCTTCCTCTAACCTACCAAGCAACTTATTAGCCCTATTAAGATACCCTAAACTATCATTAAACCTTTTCAAACTATAATTAACAGAACCCATCAGTTGTAAAGCCATGGCAACTAGTATCGAGGGTTTACCATCTTGATCCAACGTTTTCAATGCTTTGTCAGCAAAAGATAGAGCCTTTTCAGGGTCTTCACCTTCTTGGTCAAGTTTGAGTCCAATTTTCAATGAAGCTAACCCCAGCTCTCTCTCATCAAAACAAGCTTCCATATCTTTAAATGCACTGAGCATTTCTTTAGAGGTTTTAGCGGACTCAAAAGCTTCCTCAAGATCAGATTTTTCTTTCAGTTTTCTCTGTCTAGAGGGCAATTGGTTCGGTTTTTCCACAAGGGTACCGAGGTTACGACATGGGTAGACTAAGCCAGGGGTTTTGGCACAGAACTGGATACGACGGTCCATTGAGTGAAGCGGTGATGGTGATGGTGATGATGATGGAGAATTAACAGAAATGTAATCTCTGGATAGGAGAGGGGAAATTCCCCTGAATCTTTGGCGGTTGAACTTTAAAATAAGTGAAAGTGAAGCCTTCATCATGGCTGAACTTCGATTCGTTTCCAGGGATTTTGGCAAGTTTGGAGTTCAAGGATTTATTTCTTCGGCTTTTTGTTGAACCCTTGCAAAAGCCCTAAGCTTCATAGTGGTGACCTCTTTTTACTTACGGTATAGCGTAAACACCAATTGCAATTACCCAATTATTAGTAATTGTTCTTTTTTTTTACTCAATTATTTATTTAATTATTTAGAATTTTTATTCAATTATAAAAAATTTAAAAATATCCTCCTATTTGATTTTTTCTTTTTTCTTTTGAAATTAAGATAATAACAATTTTATCCTGATTAAAATAGATAAAATTAAATAATTAAGTGACAAAGGGTTTGATAAGAACAAAAACTAGTTTTACAAAATTAATCAATTTGCCAACACTACTTAATGATGCTTGATTAAGAAATCAAGACAAAAGCATGTACAAAGGAATACATGGAATTGATCAATGGCTTGTAATTGTTTGTTTATACACAGATCACAAAGTTAACAGTGAATCATTTTTTTTGAGTATGTTCCTTGTAAATCAAGATCTGAGGCCTTAAAACAACTAACCTCATAATGAATCTATATACAACAAAGAATACAGGGTTTCTTCCATCGACACCATAAAACCTAGTCCAGCATTAGAAACCCCATTTCAATTTCATTCATCTGAAGGAAACTACCACACCACAAACTAAGTGATTATAGATCAATTGAAGCTCGGAGGGCTTAAATTTAGAGTGGGAGTTTCTGGGGGTCCACTGTAAATATCATCAAAATGAAGATTTACATCCTCTCCGGCTTCAAGATCATCCAAGTAAGTCGTTCTGGATAACCTCCAAGAATCCCTCCAATCAAGTAATTGGTCTTGATCTTCCACATTCCTCTCGGAGATGTTATCGTACGGGTGGTTTGAAGAATCACGGTTGAAATCAGGAGGCTCAAGAAAGCTTGTTTGAGGCTGTGCACCATCTGAACCATCTCTAAGCCACCAACAGCTCCGTGTACGGTGCACCGATACATTTGTATCATGATGCTGAAGTACACTCTCATGGAAGAAAGGAGCCGATGTTGAAGCTTCAAGATGTGACAGGGACCCATCATCGAAATGGTGTGGCCGGTATTCTTCATCTCTTGCTTCATCATGTGTTGTGTTGATTGGACCCCAGTAATCACTATGCTGTTCCTCAGCTGGCTCGAATGGCCTTGCTGCTGTGTCTCTTCTAAAACTAGGCATCTGTTGCGCTCGAGAGGTATAGTACCAATCTAGAAGATATGGGTGATTCCTTTGATTAGCATCAATTAGCCATAAAGAATCCATATTGTAGCCGCCTGGAATATTCTGCTGCATCTCATTTGATAAGAAGTCATTTCTATCACTGTAAGCTCTCAGCAGGCTACCTCGCCACAATCTATCAGAAGAATATACACGTCTAGCTCCCTGCCCTTGTAACATTTGATCCCGGAAAGTTCTAACATTTGACAAGAAATGCTTTCCTTGAGCATCTGGTTCCCATGAAGGATAGCTACTCTTGAAACTGCAATCGGAATAAAAAATGAGTCAAGCTGAAATTATACATGAGAAGAGATTCAACACAATATAAAAAGCAGAGATTAATCATGAATAACCGTAAGTTGTATGTAAATGAAATTTCTTACAAAGCATTACCATATTATGCCTCATCAGATAGCATATTCAAAGGATGCTGTAAGCTTTTTATCACATAGAATACTGTAACATTAGATTCCCAAACCATATTCAACAAGCAAAGGAAAATACCTCAAGAAAGATTTCTCCATTTTCCCCTGAGAACTCCTCTGTGCACGATGTGCATTATGTGGAGAGCCATAATTACCATTGCCATGATTTTGGAAATCAAAGACACTAAAACTGCAAACGAGAAAGAGAATGATTAGACACGTTATGTTGATTAACTGGCACATGATTTAGCTTTTAATAATCCGGTTTCAGAAAAAAGTCACTCGACCTGCAAATGTGACCAACACCTTCAACATCCACTGTAAAATCTGCAATGAACTGTAAAATGTCATCCACCCGCTGCAAAATGAACACGGCATTTTAGTTCAAAAACTAAGACGTAGGGTATTTAAAAGATATGAGAATAGAAATAATTTCAAAAGAAAATAAAAACCTTCGGTACAATAAATAGAAGCAAGAATGGAGTGAGGAAAATTGAGGCCATCTCCTCCAACAACATCATTCCAGTATACTGCATCATAACACAAAGAGAAGTAAATTGAACAAAAAAAATTCAGAAGTCTAAAGAGAAAAGAGTACAAAACACTTCTCAAGTAATAATGCCCAGCGAATTGATATATTATTACTAGAAAATCCATTGACTTTTGGGAGTTGCAAACTAAATGCTAAGCATCTCTGACATCATCCAAACTGAGCTTAAAAACACCTAGGAAAAGCGATGATAAATGCAAACTATCCATATAGTTATATGGAAGTTAAAACATCTTATAATGCAAGATTTTAACAATTAAACAAGCATGCTACTCCAAGATTACAGGTAAAACAAAGATAGGAACCAAACAGGATTACCTGAAACAGAGTTTCAAACTCTATCCGGACTATTTCAGTATTT
Source organism: Kokia cookei (assembly GCA_039519145.1). Taxonomy (NCBI): domain Eukaryota; kingdom Viridiplantae; phylum Streptophyta; class Magnoliopsida; order Malvales; family Malvaceae; genus Kokia; species Kokia cookei. Next base: position 5,421,099 of record CM076908.1, on the reverse strand, counting down.
TCTTTACCACGCCATCTCTTTGGCATGTAATGTGTATGTTGCACCACCATAGACATCGCCCCTTCTGGATCAAGGACCAAAAGTTCATCTGTTATAGCGGCCCGGCTAATAGCTGTTATGGTTCCAAAAACAGCTGCATACCAAAACAAGTTCCGACCAAATATCTACAAATTTAAAGACAAAAAATTAAATAACTAAAAAGAAATATAGAAGAAAGTGGAAGACTCTGAAAAGACGGAAGTTCAAAATCATTACATGGCCCTCTAACAAAGATTCCTCCAGAAAGGCAATGATGATCAAGATAGCAGCAAAGCCGCCAGATACAAATGAGATAAACTTTGCAATGATAGAAATAATTGGTGAGGGGAATTGCTTTAGGTACTCAGAAGCATGCAACACACTGCTATTAATTCGATGCTTGAATAAATGGTCAACCTGTATGTCAAAGGCCAGTGTATTAAAAAATATAGTATTACAGAATGTAAAAACAAGAGAATCTGGAAGTGTAAAGTATCCAACCGAAGAAACAACTGTTGTCAAATTATTTTCATAGTAGGTTCTAAACAACTTTTTTCTTCTTTATGGTATATACATTTTGGATTTGTAAAAATTAAAGCTTTCACACAGAACTCAAAATTGTAACGTCAAAAAAATTAGAAACGCTAAAGAATACTAGTTCATAATAACAAAAGCTTGTGAGGATATGTAGTGCATCAATACTCAGAAGGGGGGAGGACAATACCTCATTGAATTCCCTAAACATCCACTTTGCCAAATTTGACCATCTCCGGGATGAAGCTGTGCTTGGGTGATGATAGAATTGTTCAGCATGCTTTAAGAAAAGGTAAACCAGCATGAATATAACAAGGAATGGGGAGAGAAGAAGCATTGCAAGCCCAACAACCATGAGCCTCTTCTTCAATGTTCTAGGATTAGAAATGAAGTCCCTTCTAACACAGAAGTTTCTGCAAAAAAGAAATGCATTCCCAAAAAAAGTGGTCATAAACCCCTTTAAACTGTTTTTTGTTTTCTTCAAAAAGCAAAAAAGAAAAAGAAAACACTAATAGCAACTATTTTTGGCTATTAAAATCTACAAAACCTCATAAAACTTGCAAAGGTTAATTTCAGCATTACATTTTGAAAGTTGAAGTACTTCATAAATTTGTTTCTCCCTAAACATAGAAAGAAAATGAATCGATTAAAGCTTTTCAGAATTTTGACAATTTTCAAATAGGTGCAAGTCAAGGAATAAAAAAAGCGGCAGTAAAAAAAACCAAAGGAAAATTATTTTAACCAACTCTTTTCTAGCTACTTTATGAAATGATATCAACAATTAAAGATCCATCTAGCAGAACTACCAAAAGTTAAGACTTTTTAGGAAAAATGAAAATCAGCCATTAGTGGGAAAACCATGTAGATGAGGCCAAGAAAAAAATACTTCCTTGTCTATAAAAGTGAATGTAAAACTGACATAGACCAAGACCATTTTACTTGGTCATATCCACAACAGCTCCTTTAAACACCAAAAATGCATCTTGTAAAACCTCTTTGCACAAAAAGGATTAAATAATATTCTTGAAAATGAAATATTACACATTAAAAGAATCAACAAATAAGTCATTTCTCATTAGTCTGAAAATAGAAGTCATGATACTTCCATAGATTTTTTTGTAAAACAACAACTGTGAGAGGAAGCAACATAAAGCAGAAAATCAAATGCTCGTCAAAAGCTGGACATACCGGTCAAACATGCTCTGCAGTATACACCAATTTAAGGTCCATTCAAGTGTCTTTGTTAGTATTAGACGATGTTGCATTCCATCAGGGCCAAATTTGACAGTTGGACCAGCACCTGGAACCCAGGGTGAGAGAGGAAAGGCAAGCACTCCTTTATTAAGCATTCCAATCAAGTAGTTCTCCTTCCGCATCAATCGCATAACCACATCAAGAGCCGAAAGATCCTTGACTACACAGAGTTGCTGTGAGATTTGTAAGCGGACAACCCTTTCAAGGATTTCTGCCCATGGCATGGTCTGAATTTCATTGTCAGTAACATGGAGGCTGCAAAATTAAAATTCAAAACATAATAAAATCATTAAGCATTTATAAGATACCACTAATGCACCAAATACAGAACTAAAACTTCCAGTGTATGTTTTTAACTTATCAAATATAAACTTACCTGTTATAATAGAAATGACGTATTCCAAGAGTATCCTTTAATTGTGCAAAAAACCTTAAAAAACAGATTATCCAATAGATGGAAAATAGCCCCAGATATCCAACAATAATAGCTTTTGAAAGTGTTAAAGGGGTTAATGGGTGCTGGTGAAGAGCTTCCTTAGAAAGATCACATTGCTTAGTTCCAGACTCAAACGCATCCATCCCACACTTTGCATTTCGGAGACCATTCCAATCAACAAACAATAAGAAAAACCCTGAGAAACATATGGTAAAGCCTAGGCTCAGAAGTTCAACTATCCATTTTATGATGATGCACCAAAGGCCTTTCTCACAGTAGTAGCTATAGAGCCGTTCAAAGAACAAGTCCAAGTCAGCAATCGGTTCCACATTCAGAGTCTCACCATTAAGAAGCCCTGAAGGGCTCTCACTACCAGGGCTTGGTGGTACTCTTCCATAGCCAGACAACTCAATTTCAGGAGGAACATCACCTAATAAGCCTGTTGACAAAGAGGATTCACCGCCCCATCTCCACTTAAATATGCCAAGAGAATTTGCAGCCTTTTGCCCCCTGAACATCATTTATAAATCTTGATGGCAGGGAAAAACAGCCAGTCCATCCCCAAATTCAACTGTTTATTACAAACTTCTGTAAACAAGAAGAAAATCAGACAAGTTCCGTTTTATGCTGTATGTATGCATATGCTCAGATGCATTGAGAGTTGGGGGGGGGGGTAGTAGAAGAAAAACAGAAAGCTAATCCCCTGTAACGTGCATTGGAACTGTGAAGAGACTGACTCAACAACATTATGGACGTATCATTTCAATATAAGTTTCAAATATTGAAAAAGAATACCTAATTCTTACAAAATATTTGTCCTAATTCTTACAGTAATCAATGAAGTTCAACTACCTGCAAATCATAAGATGCAGCAATCTGATCCAAGAAAATTAACTGCGATCCTGAACACAAATAGTAACGACTAAATGCACAACCATTATAAATAAACCATAAAACATAAATAAATGAATAATATATGGAAGAAATACACCAAACTGAGATAAAATTTCAGCAGATAAATTGGTTCTCATTCTTAGTTCAAATAAGTTCTATTAAATAACGCCCCACCCAAGAAGAAAACTTAGCAGGGGGAAAAATGCTAAAAAGAAGGTAATTCTTGGTAAATTTTAAGTCAAACAGAGACTCTAATATCAAATACAAAAAAAATCGGCTTAAAAAACAAAACTTCACCCAAATTATATCCATAAATTCTACAAAAGATAAGAAAGTAGACAAATACCAAGGCAAGATTATCCATTCATGAAAATAAACAACAAAAGGTATTGGAATTTACCTCCGACCCACCGACGAGCAGCTCCAATAACACCCGAAAGAACAAAAGAGGCCAACACCCACTACGGATTATTCCGCAATAATCAAGAAAAAAAGAAGCTTGACCGTTACCCGCAGAACTTGAATAAAATAAGAAAGAAAAAGAAGGGAAGGGAAGGGAAGGGTTTGTTGCGTGGAAGAAAATAAAAAAATAAAAAGATTGAATTTGTGAGTGAATCGTTTTATAATTACTAAGAAGTTAATCAATTCAACAAGTTAAAGAAAAGGGTATCCTTGGGCTTCTTCTTCTCCTGCTCCTCCTCCTCCTCGTCTGTGAAAATTAAAGAAAATCAATAAAAATGAAAGAAGGAGACGTGAAGGTGAGTAATACCTCTTATTGTTTTGTTTGAGCAGCCGAAGGAAGGAAGGAAAAGGAGGACTTTTTGTCTTTCGTTTCTTTGTTTCGGTGATGGCAATAACTTTTTGCTGTAATGAATACAATCTCGGCCTGCAACAAAGTCCAAACTCCAAACATGTTTTAGTTGTTGTATTTCCTTTTTGTTCTAAGCTGTAATTTGGTTTATATCGAATGGGCCTTTCCAATAAATTTGGAACTCTAAAAAACTTGTTGGGCCTTTTGGTTAATGGATCATTTCGTTTTGGGTCCTATTGGCTGATTTTAATAAATGAAAACCGTGCAGAATGTCATATCCCTGCTTTACTATATAACCGTTTACTCAGATATCCGTTTACGCTACTCTCCAAACAAGCCTTAAAGGAATCCGCGGGACGCAACGAATCAATTTGGCGGGAATACACGTGTCAAGCATCGGTAGGTGCTCCATCTATGGTTTCCCGCCAGGATAAAAACCCTCTTTATATACTCCCCATCTTTATTTCCTCCGCTGTAAAGTCCACTCTCAACGCTCCCCTCTACCTTCATTTTTCGCCTCTTTTTCTGTTTCTCTGTAAATATTCAGCTATGAGCTCCTCAGATTCTCTCAAATCCACCCCTCTGAAGCCGAAAGCTTCTCTCAGTCTAACCTCGAAATCGCCCGTTTCCAAAACCCCAGAAAAGCAATCCTCCCAGCTCCCCAACCGTGCTCATAACCGTGGGATCGCCCTCTCCATCAAGGAGATCCGGCAAGTGGCTCAGAGCCGGCCTAAACCTCCTACCGACCAGATCAAATCGGCCCGAAAACAGATTTTATCCTGGCCCAACGAATCTCCTCCACCCAGAACCTCCAGTGGCCGTCCTGATAAACTCCCTGAAAAGTAAGTCAGTCTCTCACTACACTCTGATTTAGTTCTTTTTTAAAAGCATGATTATTGATTGAAAAGTTTTGGAACAGGTACGAGATGTTGTGCGAATTTTTCAATAGCTTAGATTCTGCAATCCGGCTACTGAGATCGAAAGGGTCAATGCCAACTTTTACTAATATCAGCCCCAAAATTGAGTGCTTAACTGATAGGTAAGTTCACCTAAATCATGTCAGTTAGTGGTGGTTAATGGCTTTGTCCTTTTCAAGTTCCGTGCGATTTGTTTTATTTGGGTCTTTATCTTTTGATGTTTGATGTTGTTTAATAGGAGGTTTACATACTGTCACTTGGCCCAATTGAAGCATGTTTTGCCAGAGGCGATTGAGATAAAGAGGATGCTTGTCTTTGATGAGAAGACTAGTTGTATGAAACCAGATCTCCATGTTAGCATCATTGTGGATGCGATTGACTGTGGGGATAACTCAAAATCTGAGACTAAGAATATGAAGTTAAGGAAGGTTTTTCGAGATCGGCTTGCAGACTATATCAGGGCTCATCCTGAGGTATTTTTTTCAGTTTAGTAATCTTTGATTGTGCATAGAGTTGGATTTAGTTCTGAAATATCTAGTTGGGTTTCAAACCTATAAGCTTGAGGTTTGCTAGCTATAAGATTAAATTGTGGAACTTTATTGTTACCTATGTGAAGCTTTACACTCTGTTGAGGATGGAGGGAAAGCTCTTAATGAAAGGACCAATGATTGGTTCTAAGCAACTGCAAGTATTAATCCCTGATTGCTAGCTATAAGATTAAATTGTGGAACTTTATTGTTACCTATGTGAAGCTTTACACTCTGTTGAGGATGGAGGGAAAGCTCTTAATGAAAGGACCAATGATTGGTTCTAAGCAACTGCAAGTATTAATACCTGATTGTAATAGGCCTTAAATTGAAACAAACATATGTTGTCCTTTTGTTAGAAAGATTACCTTTCAAATCCGTTCTAGGTTTCTAGATCTTAAACTTACCCAATGGTCTTCTTACTACAAAGCACAAACTACCAGAAAAAAAAATGAAGAAAATTCAAGAAAGATTAGGGGTTGTGAAGCTGTTCATATAGAAATGTCAGAAACTGGTTTATTTGTAGCAGTGACCACCTGTTAGGAATGGTGCTTAACCTGTGCATATCTCTTTATTGGATGAAAGCCTTATTTGTATGGAGAAGTGAAGGCCTTTTTATCAGACTAGTCATTCTGACGCTATTCATTTTTAGCATTGACTGCATCCTAATTAGAATGAAACATAAATCACTTTATATTGCTCCCAGATGAAAGCTTTTACTTGAAAAATAAAAGCTCGTAGTTAAGTCCAACGGCTAGTTTTATTCAGCAATTTAACCTATAAGTTCACAATAGGCTTAAGTTAAAAGTAAACATGCAGTACCCTTGGGAACCCAAAAACATTTTAAATATCCGGTGCTCTGGAAGCTAAAAATCTAATGCTGTTCTAATCTTTTTTTTTTCAATTATCGTATTGGGTTGACTTAAATTATTGTGCTTCCAGAGTGATGAAATTCCAGAAGAAGATCTCCCAGAGCCATTCAACCGGTCAAAGAAAAATATACGAAAGAACATGATCAAAGGACCTATTTCATTGTCATCTGATGTGTCATTAACTGATACAATCACAGAGCAACAATCTGTGGCTGCGAACGATGAAGTTGTTCAAGAGGAGGCACAGTCACAGCCATCGAACCACACAAAACCCAATTCAAAACTAGCTTTGGAGACTTTACCTGGTGTAGTTAATGATCTGCGGCCTGTGGTAGCATCGCATGTATCTCGGTCGTTTAGAAAGCGCTTCTCCCTGAAAACCACAAGCAAAGTTCAAGAAGCTGTCCAAAAATGTTCAAATTTTCAAGGTCCGGAGATATGTGCAGACAGATCTGCCTCCAGTGATGAAACTACCTTTGCTCCAACTCCTTACCCGACTAAATTTACATCTAAACCAACTACCAACGAGACACATCCTAAAAATTGCCTCCCTGCAACTCCAGTCAAAGAGTTTAATCCATTGAAAACAGAAGATGAGTCCCCTGTAAAAGCTGGCTGTATTCAGTCCACTCCTGTGAAACTTGCTTCAACTCCTGCTAGGCTGATGACTGCCACGCCTACCATACAACCACAGAAGAGATGTTACATGAGCCCAGATGAAGTTTCTGCTACTTCATCAAACAAGTTGGTACGCCGACCACCACGTACCAGGTCCTTGAAATTTGACGCTCCTATGAAGGAAGAGATGGTGATTGATGAAGTGCAAGTGGTGGCAGGCAAACCAGTTGATAATAACGAAGATGATATTCTTTCCATTTTGCCTGAAAGCCTTCGACATTCCGTAAGCCCACTATGAATTCTTTTTGCTATCATCATTTTTAGATCATGGATTACGGGATAAGTATCATTTAGCTATTTTCTAGTTTCAACTAGATATAGTAATTCCATCCGAAATGAGCCATCAGCCGTTTATTATCCTTGCAGATAAAGGAGAAAGAGAGGAAAGCATTGGAGGAGCAAGATCCAGCAATCTCACAGGCAAAGCGACGGCAACGAATGATTGCTTTCCTACCTAATCTCTTCAACATGATTCACTACCTATTCCAGTCCATAAAGCGCTCTGTTATTACTAAAGAGGAGCTTATGCACAAAATAATTGCTGGCCATTGTGACATTGCTGATAGAGGTAAGCCTTTTTTGTAAAGAGGAGGTCATGATATTTGTCAGGATTATGAAACGTTAGCTGAACAATGTCTTGGCACAGGAGAAGTTGAAGAGCAGTTAAAACTGTTACAAGAGCTAGCTCCAGAATGGATATATGAAAAGACGGCCTCTGCTGGGGATTTACTTGTTTGGTGAGTCTTTTAACTCATTTGACATGGTCCACGTGTTTTATTACAAAAATCCATGATAAAAAATGCTTCTAAAATCTGTGTTATCTAAATATTTGCAGCATCAATAAAGTATCAAGCCCCGAGTCTATACGAATGCGTATCCAGGAGGCAAAATGAGTGGGGAATCAGTGCTCTGTTTCATATTCACAACGGGAGGTTGAAGTTCCTGTCTACTTAGCTGTATTCATATTTGTAGAAAGATGTAAGAAGCTACAATTGACTTTGACCCACTGTGTCTATAACTGCTTTCCTTACCAAAATCAAGGTAAATTATTCATTTCAAATTTATTCGTATCTTCTTTTTTTTTTTTTTTTTTTAAATTAATATTTATAATTAAAAATAATGAATGGTATAAAATAAATTTCAAATATAAAATATTCATGCATCAATAATATTTTTATTGTTTATTATACTGATAAAAATTTTGAAATTTTATATGTTAAATTTTATAAATTTCAAATATAACATTCCTATCTATATACGTCTTTCTTTTATCATATTATTATATTATAGCGGAGACGAAACACGGTGAATATCAAAAATTTTATTTTTATTTTATTAAAATGTATCCAATGAAAATTTGAAACAAGGTCATTTTTTATTGATTCCGTATGGACAACATATCTAAATAGATAAAATGCTTGATTAGATTATGTTGTTGGGCATAACTGCTGTTATTATGTTTGAAATTGAAAAAGGTTTTTCATTGAAAACAGATCTTAATGGATACAAAAAAGGAATTAATTGCACTAATTTATAATTGAAACGGTCAGAATCAGTACAAAACCAACTATGGAAAAAATTGAAGTTTGCATAGAATTGGACACATCTCTTAGCCAATCTTACACTGCCTCCTTTCCTCCCGAGGTTGTGAAGCAGATTGCTGTCCCTGGCCTCGAGTCCTGATGTTAATCTGATCTCTTTCCTTTCCCCAAAATGGCATCTATAGACATTTGTGGTTGGGGTGGAAGTAGGAAAGGAACCATGGGTTGTTGTTTTTACCTTCCCGCATGTAGCTTTTCACCCAGAATAAAGCAACCATAACTGTGGAAAGGGGAATAAACACACAGTGACGAAGACTGGCCCTTTTGCTTTCATGCAACAAGACTGAAGGAAAATAAATATAGCAGGGCATACAATACCCTGGAATATTCAAATTTCAAACTACCGGGCCCAGAACAAACATACCAACACGTTTTTAAATAAACATACCAACGTTACACACAGAATATGTAACAGCCCACATCTTCATTCACCATGTTTCTGGTTTGTGCTGTAATAACTGTGCCAAGACACCACGTTCACATGCTTTTTTTATGTTGAGGAGAATTTCCAACATCATCTTTTTAAGTTTCTGGTCACTTCATTTTTGGGGGTTAATTACTTCTTCAATTTCAAAACATTCTAAATACCCGAACTATTTACTTTTCCCTTTCTTGTCAGTTGCCAACACATGTCACATTTTAGTATTCTTTTTCCCCCCTTTTTTTAATACCTTTAGTTTTTTTTTTCTTTCATTTATTTTCTTTTCTTTCCTTTTTTTTACAAATAAATAAAAATAAAACTAAAAAACAATTTAGGTTATCATTAAATTAATTTTTATTTTTCAATTAACAAGAAAAAAATGTTTATTTGTATTACTTTTATAAAAATATATTTCATTTCATTTTCATTTATATAAATAAATACGAAGAATTATTTCACATACTAGTTTTGAATTTTTTTTTATAAATAATTGACTGAAATATAATATTTTAAAATTTTCTATAATGAAATTGATCCGAACAAAATTTATATGATAAAGGAAAATCTTGGTACATTGTCGGTGGAGAAATTTCACAAGCAATATTAGGATGATAACATGTGTCTTATATGTTATAAAAAAAATATTAAAAATAAATGAGATATATGACAAAATTTTTAATTTACTCGTGGAATTAAAAAAATACTCGAATAGTGTATCAAATATAAACTCATATAAATATTACTTATTTTTTATTTATTAATAAATAGATAAAATAAGTAAAAAAAATGAGAAATATAAGATGGAATACAGAATATATATTATAAGTATTTTTATGAGCCAATAAATTTTATTTGTTTTGGTTTGTAGTTTGAAGAAGAAAATATTGAAAAAAAAAAAAAGAAGAAGAAAAAGAAAGAAGATTAGGAAGAAAGAAAAAATATTATTAAAATATAAAATTTAAATTAGTTCAGTATTTTTAAGAAATATATTCTTATTAAAATATTAGTTTAAATTATTATTTCTTTGTTTGTATTTATTCATATAAAATAAAAAGGTAAAAAGGAAATTGTTATACAATTATTATTATTATAAAAAAACTTAATATTCTTTATTTGTATTACTTTTTAAAAAGTAAAAGAACAACAAAAAATTAAAGTATAAAAAATATATATTACGGCTCAACTGACATCTGATAGAAAATAAAAAGTTAACGAAATGGCCAGTGGCAGTGGATCGAACGGTAGAGATATTTCGAAGACTCAATTAGAATGTTGGAAAGTTTAGAGATGAATTTAAAATTTGATCATAGTTAAAGGACCTATGGTGCAACTAATCTTTTTCTCCTACAAAGTAAAAAGGAGCTACTAGTTTTCTTCTGGGCAAAGAAGAGGTCACTAAGAACTGGTTAAAAAGCGATCACCTGCATTATGTACCATAGAGCCCATGACGTGCAACTAGAAACAGTCAAAATTCACCCTTTAACCCAATTCTCATGAACAGAGGAAAGTCTTTTCAGGTGAAGCGGGGCAGACGGAAGACCCCAAGCTGTGGAATGCAGATCCTTTGTACAAAGTGATGATGATGGTGACCCCAGTCAACGATGTTAAGGTCCCAAGAATTTTAGCTATCCCATGACGGCTTCTTACATCGACTACCTCCATCCTGTGTCAAATACATGAAGAAATTAGAAAAAAAAAAAAAAAAAAGGATTGGTGATATGGAATGAAGTGTCTTATCTACCTGAGTATGTTGGCAATCACGAATGTCAAAGAAGACACAGTGTTGACCACAAATGCAACGAATGTTGGAGAAGAGTATCTCAAACTTGCAAAGTAGATGTTCATGGTTAAGCCGACGGTGTCCTTCCAGCCAGGAGGGGAGGGGGAATAAGAACCAAATCCGTGAGTGTTTCTAGTTTTATGGAAATAAATCTTTTTTGGTCAATATCGGAGTTATCAAAAAGCATAACAGCCTACTCTACCCTATGGGAGAGAGCAAAAATAACTGTAGAACCAGTGCTCGTGTCATCTTTGGGCTTGATTTTCCGGAGGAAAAAAAGAAAGATATCAGTTTGACAATGAACAGTGAAGGAAAATGACAGATTTCATGGTGGAGGAATATTTTGCACCCTCCTTTCCAGGAAATGGGCAAAAGGAGACATCACCAAGTCGGCGATGATAAACCGATAGTTACATAAAGATGAGGATTTAGGCCTTCATTGAATGATGCTTCCACAATGAAGTATGAATTGTCTAACTTATCTGAGCTGCAACCATACTCAGGTGCGGCATATATCTTGCAAACCTCACCTTTAATGCCCAATATGCCATATTTCTGTGTGTTAACTCAAAAACTCTCTTCTCTCCGTTCTCTTTGCTTATAGGTGGAACAGACATATACAATTGACCTAACCACCAAAGCTTTTATTCTTATAGAATTAGAAGCTTATTATATCACATCAACAAGTTCCTGAGGACCTGTTATGATATATATATAGAGATATTTGACAAATATGATATATATATTTGAATATATGAGTGTGGGGCGTTTTTAATAGGATAAAACATAAGGTTTTTAGGCCCAAACAAATAACAACTCTTGTAAGACCCTAATCTCGTATCGACAAACTCTAGAAAATGATTATATATGATACATATGTAAAAACTTGAACTCATATTTATGAAGTTTTTGGATGAAAACGGAAAATACGTTAGCTGCGAGTCACGATATGTAGCCAGTAGCCCGTGCGCGTAGACTGTAGAGCATCATGTTCTTGTGAAATTCTGGTGTAGAAAACTAGCAGCAGACTCAACAAAAGTAGAATGGAGAACATTGAAAGAGCATATATGTTTCTTTTTTATAAGACATTCAGGATTTCTTAGTATGTTTTCCTTTTTACATTTTTAGGTATGCCGTGCGAATATTGTCAAAAGCTTCGAATCTGTTTATGAAGAATAATAAACAGCCAATTTACAAGTTGTAAACCGCCAAATTTAGTGATTCCAATCTAGGATTGTGACCCTAAACTCCATTGAAATAAACCTAACAAGGGAACATATCATCTTGGCATCTTTTCATATATAGCTATGAGCACTCATTTCTCATCTTGCAAAGATAAGTTTTTCAGTGTTAGAATAATTTTGGGTAGGAAAGTAAAAAAAAGGGAATAAGTGAATGATTTTAGCAACTTGCAGAACTATATTAGTTGATGCTAACCATTCTTTTTTAATAGGAATTGAATGGTATTACATAGATTGCCGTTGCTCTGAACCCCACAAAACACTAAATTCTAATACAATTTGTGATTATTGAAAATGACAAATCAATTTATTTTTCTATGCCAATTCTAATGTTCTCTGATGTCCTTCATGGTTCCTCTTGTACTGCCAAAGCTACCTCCTCCTTGTCCGCTGCCTTTATCTCCTTTAGCTCTTGGCCCTTGATGTAAGATTCATCTTTTTCTTTGCCCCATAATAGCAAGTATAAGCCTATGATAACAGTGACTCCACCTAGTATGCTGAGCAATGAAGTCAAAGTGAATTAATTAGCATATGATCCATACTTAGTGCTTTGCTTTTACAACCTTTAAACTTGTTGAATTGACATATTTCTATTTTTTATTCACTTCTTACCTGCCTGTATACAGTTTTTCACCGAAAACAAAGTATGCTAGAACCGCCACTATAAGTGTTTGAAGAGGATTAAACATGGAGACAAAGACTGGCCCTTTCTCCTTCATGCACCATAGTTGAATTAAGATGACAAGCCCCGAGCCAATAATTCCCTGCCATATTCATTTTCATCCTAGCAGGCCTTAGACTTGAATTTGAAATATATATATATATGTGTATAAACTGCGGTAATGGCTATGAAGTTACTTACACAATATGTAATGGCCCAGAAATCAATTCCGAACATTTTGACAGACCAAACACCTGGTTCATGTTGTACTAAAAATGCAAAAACAGCCGATTGTGCTCCCCCGATGAAGCTAATCCATGCTGTGAGTGACATTTGTGCTGGATATTTCCTCATAGTAAATGTCTACAAGGAGTAAATATAAATGTTTTTAAGATAAAGGTTAGGAGATAACTATTACAATCACCTTTTAGTTTTTAGAGAATATATAACGCGTTACCTGCATAATGTACCATGCAGACAATGTTATGCAGCTAGCAATTGTAAGGATCGACCCTTTAACCCAATTCTCATGAATAGAAAGTCTTTTCATGTGAATCGGAGTACCCCACAAGTTCTGCAGTGCAGGTCCTTTGTATACAGTGATGATGGTGACACCTACCAACGATATGAAGGTTCCAAGGATTTTGGCCATCCCACGATGACTCCTTACATCAACCACCTCCATCCTGCATCAAGTTCATGAAAAATATTGTTCCATGAAATCTCCAATTTTTTTTCAACTGTTTCTAAACTTTTAAGAATACTTATTGATTCCTAGTCTCAAACCTGAACAAGATGGCAATTAGAAAAGTCAAAGATGAAACAGTGTTGAAAACTGCTGCCACGAACGTTGGAGAAGTGCACCTCATACTTATAAAGAACATGATGAAGGTTAAACATATCCTGTTTTCCATCAAAAGAAAATATGGTAAGAAAAATTGTAATGCTTTTAATTCTATATACAAAACCTTTGAATTTCATTAGCATAGCGTAAAAGTGAAAGAGTAGTGATATAGTGCCTACCCCATGAGAGAAACCAAAAATATCTCCAAAAACATTGCTACTGTCAGCTTTGGCCTGGATTTCCTGCACAAGAAAGTTAAATCAATTAGGCAGTGTCCAGCCGATTTGTTAAAACAAGTGTGTTCATAATTTAAAAGGGTACAACAAGGTGGAAGTATGGGTAAGTGTTTGCATAGCCAACCTTTCAAGAAAATAGGCCAAAGGAAACATAAGCAAGCCGGCTAGAATAAATCGATAACTGACATAAACATAAGTGTTTAGCCCTTGATTGAAGGCAGCTTCTGTAATGAAATACACAATTGCAGACAAAATTTGCACTAGAACCATGCTTAGATGGTGCTTATAGCTAGCAAAATTTGTCATGAATGTGCCTGCCATATTTTTTGGTTGTGTTACGATGTCCTTGCTGCTTCTTTCTCTTCGCCTATAAATAAAGCTCCAAAGGCATCTAGAAACTGTTGCTGAAAATGATATAAAATTCTGTTGCACTGCATATAGATATGCTCGGGATATATAATATACATATGCTTGCGTGTTTTATCTTGTAAGAATAAATTTTCTCCGTGAAATTTTGTGGTGCAGAATGCCATATGCAGTTTTTAATTAATGCCTGCGCCAATGTACAAGGATTAAAATTAATAATAGAGTATCCTTGTTAAAAAAAAAAAAGGGATTTGTATTATTTTAGCTAACAGTGAAAGGTACAAATCTGTAAAGAAAAAAAATTTGTGAACAAGCAAGAATTAGCTTTCCCATTAGAGCAAGTGTAGTGAAAAGCCTGTTACATCAGGAGGATTAGTCTGTAGTAAAAGGGACACCAGAAGATGTTAGTATCATTCATTGTTATAGCCTTTTAGCCACACTCGTCATCTTGCAAAGTGAATTCTGAAGTGCTTAGAATAATACCGTGTAAGCCTTCTCTTTTTGTGGGGTTTTTTTACTATCTATGTATCCTCTTCAATGGATTTGAAAAGTTAGAGCACTTCCTAGGCAATGATTATTAAAATGTTAATAATGTTAATATTCTTCTAATCTCTTCCTTTTCTTCCCCACCATTTTTATTTCTTTTAGGAGTAGAACCTCTTGGTGCTCTCTCAAGCCTCAAATGTTGCTTTTGACTGTATCAGCAATTTTAATAAGCTGTATCTTTTGACTAGCTACGTTTGTCCATTTCTTTTCATTAAAGAATGAAATGGAAATCTGGGTCTAAAAGACTAAAACTTTATGCGGCTGTGCAGCGAATTCGATTTCTGTGACTGTAATCAGCATGTGGTTTCACTCACATGTTTCATACACCAGACAATATACTGTAATTTGTATAAATTAGAAAGTGAGATAGTCTTGGATAAGAAAGTTCCAGATTATAAGATCCTCTTATTCTTAATACCAATCCACTAAAGGTTTAGGTTCTGTAGAAATCTCCCTTGAACCCGTCTCCATGTTGGTTCTTAAGGATTCCAAAGGGCAAGGGACAACTTGTTTTTGGGTGCAATCTTTAATGGACTCTTTGGTTAGTTATGAGTCCAAAAAAAAAAACAAAAAAAGACACAGGCTTTGGATTGTAGAAGTGTATTTGAACTTGATCATCATGTTTGATTACAACAATGCAAATTCCACATTAAATTATAGATAAACATAGATATAAGTTTTTTTTTTAAATACTTGACATTGCTCTCTGAGCTTAATTTACTTCTCCTGCAAGCTACTAAAAGTAAGTCAAATTCATTTGCTCTCTGGCATGTCATCCTCTTTTGTCCGAAGCCATTTTATGTTTCCTTCACGGTTCATCTTTTTCCACTGAAGCTATCTCCTCCTTCTTGGATACCATTATCTCATTACAATGTGATTCTTGGCTCTTGTTGTAAGACTGCTCTCTATCCTTGCCCCACAACAGCAAGTATAGGCCATTGATAACGAGGAATCCACCTATAATGCTGAATGATCAAGTAAAAGTAAAAAGGGGTGTTTATATTTCTTTTTGCAAGTTTAAAATGTAAAATTGAGTTTTACATTTTACCTGCCTGTGTATAGTCTTTCACCAAGAACTAAATATGCTAGAACCACCACCATAACTGTTTGAAGAGAGTTAAACATGGCGACAAACACTGGTCCTTTCTCTTTCATTCACCAAATTTGAAGGCGGACAAAAACAGCAGAGCATATTCCCTGGAATTTTTAGTTTTCATCCTACCAGGCTTAGGACATGAATTGTGAATGAATGCATTTAAACTGGTTTTAAGAGCCATGGAAGTACTTACAGAATATGTAATGGACCAGAAATTAACACTGAACATTTTGATTGACCATGCTGATGCCTTGTGCTGTAAGCATACTGCAAAGACTGCCGATTGTGCTCCCCCGATACCATTCATCCACGCTGCTAGTGACACTTGTGTTGGATATTTCTTCAAAGTAATTGCCTAAACATTTTCAGGGATTAACTCCTTAGTTATTTTGTAAACTAACATTTTAGTACTTGGCATCATTAGAAGTTAGTACTAATTGATTACCTGCAGAATGTACCATATGGCCCATGTTATGCAACTTGCCACTGTCAGAATAGGTCCTTTCACCCAGTTCTCATGAACCGAACTTGAATGTCTGTTCATGTGAACTATAGCAGCTGACAACCTTTGCACTGCAGGCCCTTTGTACAAAGTGACGGTAGTTACCCCTGCAAAGGATATTAAGGTTCCAAGGATTTTAGCCACGAGGGTTCTTTACGTCGACAACCTCCATTCTGCACCGCAAACATAAAGGACATTGTTTATGAAAATCTCTTTTGAACTGTTCATTTATAAAGGTTTAACGAAAGAGGCACTGAGGCAGTGCATATATACAGTTTTACACTACCTGAGTATGATGGCAATTATAAAAGTCCAGGAAGGAATAGTGTTGAACAGAGTTGCAACGAATGTCGGAGAAGTGTATTTCAAACTTGCAAAGTGTAGGTTAAGGGATGAACAGATTCTGTTTTTATCATCAAGGGGGCAAAATAATTCAAACTCTTTGAATCAAATTGGCATTAACTAGAAGTAGATGGACGTTTATAATTTACTCTACCCTATGAAAGAAAGCAAAAAGAACTCCGAAAACAGTAGAAACGTAAGGTTTGGCCTTGAATTTCTGCAACACAGAAGAACTTCTCATACAATTTACAGTCTCATAAACACAGTTTAAACCAGTGTTGATATAACAAACCTCTCAAGAAAATAAGCAAAAGGAAACATGATGCAGGCAGATAGGCAAAACCGGTAAGTGACATATATATGTGGATTCAGCCCTTGACTGAAGGCAGCTTCAGTAAAGAAATACACAATTGCATAACCAATCTGGGTCAGAAACATGATTAGATGAGGCTTATATCTTTCCAAGGTTGCCATGAATGTGCAGGCCATGTATCCCCTTGCTTTCTGCAATGATAATTACAGTTTTTCTTTTTTTTACTCTTTCCGTTAACTTGTGCTTAGTGCAGGAAATGCATCTATAATAATACCAAATGGAATAGTAATCAGTGTTCTGTACAAAAAAAAGATTCTGGGAAAGGACTGACCAAAGTGGAAAGTTTGCTTATTAAAACAGTAGAGGTTTGTATCATTTTCACTATCTTTGTTATTACTCTCTTTTTCCAAATTCACAAACCCTTTTCATTACAGTTTTCAAGTTTGGGCCATGGTGACAAATATGCTCAACCTGTTAACCATGTTCTAATATGTGTCGGACACGGATACTTTAAATAAAATGAAAAGTCGTGTGACAGTCTTGGAAAGTTAACTTTGCAAATGTACCAGTGATACTGAATGTATTATTCGCTGGAGGGATTGGCGTTTGTGGAATCTGATTACCTGTTATCCTCAGATACTTAAACAAGAAAGTAGGAATAACTTTGCAAGTTGGAGCACCGATTAGGCGCAATAATAACTTGAAATTAAATATTCTTCTTGCTGTTTAGTCTTTTCTTCCCCTCCATTATTTTGGAGCAGAAAAGTGGGAGTGCTTCCAATCTTTGGTGCTTCCAATCACTGCCTTTTATTGTGTTTAAATTAGTTTCATCTTTTGATAATTGAACAATGTTTCTCAATTAATTTATAACACAAAAAAGGAAGCCTGCATTAGAAAGTAATGCTATCATGCATCAGAGTCAACTTTTTATAGGAATATGAGTTATATAAAACCCTTTTCATCACATTTTATTATACACCAAGCCACAAATATTATAAATAGAAGAGTCAGCGTTACGGTGGAATGAGCAAGCTCCAAATCCTCCCTGAGTCATCTCCATGTTGGATGCCTCCAGGTTCTACAATAGGGTCCTAATGAAAGTCAATCCCAGTTTTCTTAGGTCTTTGCAGAGTGGGAGCATTACTTGCTATGTAGTCAGCCATGAAAGTTACCAATAAAATAAGCGAAAACAAGCATCACAGCGCATATTGAATAAGTTTCATAGGCCGACATAAAGATTCGGACTTGGGTTGGAAATTAAAAACAAGTTGGAGATCAAATTTGATGCTCTGAGATACCAAAAAAAAAAAAACATATTTTGATGCTTAGAAAATGCAACGAACCCTGTTTTTGTTTGGAAATAAAACAGGATGCATGTGTTAACGAGGCAAACAAATGCTTTCAGATAATGGGAAGAAGAAGTGTTAAAAGGAGGTTTCAACTTGGCCATTCTGGCTTTTTTGTTTTTTCACCATGTTTGGCATCTGAACATAATATCTGTTTCCCCAAAATAAAGTATAAGTGGATGTCTCCATCTTCCAGTTACTGAAAGAATTGCATTCCACTGTTTCCTGCGAGTATATGAGTGATATTTCATGTTTCCATTTCTACCAATGAATATGATGATCATCATCATCATCAAAGATATTATATTCTTATACGCGGCTCGGCGGAATTCCATCGTCAGTACATGGAACTCACACTGTCGCACATATCCTGCTTTTAGGAGTGCATTTGAAGATTGTATTAACCCTGATGTTGAACGGGATCTGTTTAAAAGAATATTTGAGCCCCAAATTTATATATTCATTTGAAGAATAATCTAATTGATTTTGCAGCAAGTTGTTTCTAAGTGAATCAGTTCCTGGAAAACTATGAGAAATATTGTTTATTCCATTTATTTAGCTACAAAAGTAGGGTTTTTTATTCAAATATTATAAAAAAAAATTATTAATAACCAAAATGATATTCCGAATTATTATTTATCAAAATGGTATGTTTAATTAAGTTGAGAGACTCTAAATGGCGGCACAAAGGGGTATTTCTGACACGTGTTTTTTATTATTATTTATTATTTTTATATATTTAAAATAAAAAAATATTATTTTATTAGTGGAAGGACTTAAAGTGGCGGCACTCATGGTTTTTTTAAAGAAAAATACGAGAAAAAAATACCTGACACCCAGTGGAGGAACACGAAGTGGTGGCACCAATGGAGGGTTTTTAAGTGGCGGCACTAAGGGGTGTTTTGCCAATTGGTAGCACCCCACTGTGCCGTGTGTGTGTGTTTATTTTATTTTAATTGTGAAAATTAATTTGGGTGGTTGAGAATTTTTAGGATTTGTGATAAAAATTAAATGAAATAAAATTTTTGTTATAAAATAGGAAAGGGGGGAGCAAATAAACGAGAAAAGAAAGAAAGAAAAGAAAGAAAGAAAGGAAGAAGGAGAGGAAAGAAAGAATAAAGAAAGAAAAGTAATGTGTTCGTTTTTAAATTTATTTCAGTATGATATCTTTTTAATCGTATTTTATTTATTAAAATTTTATTTAATTTTTAACAGATTTATTGAAGATGAATAATCAATTTTTTGTATGCATTTATTTTGATGGAATAATTTTGAGAACATCGGTTATATGTATATTTGATTGTCAGGAACAAACAAGAATGAGATTTCGTCGAAATATCTCGGTTGATTATATGAAAGCAAAGATTAGAGCAAAAATTTTAGACGTTATGGAAGAAGGATCTCGAAACTTTTCTACAAGTTTCCAGTTTCGACAGATCCCATCAAATTCACCGAGATGGAACTTGTAGACGATGAAGACGTGGAGACAATGATCGCTCTTTATTGTTCGAATCAAAGTAACCCAAATACACCGGTTCAATTGTTTGTCGAGTTAGTTGATGTGGAACCTGTACAAAATGAAGATCCAACTCCATTAGAAAATGAATATTCAACTCCGTGTATGGTGGTTCCAGTATCGTACATTGAAAGTCAATCAATCGTACGTGGGCTAGACATCGATCTTAATGCTGCTGCGCCCGAGAATGATGCAGATCAAGATGGTGGATATGATAGTAGTATTCCTTTTGATAATGAAGTCGATATTGATAGTGATCCGGATGTGGATGAAGTCCCAGATGATATTGACGATGAAGGGGCGAATGACGATGAAAATCCAGTTACACATATTGTAATGCACAATAATCCTACCGGGGCACACATGTAGCTTATAAACCCCGATGCGACACATGTTGAGTTCACGGAATACCTTGAAATAGTATCTACTCACCGATTGGCCATAGCAACAGATTGTGAAGAGTTTTTTGTAGGCCAAAAATTTAAATCCAAGGAAGAGTGTATATTTGCTAATAAACGATATAGCATGGATCTGTTGATAGACTACAAAATCACAGTGTCTAAATCGACATTGTATATTGGGGAGTGCTGGAAGTTGACGGAAGGTTGCAAGTGGCGGGTGCGAGCTGCATTTATCCAAAAGTCGCAGTTGTGGGAGATAAGAAAAATTGATGGGCCTCACACATGCAGTTCAACACGTTTGTCAGAAGATCACCAGAAACTTGATTCCAGAATCATCTGTACACATATCATGCCAATGGTTAAGGACGATCCAACCATCAAGGTTTCTACACTGATTGTGGACATGCAATCACGATTCAATTATCGGGTTTCATATCGAAAAGCATGGATTGCGAAATAGATGGCAATGGAACAATTGTTCGGTGATTGGGATACATCATACAATGAGCTGCAAGGATGGATAGCCGCAATGCGACAGTACGTGCCGGGGATTGCGATTGAGTTGGTGACACGACCTTATTATGGCTCAGATAACAACATACAACCGGGAAGAAAATTTTTCAGTATATTATTTGGACATTTGATCCCTGTGTTCGAGCATTTCCTCATTGCAAGCCATTTGTCCAAGTAGATGGGACGTGGCTATACGGGAAATTTACGCAGATCCTACTAATTACAGTGGCTCAATATGAGAATCAAAACATGCTCCCAACAGCATTCGCTATTGTCGACAAAGAAGACATGGAATCTTGGGAATTCTTCTTGAGAAACCTGCGGAGGCATGTGATTTATAACGATAATATTTGCATCATCTTTGATAGAGGGAAGGGTATTATTGTGGCCATTAAGCGTACTGGTGTACCATGGAAATCGGTTTACTACAGCCGACACATTGCGACTAACTTCCAACGAGAATATAAGAATGCAGACTGGCGGAGACAACTTGTGAAAATGGGTAAAAAAATTAAGTTCCAAATTATATTTTTAAGGTTTTAATTTTAGACTATAACTTATGTTTTCTTAATATTCCTACAGCGTATGAGCTAGAGCCACACTGATTCCGACAAAGAATGACTAGACTTGAGCGTGACATGGAAGGTCAAACGAACAAGCCTTTACGCGAGTGGTTGGGTACCATGGAGCCGTGGTAATGGTCTCTAAGTTTTGATGAAAGGTATCGATATGGTCAAATGACGACCAACCTGGTAAAGTCGATTAACAGCGTGTTCAAGAGAATACGACATCTTTCGATTTCATCTGTGTTCTCCGCTACGTTCTATAGGCTAGCTACCTTAATGCCAGTAATGGGGATGCGACAAATCGATCAGATGAACGCCGGACACGTGTTTGTCGAAGCTGTCAGGAATGCAATGGATGCAAACCGTCAAAGTGCGAGGATGATGAACGTTAAAATATATTCACTACAGTTTCAACGATTTCAAGTTACTGAGACCATTGGGCGTCAACTTGGTATCCCACTTAGGTCATACGGGGTTTATCTCCAAAATAGACACTACGATTGCAGGAGGTTCGATACACTTCGTTATCCCTGTGCGCATGTCATTGCAGCTTATGCTAAAGTGACGCTCAATGTTGAACAGTTCATCGACTCCGTTTACACTCTCCAGCGTACGTTACGTATTTGGGAAAATGAGTTCCCCGTCCTGCCTGACTTGTCCACATGGGAGGTACCTCCGACGACTTTCGAGCTTATCCCGAACAAAGGTTTACGAAGAAATCCGAAAGGTCGTCCCCATATCACCAGAATCTGCAACGAAATGGACATTATGGAGAAAACAGACGGCGGCAAGTTGTGTGGACTGTGTAGGCTAGCTGGGCATACTCGGCGTAATTGCCCTCAACGAACCTATCATATCGATCAGTCATCCGGATCGAGTAGGGCCTAAACCCGGTTCATCATCATATACCTCTTACTTTTATTTTCACATTAATTTTCAAAGTTATCCACTTGCGTCACAGTCCCTAAATTATTTATATCTTGTGGTAAAGAATTCAAAATTATAATCCGTTTGATGTTTCTGAAATTAGACTCAAATATCTTTTTACCATAAAAATTTCAGAATTTTTACTTTAGCCAATTTGTACAGTAAATTCTTCCAATTTACCCCTTCTCTGTTGCCTGACAGTTTCGACCTTTCTTCACTAAAAATTATCTATCTTTTTGTACAAAGATCAAATGATGTTGCTGTCTGTTTATTTTGAAAATAGACTCATTAAGGAATTAACCATATAAATTTAAGTCTTTAATAAATTTTCTTCAAAAATATCTCACTTAATAAAAATGGTAAAATTGCACTTTAAGTCCCTAGGCCTTCCAACTTTACAATTTGGCACAAAACTTTGCCTCCAAAAATATCTTCCACCTAATTACTATTTTGCCCCTCCTTAATCAATCTAGTGTTTACGGTTTAGAGTTTTAAGTCTAGTGTTTATGGTTTATGGTTTCAAGTTTAAGGTTTATAATTTAGGTTTTAGGGTTTAATGTTATGAAATTTAAATAAATGATCAAATAGGTTAAAATATATGTACATTATGAAGAAAAAAATTCATCATTATAATTCATCAATAGTCAAATATAAACACTATTAGATACAACCCTAGTATCCATGATTAGATGGTGTGGTTCTCGGGGTATATCTTCGTGGTGGTCGGCGTTTACGTCGAGGTTACTCGTCAAGTTCATCGTCATCATTAGGGTCCATTTGCCCTAGAGGAGTAGAGTATTGCTCGGGAGGAATAGAGTATCGCTATGGCTCGTCAAACTCAGCCTGATATCCTTTCCTTGAGTATTGCGGTGGCTCTTCAAATTGAGGTTGATATCCTTGGCTAGAGTATTGTGGTGGCTTGTCAAACTGAGGCTTATATCCTTGGCTTGATGAGCTATGCATATGTGACGATCCCGCAAAATCAGGAGATAAAAATCATCGTCATCCAATACCTTTTCATCCTCCTCTTCTTGTTGCTCTGGCACAAGTTGTGGCTTTGGGGCAAGAGCTACATGATAGGGGCGATCTTGTCGAGACATGTATGGGGGAATTATCGTCGATGAAGCACCAAGTAAATATGGTTTCCCAACCTCAATGAACCACTGCATGTACTACACCGATAGCTGTAAATTCGGAGTGTACTCCATCGGATGTACTCGCATCATTCGGTTGTTCCACACATAAACATATTGTCCATGCACACTCCCCCATTCACAATTTGCTTTCCCCTTTTTCTCTATCCCATGAATAGACCCTAATTGGAATGGCGGCTACGGGATAGGCTGTTTACAACCAAACTATCGGAGTACTCGATCCCCGACATACCACTTCACTGTTTGAAAATTGATTATCGGTGCGTTAATGCACCATTGGTCTGAGTGGGGGAATGTCGAGGCGGGAATAACAGCGGTAATTTCTAGCTGTATATATGGGGTCCAGATGAACTGGACAATTAATAGCATGTCAAGATATTAATAAGAGTAAAGTAATATAATTTAGTAACATGCAACCATATTAACACGAGTCAAGTAATATAATTTAACATGTTAATGAATAACATACCCCTTCCCTGGCATATTGCTCGAGCATCAAACGATACATGGGAACTGCATCCCGATCTCCGGTTTTGTTTTTCATCTAAGAAAACAAAAAATAACTTGTTAGAATAATATAATTAATAAAATACGTCAAATAATTAAAACTTAGGGTATATGGTAATCACTTGTTAACGAGCGGGAAAACATAAGTTTGGTGCCTAACGGATGCCAAGAATGGTATCCGATATAGTGCCCAAGATTGCAATAGCACTAGGCATCCACCTATATCCCGAGAAGAAGGGTTTGTGGCGCGACAAAGTTCTCGATATAGCATGGCAAGCACCGTAGATCCCCAACTATATTCATGAATCTTTCACAAATCTCTTAGTAAGGGTAAATATATCAAGTGGATCTTATTGTTATTTGCGTCCGGCATGAGTATGCCCCCTATCATTAGCAAAATATAGGCTCGAACGGCCCAAGAAACCTCCATTTCAGTTTCGTTTTCGGGCAATATATCATCCGTGTGTTTGAACCGGATTTGGAATAGTGATAAATTAGAATAGAGAATTATAAATGTTTAGTGAAGTAAGGAAGGTTAGAAATTTTTTTTTTAAGGATTAAATAGTAAAGGAGAGAAAATATGGGGGATTAAATAGCGAATTATCTGAAATGAATTTTGACTCATCATGGGAATTAGATTGATTGAGGAGGGGCAAAAGAGTAATTTGGTGGAAGATATTTTTTTTTGAGGCAAAGTTTTGGGCCAAAGTATAAAGTTGAAAGGCTCAAGGACTAAGAGTGTAATTTTACCATTTTTCTTAAGTGAGATATTTTAAGTGAAAATTCTAGAGAATTTGAGAGAAGAAAAAGCTGGTTAAAAATATGAAAATATCATCTTTTTCATTAAGTTAGCCGTCCATGGCCTTTTCTTCCATTTCCAATTTTGCTTTTATTCCAAATAGGTCCTTCCATCATTTTTAAGCTTTCCAAACTCCAAAACCTTCCATTTTCTTTGGAACTTCTGAAAGAAAGTCATAAAAGAGAGTTAGTAGACACCTTAAACTTCTTATAGAATTAATTTTGAGGTGTGAGAGAGATAAAGGACTAAATCGAGAAAATTTGAATTCAAGGGTTAAGGTAAGAAATGGTTAAATTCTCATTATATACATGTATTTTACTGTTATTTAGCATGGAAATCATTGAATTATAGCATTTAGCTTACATGTGTTTGTGTGAAATTGAAGAGAAAGAGAAGAGAGGCAATGATCAAATTGAAGACAAAGGAAAAGAATAGAACAAGGGGTAAAAGAGAAGGAAATCAGCCTTTTTGTTGTAAGTACTACAAGAGTTTTGAACTATGGTTTAATTTCTCTAATGGTATATGAATTATTAGCATAGAAATTGTTAGATAGGTACTTGATTTGAATGTTTATAATGATAAAATGAAGGGATTAATGTGTGATTTAGTAAAACAGTCTGGACAGAACAGAGGATTAACTTCGAAAATTCACTAAAAATTGTATATAAAGAGTTAAGGGTCCTATTATATATTAAATTAAATCTTATTGAGTTTAGTTTCATATGGAAGAAACGGTGATGGAAATGGATCTGTAAATTCTGAGATACAACTAATTTTGTGTAACAAGGTCAGAGTAGGTACGAGTTCCCCTGTTCTAACTTTGAAAAATCATATAAAAATGTAGAAAAATAATTATAGACTGATATTTATATGTCTGCATCCTTAATGAGTCTATTTTCAATATAAACAAACAGGAACATCATTTGATCTTTTTACTTAAAGATAGATAATTTTTAGTGAAGAAAGGTCGAAACTGTCAGGCAGCAGCGAAGGGGTAAATTGAAAGAATTTACTGTACAAATTAGCTGAAGTAAAAAATCTGGAAATTTTATGGTAAAAATATGATTGAGTCTAGTTTCAGAAACATCAAGCGGATTATGATTTCGAATTCTGTAGCTCAAGATATAAATAATTTACTGACAGTGACGCAAGTGAATGACTTTGAGAATATAAATATGAAGTATTTGATGATATATTTATGTGAGATATATCATTTATGAGAAATTATGCTAATTGAGATTGTGCCCAAGTAGACAAATTAGAACCATTGTGATATTAGTGGCATGCCATTAAGGAACACTAGCGCGCTCTCTGATTAGCACTGTTTGTGCTCTCTGTTTAGCACGTCTCGTGCTCTCTGTTATTAGCACTGTGTGTGCTCTCTGATTAGCACTTTGTGTGCTCTCTGACTAGTACTTTGTGTACTCTCTGTTTAGCACTGTGTGTGCTCTTTGTTGTCCAACACTTATGTGCTCTCTGTTTGTTCCGTATATCCTAACGGTTCTATGAAAGTCTACTAAGGGCTAAACTACAGAAAGTTGATAAAAGTGTAAGTTGTACCATTGTGGTAAGTTACAGGTTACATGTAAGAAAAGCAAGAAGTTTATATGCATGAGTACTTAAATGATCATTCATTACTTTTGTAGTGCTTACTAAGCCTTCACCGGCTTAACGCGTTTATTTTAACGCGTAGGTACAAGGAATACAAGAAGGTAGATCGGGACCTCTCATTACATCACATCACTTGGAGCTCAAATTTTGGTATATTACTTTTGATGTAAAATGACATGTACTATGGAACTTATATGTGTACTTATTAGATAAACAAAAATGTTGTTTTGTGTGACGAAATGAAATGAGGTATTTTGGATAAAAAAAAAAGTTGCATGACTCGGTTTATTTTAATGTAATACTTTTATATCGGGTTTATGCATATGAACCGGATATAAGGGTGTTACAGGCAAGTGCTGAAAATTTTTCTTCAACCACGTAAATAACAACGACGTGAAGTCATTGTTATTACTAGATGAGCGACCTAGTAATTGGATGCACATCGTTGCCGGCTCTTGAAACGAACTAATATCGGTGACCGTTACACCATTGATTGGTAGTCCTAGTTGGACCGCAACATCCTCCAATGTCACAGTGCACTCCCTACAAGGCAGATGAAGTGTGTGGGTCTCCGGGCGCCAACGCTCCACCAATGCACTAATTAAATCATATCTTAACTCAATTTTTTTGATCAATGCCGCTAATCCAAATCCAACATCCCACAAGTACGGAAGCAGACGTTCATGAGGGGGAAATTTGAGGCCCTGTGCATGACCGCTCAATGAACGATACGCGAGCTCTTCCTGTTAATTTACAAAAATAGTTAGTATAACCAAAATTAATTTTGTAAACAAATAATAATATCGTGAATGACATAATGAACAAATAATAATTTTTTTATATTCATATTGGCTTGGTGTGTATCTGCATTCACCGATTTGGCTATGTAAGGACGTTCCGAGTTAATTAATGAAGCCATTCTACAACTTGAAAAAAAATTATCAATTAGTTCAATACATAAGTTTGTCAATAGAATACAAAAATAATAATTAAATATCAAAATGTATTATTTACTAAAATGGTACAAAATATATATTTATATACCAAAATAGTATCCACACACCATTATTTACTAAAATGGTACAAAATAAATACTATTTTGATAAATAATATGATGGGGATATTATTTTGATAATTAATTATTTTTTATATTATATTTTGATAATTAATTAGCTAGGTTTAACTTTTTGTGAATTATTAAAAATCTCTTATTTTTATAAAATAATAAATTTATTTTGGAGTATTTTTATCTTTTTATATTTTATATAATTTAAATTTAAACATACATATATTCACATGATATCCAAATTAAAATTATTAATTTTACCATTTAAATAAAAAATATTTAAAATTTTATATTAATTTTTTATAATTTTATTATATAACTAATTTTACCCGTATTATATAATTATTTTATAAATATACTCTAATATTATTTCAATTAAATTTTTTAATTTCATACTTGTAACTAATTTTAATTATAACTTAAAAATGGATTATTGTTTATTTTATTAAACACTTGTAATAGTTTTCTTTCACATTTTATTAAACAATCTTATAACTTGTATAATAAAATTACTAACTAACAAAATTTAAACATTATTAAATTTTAAATCAATAAATATGAATAATATTTTTTACTTACTACTACTAACAACAAAATAAAATTATTAACTAGCAAAATTAAATTAAAGTAAATTAATAATAACATAATAACTAAACTTACATTTCTTCTTCTCCTCTTAATTTACTCACCAACTATAACAACATTAAATAACAAATCAATTAAAAATTAAATTAAAGTAAACAAAAAACTTAAAATAATCAAATTAACTAACAAATTAAAATATTTTAAAATTAATTTTAAAATTAACCATACTTAAAATATTAATTAAACTTACCTTTCTTCCACTCCTCTTAATTTACTCTTTTAATCAACCTATTAAACAAATAAAATTATAATAACAAATCAATCACATTACTACTACTAACTAACAAATTAAAATATTTTAAATTTAAATTTAAATATAAACACATTACCTTTTTTTTCCTTCTCCTTTTTCCCTTCTTCCTTCTTTCTTTCTTTCTCTTTTTTCTTTCTTTTTTTTCTTCAATTTTGCTGGTCCCCACCTCCCCACCTATTTTATAATAAAAAAAATTATTTTATTTAATTTTTATCACCTACTAAAAATCTCCAACCATTCAAATTAATTTCCACCTCTTAAAAAACCCACACAAACACACACACACGGCACAATGCGCTGCTGCCAAGTGGCAAAACACTCCTTAGTGCCGCCACTTAAAAACCCTTCATTGGTGCCGTTACTTCGTGTTCCTCCACTGGGTGTCAGGTATTTTTTTCTCGTATTTTTCTGTAAAAAAACCCTGAGTGCCGCCACTTTAAGTCCTTCCATTAATAAAATAAAAAAATAAAATAAACACGTGTCAGAAATACCCTTTTGTGCCGCCACTTAGAGTCCCTCTACTTAACTAAACATACCATTTTGATAAATAATAATTTGGGGTACCATTTGGGTCATTAATAATTTTTTTTGTAATATTTAAGTAAAAAACCTTACAAAAATATGAACTATGATAATGAACTAAGCCCAATTCTATTCATAACCATGAATCATAACCTTCGGACTTGGTCTTAAGTGTACACACATTGGTTCCCTAAAGCCATAAAATCATAATAATAATTTCTTAGAAATTAAATGATATTTGTAGTCAGGGTAAATTATATCTATGTTTAATCATTTAAATAAAAAAAAGTTATATTTTAATCACTCCATTGGTTTCTAAGGCTCATTATGCTAAAGTGGAATATAATACACAAACTTACTGAAATGCAGGTTAAAGAAATGGAGAGGAGAGACATAGCTAAACCAATAGCTTCAAGGCCTACTTGCTCCAGTTAAAGAGATGAAGCCAACCATCGCTGGGAGAACCAACAAGAGCATGAGAGAAGCAGAAAGAGAGAAGTTGGAGAAGATTCAAGGCGGAGAAACATATATAGTAGCGGTTGTCAGAGAGACCTTAGGGGTTGGTGTCGGAGAGATGACGACGGGAGCATGAAGGTTTCAACTGATGTTGCAGAGATGATGAGGGGCAGTGATGATGGTGAAACCTAAAGCTACATGTTTCAATTTTATAGCTAGTGATTAAAATGATCGAACACATAAAATAACAAAAATTTTATTTAGGTGCCTAAAGTGAAAATTTTTAATACTTGAGTGACCATTTATGTAGTTTACCCTTATAACAAAGACGTTTGAGAAATAACGAATCACATTGTTTATTGTAACTGAAAAAGAAACTTCAAGACAACCAAAACTTAGAAACATTAAATCCTCACTGTTACTCGATAAACCAAAAAGTTCCACTTTTCCCTGTTACAGTCCTTAAATATCATTCTTTGTTCAAGTGGATAAAACACTCAAATTAAGCAACCAAAACAAAGGACTAATTGACAATTGGAATTCATAGTCACGGAGACCTCCAATGGCGTTGACAAATATGACTATGCAAAAGAGCTGAAGGAATTCATTGACACAAATGCTGGAGTGAAAGGGCTTGTGGATTCTGGAATTGTAAATATTCCTAGAATATTCATCAAGCCGGAAGAGGATCAAAATCAATCATCTTTACAAACTACTTGTACCACTCATCTCCAGGTTCCTATAATCTACTTGAATGGCTTGGAGAGTAGGCAGCGAATCCAGATTGTCAACAACATACGCCAAGCAGCTCAAACATGGGGTTGCTTCCTTGTCATCAACGATGGGTTCCCTGTTTCCTTGCAAGAAACTATATTGGGCAGCGCACGCCAGTTCCACGAGCAACCCCAGGAGGTGAAAGCGCCATGGTACTCACTTGATGCCCAAAGAAGGGTCAATTTCTACAGCAATGGATATTTCAGTGCATCAACCTCGGCACAATGGAGGGACATTTTAACCTTTTTCCATGTTGAAGAGCTTCAGAAAGAACAATTCCCTCAAGCTTGCAGGTAGGAAACGTCTCCCAGCCTAGTCATTCCCTTCTTAATTCCACTAATTGTATACGTTTTATGTGCAGGGATGCCATGACTGAGGACCTGAAACACATAATGCAACTCAAGGAGACCATCTCTGAATTGCTTTCAGAGGCTCTTGGGCTCACCCTGACTTCCTCGAAAGAATCGAGTGCCTAAATTCTGCTTCCACTTCTTTCATGTATTACCCGGCTTGCCCTGAACCAGACCTGACATTCGGTTTAGGAGAACACACAGACCCAAATTTCTTGACATTATTGTTACAAGATGAGATTGGTGGTCTTCAAGTTCTTAACCAGAACAAGTCGGTTGATGTACCACTGGTGAAAGGAGCTGTAATGGCAAATTTGAGAGACTTAATGCAGGTATGCCAGACGACCTTTTGATCTTAAACAAGTGTAAATTCATTAATATAACTAATATATGGTTCAAAACATTGATGATATGTTACTGTATGCATTACTTAGTTAACTATGACCATTTTCTGTGATTGAAGCTGATCAGCAATGGCAAATTCAAAAGCGTGGAGCACAGGGTGCTGGCAGGACGGATCAGTCCCAGGGTGTCGGTTGTGAGCTTCTTCTTTCCTGCCAATGATGGGAGGTAATATGGGCCAATAAAAGAGCTTTTGTCTGAAGAAAACCCTCCTATATACAGAGAAACTACAGGTCTTGAATATATAACCTATTATCGAACCAAGGAGCTTGATGGCAGGGCACTATCTCATTTCAAACTGGCACCTTAGTTGAAGCTCTTTATTTTATTTTCTACAAAAAAAAAAAGGATTTAATCCCTAATTTATCTAAATCTAGATATCGATAGCAATAAGATAGCCAGACGAGATCATGGCTCGATTCATTCTTTGGAGAATAATTTTATGTTAACCAAGTAACCTATGCTGCTTCTAATTAAACTACTAAATTCTTTCAATATTGACAATTTTCCAACACTAATTTAAACTACTCATACCATATATTAATTTATTACAGTCAGCTTGCTCGAATTGCTCATACTGGAGCTTGAATTTGACTTCCTAAAAATTCATGTTGATTTCTCCAACTGGAAACAAGTGACTTGATCACAAATTCACAAACCCTAATCACGAAAAATACTCATTTCAATTTCCATTGCAACTTACTAATGATTCAAAGGGTAATCAAACCACATGCTTAACAAATAAACAACTGAAAGATACCCATCAGTTTTTTTCAAGAGAAACGTATATTGCTAAGAGAATGATCAGATAGAGCTAATACTAAAGATGCCATCATCATGGCAATCAAACCAATAGGGAAACAATATCACAGTCATCATTTCATTCTCCCAACACCAAAAGTTACTTTCAGAAGTTGTAAACTGAGAAGCAATGGGGTTCCCTTTTTTTTTCTGTTTGTTTTGATTTTCGGGGTCCAAAAGCAAAGCACAACAATAATTTAACAGGGAGAGAAATAGCAAAGTTTCAAAATTTGTCAAAAACAATAGCAAAAAAATAAAAACAATGCCATCAATTTGCAAAAGGTAAAGAGAATGATCAGATAGAGCTAATACATTGTAGATGCCATCATCACGGCAATCAAACCAATAGGGAAACATTCAGTTCATCATCTCATTCTCCGATTACCTTAAAAACCAACAACAAATTCCTTGACGGTGTTAAAATCAGAAAACTGTAACCCAAAGCAAAACAAAGTAAGCTAAATGAAAAGTAGAACAACCTTGGAAAACCAAAACTGCTCTGCAGAGTCGGCTTGTTGGGACTTCCCCAGTAATTTGAGCTTGAAACAGAGAGCAATAAAGAAGAATTTATAGGTAGTGACTAGTGAGCTACAACTTGAAACCCTAATATATGAGTCTGTCGACTTAGTTCCAGGCTTAGAAGCTTTCTTTCAGCCTTTGATATACGGCCCAAGCCCACATCCCTGCATAACCCTCACCTCTACAGCCCTGCTACAGTGTTTGCCGCCATGGAGCATGACCAAGCGCCCCCCGTCAAGCTCCTTGAGAAATGACAACCACCGTTTATATCTTATTACTTTCGAGTCTAATTGGCTCTATCTCTGCGATGACTAAACAATTCGCCTGAAGCTTCTTGCGCTATCTATGTAAGTATTTTACTTCAGCTCTTATTTTAATCCTTCTCCATCAACAATTATCAACTTAGAATTTTAACCCTTTGTCTATTTATAATGCAATTTCTGTCGGGGTTGTATTTAAAACCGAAACTTTTGGTAAAAATCTAAACTTTTTGTTCAGTTTTCGTGGCAACAGAGTAAAAATTCAATCTTTATTGCTGAACCTTGTATTAAGTGCCTCCACATAGACTTTTTTTTTTTTTTTTTGGGGGGGGGGAAGGGGGGCATGACAAGATAGCCTCATTAAGATTGTTTTATCATGTAAGCTCAAGATCTGATATACCATTTTGAATTACCGAAAGGGTGTTGTAAGAATAATGCTGCCATCTTTACTAGTACCAGCATGCTTAAAGAAAGCAAGATTTTGAATTTGTGAAGAACTTACTGTGATAGACATGGATATTATAATAGAAAATGATCCTCGAATGTAATATTTGGACTCCGTGGAACTCCTACGACTTCATTACTGATACTGCTTCATCAAGTGAAGGAGAGGTCACTTTGGCATGGCTAAAGCTGCTGGTTGGTTTCTTAACCATGAAATAGGAAGATATGAATGTGCTTGGAGAAATATGAGGTGATTATAACTTTATTCTCTGTGTTTTGCAATATTTCACAGTTCTGTTTCTAGGCATTTCTGAATCCCTCATGCCCCGTAGATGTGCATTGCTTTTATTCACTTTCTTGTATGCTTGCTAATTATAAACGCTGAGTTTTATTTTTGTGTTTGTTGCGAACCTCACTCATTTACTGGGATTTAGGTTAAGGCTGGTGGAGGATTCTCTTCGAGCTGCATTAGCTTCTTGATAATTCTTCATGAGAAGTAAAAAAAGGAGTGAGGGTTTAGCCTTGACATTGTCTCTACTGTAATTTCACATTTGACTCCGACTTGCGTTTCCAAAGAACTTGCTGAAAGGTGTTCTGGTTTTGTTACGACAATCTTAATGCAGGTAAGCGTGGTTCATCTTCTTGTACAGTGAACAAGCTTATTTATTTGGAATATTTCCTTCTATTTACTTTGGGGTTTACCTGTTTATCTTTTTATCTTTTGCCTGGTTTTATGCTTTATGTTTTTTCTTTCATACAGTATCACATTGTACCTAGTCTAACTGCAGCATCTCTTGCAAGGTCGAGGAATGAATTTCTTCTAAAATACTAGTAAGCAAGTAAATATTATCTAATTAACTTATAAATTTTCCTGCTCAAGTAAATATTACTTCCTAATAAGAATCAAATCTCTCCCTTATAAGGTTAAAATATAAAAAAAGATGCAATAATGTCATTAGTTTAAAATATGTTAAAAACATAAAAGAACTCTTACAAGTAAAATATGCTGCAATATTTGTGAACAGCGTCGCAGTTACAATACTTATCAGGGAAATAATATAAAAAAAAGAAAGGAAGAAACCCACAGAGAGAACTGGAAATGCGAAGAAAGGCTCCTGCATCAAGCAAGGGGTATAGAACTTTTACATGAGAAGAAAGGGATTTGGTTCTTTCCAATTTGAAGTTCTCTTGGAAGCTGACTGAGCCAGCTGAGGGATTAATGGGACTGTTCTTTATGTTCATGGAGAGCAATGAGGTAATTCTTTGTCTTTTCTATGTTCATAACTTTATGCATATACTTGGAGAGCCTCAAAAATTAAATTGATATTTTCATTTCTTTTTTTTTTTTTCCAATTTTGGAGATCTCTTCCCTATGATGTCTAAGCAAGGGAATATATGGGATTTATCCTTTTCAGTATTGTCAACCAAAAATGCTGTTAAAATGTGTTTGTAGTGAAAAGTCTCTGATGCCGGTAAGGTTGGGAACTTTCATGTTCTCAAAACTGTTATACTCGTTATGTTGGAATAAGATATGGGGCAAACTTATCCCGTTTGTTCTTAGAAATTTTTCTGTTGTTCAAGAAATTGTTTATTCTGTGTGCATGAATGTAACACTGTAGCTCTAGGAGATGGATATATAACCTGTATCAAGCTACTGATCTTATATATATTGTTAGATATATTGTATAGAGGTGTCTGTTTTTGTCACATAAAGTTGTTCTGGTTTCTCAAGCCGGGATCTATACATGCACTGAAATTTAGTATCATCAGGGATTTAATTGCATTCCTCTGTCTCGACAGTTCGAGTATCGTGGAGAAGGCAGACTAGAAAACTGTAGTTGATTTGATCACTAATGCAAAACTTGTTGGCTCTTCTGTACAATGCTAAGTTCTAATGTATTTTAAGAACAAATTTTAGTATTGGCTCATTGACATTATTGAAGCTAAACTACTGCTTTGTAAGTATGCATTAAACAGCATCTTATGGCATACTATGTAATAAATTTAGGCCAAAAGAGAGTTTGGTCTGAACTTGCACAATTTACATTTATTAGTGATATTTTTGTCCTTCAACAGTGATGTTTTGATCTATATAAACAGATTGTGCCCATAAAGAAGGAATCAACTTTGGCCCCCTGCAGCCTCTAAGTTGGAAATGAAGTACGTTGCAGTTCTTTGAACAGTTGGAGGCACTGATACAGTGCCCGAGGGGATATTCGTCCTCAGGACTGTACTATTTGAAGAGGAATGTAGAGAATCATGCTGAAAGCAGCAATAACAGTGGCCAAGAACATTTCAGTAGTTGGAAGAGACATCCAGGTGTACATTTCCTGGGGATAGTGCTCTCAAGCAAGCTTAAAATCAGACCAGAGTAAAAGGTTTGCTTCTCTCTCATGATGAACGTATTTTCAAATAGAACCATACTCAAAAGTTTGAACATCTTTTATTTTCTGTAAATTGTCAAATAGTATGTATGTTGGGATCTAGAGGAGTTCATATGATAGTGTTGAGCAAAAAGCCTTGCCCGTTTTCTGCTTGAAGTGAAGTTAGATATCCATCCTATTATACTACTGTTGTTGCTTTTAGCTAAAGTGAGAATTCAAGATTAGCATGGGAATTTCTTAACCTAAAGAATAAAAATAAAATAAGATAAAATAAACGTAAGCAATCCAATATTATCCCCTTAATAATAATGATCACAGGCTTCCCCACCATTACCTACCTCTAAAAAAGGTATGGCTGAGCAAGAACTGGCGGTACTATTTGCCCCTTGGGCTAACCCTAGGGTGGCTTCTAGCATCCAAGGTAAAGTAAAACCACCGCCCATTGATACTCCAAACGTTTATTCAATATTGAACACGATATAATTTAATACAAATATGATATAAAATATTTTTTGAGTATATAACTTTCACCCTGTACAATCAAACCAACTCGAGTTTCTACATCATTGCATGTGTGTGTGTGTGTGTGTTTTCTTTTTTACAACTCACCACAATTACCACCTGAGTTTTAAGGTGAACATCTTAACCAATGGGCCAAGAACGGGGTTCACATCATTGCTCTTGTTAGGATTACCAGCTAAAGACGAGGAGACTGAGCTAATTCTCAAACATTTTTGGGTTCCAAGTTAAGCTGGCCTTTCCTTTTCTTGAGCTTCTTTCCGATTTCCCTTGCAGCCCTCACCGATTTGGGGCTAGTTCAGCATTCTTTTGAAAAATGTTTTAAAAAGTGTTGTAAAAAAGTAATTTTAAAAAATGTTCTAAAAAAGTTAAAAATGTTCATTTTAAGCATGATATTGTAAAATAATTAATATTTCATATATTATAGTGTTAATCCATTTGAGTATTATTTAAATTAACTTTTTTTGGTATAATAACAGGTGTTTTCATTTATTTTATGGTTTGAGTTTAATTTTGTTTGGGTCAAAGATGGTGGAATTCAAGTAAAACCCTCCCAACAATGTTGACTTCAATATTCGAACTTGATCCAAATACTAGAGAAGAAGTTCACTTCTAGTTCTTCAAAAAATCAATTAAGTCCTCACCGAAAATTTTCCACCTATTGAACCTTTATCGAAAAAAATCAATTAAGTCTATCGATTGAGTCTTAGCTCAGCTGGTATTCACATTGTTTTCAATGCAAGAGGACGTGGATTTGAATGCACTGAAAGTCGTTTATCCTCCTATTTAAGAGTCAGAGAAGAGCTATAGATAATTTTAGGCATTGTAAATAGAAGTACAAGACGATGACATATGACGGATCATGTGTACCTTATGTTTATGTGACATCATGTAAACAAGTATTGAATATGGAAATTATTAACATGATAAAAAAATAGAAACTTGTAAAAATTTAAAAAAATTAGAAAATTATCTAAAATTATGAAAGTTTATAAAAAATTAAAAATTCTATCACACGTGTATGCACGAAAAAACCACATATTTAGAACACAAATGTATGTTTAAAAATAAAATGCAAATAATGAAACATATGGTTTGAAACTAATTAATTCTAGTAACACATGAAATATGTACGCTATTAAAAAAATTAGATTAAATTGCGAGTAAAACAAAATTTAAACACATAAATACATCACATTAACAACACTAAATGCACTATAATTGTTTATCATGGTGTTATCTTCAATTGTGAGTTAGTGTCCGATTGACTCAATTACTGTTAATAGTATAGATACAGTTGATGGAGAAATAAATTGCGCATATTAAAAAAATGTATAAAACATAATAAAATGAAGTTTTGCTTGTGTGGTAAATTCAAGATTTTACTAATAATTGACTTGGGTCCAAATTTCATTCTATTCACATATTTTTATTGATTTTTTACATTAAAAAAACTAAAGTGCCATCGAATAATATAATTTATTTTAATTACGAAAGGACATTTCCATAATTTCCCAATCGAATTGGTACCCGATTGATTTGTGATATAAATTTAACCAAAAATTTATCAGTAGTACAGATTATATAAAAATTACAAATTATAGAAAATTATTAAAAAAATCATCAACTTCAGCCTCTTTACCCTTTACTCTCAATCTCAGAACTAACACCAAAATCATAAACATTTTCATTAACCTCCGATTTCAGCCCTTTCCAACCATAAACAGTTTTACAAACCTTCAATTTTTATATTTTTAATAATTTTATAAAATTTGAAATATATGTTAACGTGGCACGATCAACATCAGGTACAGATAATATGCTTGCATGTCATCGTTTCATATAATTTATTATGTTAACAAAATGTAACCATCAACTTAAAAATGTAGAGTTTTGTAAAAACATTTTATAGAGATTTAATTAAAAAAATTTATGGGTCAAAATATTTATAAATGATGGAGTACGTAGGCATAAATATGGAGATACAGAAGGGTTAGTTGCAGTAGAAAAATAGTTGCTTTTAAGGACACATTTTCCACAACCTACATTGGCATAAACTTTGCAGCAACAAATAATTAAAAAGAAAAATAAAGTAATCTTAAAAATAGTACAGATGAATTGACCGCGCTTTTGGAAGTGTGTATTTGTTCATAATATTGTGAGAAAAGAAACGTTCAAACTCACAACTTCCACTTCCGCGTTGTAGTTTGTCTTTATCCTCCGCCAATTCACTTTCTTTTTTTATTACTTACTTCATTTCTACTCGGGATCTGTGACTAGTCTTCAGTTATTATTATTTATCATTATTTAAAAATATTTGTTTTTCAAGGGCATCTTAATTAATTATAGCTTGTTTCGTTGGAAATGCCTTCCTCTCTGTTATTACATGAAAAGCTGGACAAAGAACAATGAGGTGTTGCTTTAAAGAGGGGGAAAATTTTAGGGAATGAAGATGGATATTTTATATAAATCATTACACTCTAAGCAACAAGTTAATTAGTCAAAGGACTAACTTTTGGACGCATTGCCAACCCATTTCACAATCATCACCAACGTATGTATATTATCTTAACTTGAGTAATCAGAAAGCAATCAGAAAAAACATAGTTTTCTTCTGGTCGGAAGAAAGTTCTTTGTACTTCACAAACTCGAACATCCATAAAAAAAAAAAAATACAGAAAATTTCCATATAGAAAAAGCTACTTTTTACGAGGAAAATTTTCAAAATACAACTTTACTACTATTATACACACATGTACATTCAGACAAAGGTGTAGGACCGGATTTTTCCCATTTTCCCCCCAGTCAAATAAGTAAGCAATCTCCAGGTTGTGTCCACCTATGATTAACTTTGTTTTAATATCTACAAAAAATTCAATCATTCCATACTCGAGGAATAGTAAAACCCTTTCCATAAGCTTTCCTTCTAAAGACAATAACAAAACCATCTGTTTCACCTTTGTTTTTTTTTTTTTTTCAATGGCTATATAACCTTCTTAAAACGACGGTTCATGGCCCT
The DNA here is from genome assembly GCA_039519145.1 of Kokia cookei. Lineage (NCBI taxonomy): Eukaryota > Viridiplantae > Streptophyta > Magnoliopsida > Malvales > Malvaceae > Kokia > Kokia cookei. The sequence continues at coordinate 5,382,455 of CM076908.1, read as the reverse complement.
AACTGTTAAGCTAAGCTAGAGATAATTGGCCCCCCTATTTTATGGTTTGGACTTTGAAATCTTGCTCCCTATTCAAAGTACATCCAAAATTTTTTTATAAAGCTACAATGACCTAAACCATCTTCATTACACCCTTTTCTTTAAAAATAAAAATAAAAATAAAACTTGTCGTGAAAAATAAAGCTTTCCGGCTGTGTTTGTTAATCATCATATGCAACGACATTTTCGTTGATGCAGACTTCTTTGTGATTGAAATTGATGTTTGAACGTCTAGAATAAGTTATACATAGCTCACATGGACTTGTATATAATATATATACATCGAAGGAGCTTCGATAGGGACTTAATCCATGGTGTAAGAATTTAATTTTATCAAATTATATATCAATGCACGGTTTTTTGTCTGGACATCAACAATGTTAGATACTGTAGGGTATGGAAGATTTGGGCGAAGTATATAAAAACCAAAATAATTGGAATCAAGAAACCCTAAATTTATGGCAATAGGATATACACGTAAAAATGGCCCCCATATGTAATATGGGTGTCGGCTTGACTGGTCTTTGAAAGGATACAAACGATAGCATCATACTCCAACACGGTCTTTGTCCATCAACCAAACATTGCCCATCCTCAACCTCTACACTACAATTTAAGACGCTATCTTTTTCTATAGCTTAACGTTTGAATGCATTTTTCATTTGAAAAAAACAAAGATAATGTTAAATTGGCATTTGCACCACTTGTCATTCGGGGAAGACAAGGAAAGGATGGATTAATATTTACTCAATTTCGATGTAAAAGTTTAGACAGAACATTGAAGGAGCAAAGCGCCGCTCTAAAATCATGGAAAAAATTTTCTTTTAAACAGTTGATTAGACATAATAATAATAATGCATGCATGCATGGATGCTGGTAATTGCAACAAAAATTCAAAGCAAGTTAATAATATTATTTGTTTAATATGAGTTTGAGTTGGGTAAGGCTTAATTTTCGATTTAATCTTTTAAGTATATTTATTTTGTCACATTGTTATTTAAAATTTCTTCTTATGATCTCCTTTGCTTAGTAGGAGTTAGGAAAGGGTGTTGTCTCAAGATTTTTAGGGTTTGGGTATGTTGGTGGTGTTGTTTAATACTTGCATGGCGTTCTTATATCTCGATTTCATTTATGGAATTATTATTTTTATTTTTCAAAGTAAAATATAAAAAAGATAATAATAATGCCGAATATTAGTTTAATTAATTAATTTGAACGTTGTCTTTTATGATTCTTGCTTCTTCTTGCTAACATTATTGGCATATTCGCCATCCATCATTTAAAATGAAAATAAAATACATCAAGGCAATAAGGGGATGAGATGAAGACCCTTAATTTATCCTTTGCGAGTGGTGATGACGTGGATATCGGGACCCGAAACGTGTAAAAAATAAATACTACCCACTTCCACTCGTGTGGCGTGTCAACGTCATAATTAACTGATTAAAAAAGTCCTTTTTCTTGTTATATGTGCACGTGCACCGCAATCCCGATGAGTTGTAACTTGTAAATTGTAACGACTTACCGTTCTCTTTTCTTTGCTTTTTCCCACTAAGCTATCATACAGTAGAATATTGATTGATTTAATAGTACATATTTTGACTCTGGAATTATATTTATTTTTCATTTTCATATTTAAATTTTTAATTTTTTATTTATCTGGTTTAATTTAATTTTTTAACAACATCAAAAAATCAAGTAACATGTTGTGCCTATAAGAACATACCACGTGGCATTCTAGTTATTTAGAACAATACGGGGTGCTCATATTTATTGAAGTTAATATATAAAAATTTTAAAAATGAAAATATATGTATGCAATTTATTAATCTTCTGATTGAGTTGGTATCGTAGTCAATCAGGTCATTTATTCGATTAAAAAATTACAAAAATATTTTATTGTAACTAAAAATTTTGTATTATTCGAAGATATTTTAATATTTTCATTTTAATAAAAAATAAATTAAAAGATACATATGGTGAAAATTAAATTTACACCAATTGAATTACTAATTCCATAAATTTATCATTCAATCAAAACTTCATTTTAACGTATTTTTTTTTACATTTTTTAATACATACGATTTATTATCTTCATTACTTGCATAATTAATTTTAAACCATACGTGTCATTATTTATTATATGTTACTTTTAAACAAGCATATGTGTTTTAAATTTTCACACGCATATGTGTATAATAAGATTTCTAATATGATATAAAATCTTTTTTAAAGCTTAAATATTTTAAAAAAATATACCATTGATTTTGATGATCAAGGGTGAAAGCTAAAAAAATTTTGGGACAGAATTAAGTTGTATGTTTTTATGATAATAAATATGTAATTTTATTATTTTAATAGTGTATATCATTATATTTTTAAAAAATAAATCATTTTTATCTTTTTTTAAGAAATTAAAGTATAATTTTATCATTATTAATTTAAATTTTTATAAATTATAAAATGTTAAAAGGGATTTTTTTTAAGGGAGTTCTTTTATAATCCCTTAGCTCTGCCCCTGTTGATGATTGCTAGCCAAGGTTGACAAGCATTAATTAACGTTGACTGGTTGATAAATATTTATTTGTTTTTAAATATTTTTAAATTTTAAGATTTTTTATGGAAAGTATATATTTTTGAATTTTTAATTATTATAATTTTCCTAGAATTTATATTTCTTTTGGAATATTATTTTTTTCAATTTTGTGATAAAAAATTTCAAAATTTCAATTTCTATCATTTTTATTTTGTGACTAAAGTTTTCATTTTTAGAATTTTTTATATAATATTTTGAAATTTTAATAGTTTTGATATATTTTAGGGGGTTGCAAAAAAAAAAGTATTGCAATTTTTATAAAATATATGCTTTTTTTTTTTAAATTTAACTAGTTTTCAATATTTATATTTTTGAATTTTCATATATTATTTTGTTTTTTTAGAATTTACACTTATATATTTTATAATTTTCCTTAAAAATTTAATGTTAATTAATTTTAATTTTTTAATTTTTATTTTGTTGAAATTTTGAATTATTTATATGTTATATATTTTTATTTTAAAAGATTTAAATTACATAATATTATAAAATAAAAGAAGGCCTCGTTGTACTTTCAAGAAAAAGAAGGCTTTTTAATAACGTCACATGTTAATTTTTTTAACACTGTCAGTTAATTTGAATCTTTGCAATAGCAAACAGTTGGTTGCTTGCAGCAATAATTATTTCTTATTTATTAAGAATTATCTTATATATATACTTAAAATTATCATATATAATGCACGAGAGATGTTTATGCAGTTCGATAAATAATTTATATATGTTAGATTTTACTTAGAGTTGAAACCCTCAATACAAACATTAATTACAACTCAAAAAATTCAAGAATTTCACGGCCTTAATCTTACATGTTTTTAGTGAATTCTCTAAGCATATTAACCTCTCTTGTTAAAGATTATGAAATGATACAAAATTTGATAATAACCTCTCGAATAAACCAATATAATGTTCCTAGATGAATTAAATTGCGCTCTCCCAATTTGTACAATAACAAAGGATGATACTTCGTATGTAGCTTCCAACTCCATTTCAGTATCTTAACAGAATTATAACGGCTCGATTTTCAGTTACACCAAAAAATATGATTTTAGAATTTTATTTTTATAAATTGAGTTTATAATATTAAATATTAATACTTATGGAGATGATATAAAAGTATATTAAAGATTGGTTGAGTAATTTTGCCTAGATAATAGTTAATTAAGGTCTAGGGACTAAATTGTAAAATTTCAATCGTTATGAATTTTTAATTGTTCAAAGGTTTAAGAACTTAATTAACAATTAACCAAATGTCTAAAACGGTAAATAAACAGTTTTATATCACAGGATAATAGATGATGATGTTGTTTTCCGCTAATAAAGTTAATGACAATTAAGGTAAACTAATTAAAGATTGAGTTAATTAATTAAAGTTAATTAAGATTAATCATGGTATATTAGGCATATTTTAGTGGAAATTTCAACATCTTCTTTGTTCTCCAATCATACAACATAGAAAACCTAAGGGAGAAACCATTTTTGAAGCTTTCACATCCGATCCTCAATTAGTAAGTAAATTCAAGTTCTTTTATTGTAATTTTTATAGATTTGAGTTCGTGGGAGCTTATTTAGCTAGCTCACGTACCAATTTGTGAAATTGTTAAAGTTTTAAAAAGTTATTATTGTTGATTTTTTAAAGAATTAGGATTAAAATTGATAGATTTTAATCTTAGATTATGAAAAGGATTAGATGGTAAAGTTAACTTAGATTATTTGTTAACCTTTTTATATTACGGATCAAACTGAATAAATGTAAAAATGGTTATGAATTTATGTTAAAAATAGAAAGTATAAGATCCCCAATGTGCTCTATATTTTAGACTTGCATACCAAGAGTTTAACCCTTAAACCGTTCTATAGGAATTACAATTGAGAGTGTATTCTGTAAGTAAAACAAGTGAGTCACTTGGTTTTACAAACTAAGTTTTCAAGGGAAAACTTTAGTGGAGAGAGATTTAGATCTTTAGAGCAAAGCTAAGGTTATTATATCGATATGTGATAGAACTTAATTCAATATTCGTACAAGGTTGAAGATAATATATTCTTTCTCTGAGCAAAGGCTACAGACATAAAGCAACCAAACTGCAATTATGCTTTGTTTATTTTGTTCTGTCATATTCACACCTAGTAGTTATATTTGCTCACTCTATTCTTGCAATTATCGACTTATCTCTTCAGTAATAGTACGTGTAAAGACGTAAGACAGACATCAGAAAGAAAATATTATAATGCATTAAAGATGTTTACGTAGCTGGATTTGAATTTCCTACACTTGTGGGACCATGCTTAGAGTTGAACTCATTAACAAGTTTCAGAATAATGGATGAATCACCTACGGCTGCAAAATCTTACCTATTTTTACATAAAATGCCTCGATCGATATCGATCGTATTTTCCTGCGTGTTGTGTATTTTTTGTTTTGGTTTATGAAGTTTTGTTGCTCAATGTGGTTTTTGTATCTAATGAGTCAAATCATTGTTGTTTCTATTTGTGGTTCAAATTGGGACGTTTGATCTAACACTTGTAGATTTATTGCGTTAGATCTTTTGTTGTAGTGTTCTCTGTGGTTTTAATGAAATTGCAAATTATTTTAAATCAAATTTGAATAGCAAAATTCAGCTAAAGATTCAATCAAACAAATGGCAAAATCCAATAGAGAGTTAAAAAAAGAAAAATAATGGCAAATTTTTCTTTGATTCAAAAACATAATAACAAATATCAATCAAAATAAAATATAATGACAAATCAGAGTCATTACCTAAAATATAGGAACAAATGTGCACATTAACTCAAAAAGAAATTAAAAATAATAGAGGGTTATTCCAATAATTATTGTTTAATATTTGCTTAGCTTTGGGCATCAAATTTCACTTTATCTAAAGTGATGCTAACTAAGTGTAAATAATTAGCATAAAAGTATTGGTTTAATTAGATGTGTTGAGTAAAAGGTGATGCTAAGGCAACAAGCTTTAAAGGATTAGCACTGTAATCCGACAGGAGATTATGAGAGTACGTTTTGGAAACGAAAAAGACACATTCAAAGTTGTTTTGATTCGATGTCTTGAAATAGGAGGTCAATTCTCCTCATAACCTCGTATAACTTTTGATGACAATCCCTTTGGATCATGTGATCACACGTTTAAGGTGGAAAGGAAATTGGGAAATTAATTATCAATTAATGAAACAGCTGTGGAGTGTGGTGTTTTATGTACACTATCCGACATCTAAACATAGTGTTCAATGTCCAATGTCCCTAAATTTAAATGCAAAATCAATCATTTCTGTTTTCCGGGATATGATCTCTTTCCACTTTACATCTCTTGTTTATTTTGCTCCACTGGGTGGTGATGTGCTGTTTTTTTAGCTTCTCATCAACCTAATTAACATCTAATTTGTGCCAATTAAACCTTTTTTTTTTTTTTTTTTTTGATGTACTGGATCAACAATTGTGGCAAAAACAAAGATAAGTGGTCTTTATTTTTTTAGGAGCAGAGGGCCAGGAACATAGAGGAAAAAGATCTCCTTCAAAAGGTTTTTGAAATTATATTTTAAAGAATTTTTTAAATTAATTTTTCGAGTTGAATTCAAAATCAAATCCCAGATCGAATTATTATATAATAAAAAAGTAAAATATGTAGAAATTATTATCACTATTAATTCAAGAACTCTCCTTGCTAACATCTAATGTGTGGAACAAAAGCTGGAAACACGATTAAAAAGTAAATTAACAATTAAGAAAAACATTTGACAATAAATTTTCTGACGCCATTAATTGATAAAAATGTTCAGGATTAAAATTCCAATCATAATTCTCCTTCTATCTTCTGATTAATTTTTTTAAAGAAAATATACTCTTACTAGTTCGTTATGTTTCGAAAAATATTCATCTATCTGTGAAAGTTATAGCAAGTATTAAACATGGTGAATTTTTAATAAAAAACTTTTATTAATTACAAAATAAAATAAAAAAAACAAATTAGTTTTAAAATTATTTTAATTATTATTACATTAAACTATAACTAAATTATATTCTAATATGAGTATATGTAAAATACAATATATTTTTCAACTTAGTAGCTGTGTAAGCCACTTCAGTGGCTAAGAAAAAATTCAACTTCCCTAAATCCTTGAGATGAAATTGAGAGTTCAAAATCTAAACAGAAATATCAACACAGGGTGATAGATTCCCTATGACAATGATGTCATCAATATAGATAAGGATATACAAATTTGATGGAGTCGAAATTAACTAAAAATATGATTGTTACAGTGAGCACATATATCGTTCTTACAAGGATTAAAAGCACTAGTAATTATTGTCTTTCTATTATTTAACCGATATATTGGAAAAATTGATTTAAATTTCAAAGAAATCAAAATGAGATCTTCAACCTTGATGGAAATCTACCTTAGAGACGACTTCAATGGTGTTTTTCGAGTTGTTTTCTTCAATATTCTATAACGGCTCACTCCCATCTTATCATATCTAGTATATATAAGTCTTAAAATGTCTAAAAAAACACGTAAAAAATACATTTTTTTCGCGTGTTTTAAGTGCAATTCGTGAGTTCCACAAAAAAGAGAGTTTAGAGATAAGTTACATTATTGGCTAAAGGTGATTAATATTTTAGTAATCCCCATAAATACATTAAAAAAATGATTAATTGTGATCTTATTTCATGGGTTAAGTGGCCAACAAGTACACATGACGTGAAAGCCATTCGAAATCTCTTCCCAATGAATTTGATCGATGCCATGCACACACCCCGTCTATACGTCCACCTCTGCTCTCCATTTATTCTGATTTTTAACTTCATCTTAGGCATAGGCATAGGCATAGCCTACACTTTACAATCATAAATATATGTAATATGATGTACTGTTTTGGGTTGATAATAATTTGCAAGCGACAGAGACAGTGAAACGTACTGTTTGAGGTTAATTAGATTATGGAAATTAAAGTTTTAATATTCTATTAATAATATATCGCATTATTGATATGGAGAAATATCAGTTTCAGGTGGATTGCATACTGCAAAGGGAGAGGGACCGCTATTTCAACCCTATACATATCTGGAATAGCAATTGCTAGGGCAGACCATATAACTTCTTTTATTAAGCCATCCACCCAAATCACACAATTTTGATTTGATTTAATGATAAGGATCATGTTTAAAATTTCTTAAATTTAATGTTTCAATTTTCATATAAGTTTACGTGGGATTCGGGTTCGATCCCCAGCAACGGGTTATTATTATATAAGTTTTTTAAGATTTGTTTTGATTTTTTTTTTTAATATGCTGGTGTGATTACACACAGGCGTTCGAATCCGAGTCTCCTAAGAATCTAGGATGAATTTAATTCTCTTTTCCACTAGAACCACTCGTTGGGTTCAAAATTTAAGTTTAAATAAATTTTGAATGTTAGTTTAATGTATAATACTTTATTTTGATTTTAATTATTCTAATTGTATGTTGTTTTATTTTTTTGGTAGATATTAATGAAATAGGAGGGTGTGACAATTTGAAAATTTGTTATACTAGGAATATAATCTCGCATTGCGAGATTTAGTTTTTATTAAATTTATTATTTAAGTAAAATTTTTTGAAATTCAAATGTTTTAATTTTTTTCATTTATTTATTTTTTTTGGAATGGTTGTGGTGTTAATCGACTTTTTTTTTTTTTTAGTCTAAAGCATTATAGACATATTTTAAAATTTACATGTAAGTTTGTGTTCTGAATTTTTTAAATTCAATTATTTTCAATTCAAATATTAGTTTAGATACATCAATTTGTCATAACCTTTTTAAGTAATTCTATATAAAAATAATTAATTTAAATGTAAAATAATAACATTATAAAATAGATTAATTATATCATTTAAATTTAAAAACGATCTAAATTGCTCTTCATATATCATATAAAATTGAAATTAACCATAAAAAAGGAATTTATAATAAATGATTGATGAAGTAGAAATTGAAGATTGTGATGTTAAAAATATAATCAATAAAACAAAATTCAATAACATAAAATAATAAATTCAACAAAAATCATAAGAGAAACAGAAATGGAAAACACCAAATTAAGATAACCAAAATTTGATAATGAAGAAAGCTGAAATAAGAAATAGAAGGCATAGTAAAACACAAAATTGAGACAATGGATATCATAAAAAAATATACAATAAATGATCACAAATTTTTTTTAGTGACTCCAATGGAAAAAAAGATGTTGTTCATTTTAAGGATCTTGGGTTCAAGAATCTGTGTGTGTGTTGTCAAAAGGTTAAAAAAGTATAAACAGATACTAACATGTAATCACACCAATATATTAAATAATAATAATAATAAACGATCACAAACTTAAATGAAAATATAAATAGAAAAATATTTTTTTTCGAGATTGGTTGAATAAACAATGATTCATTGTCAATGTTCAAATGAAATTGCACTAAAAAAAGGTAAACTACAAAAATAATCATTTTTGTTTGCCTCAGGTTACATTCTGGTCATTTATGTTTGAAATTTTACGTTTTAATCACTTACGTTATCGTTTTGTTACGAAATGGTCACTCTGTCGTTAAGCTTCGTTATCTCCCTAACGACAATTCTACGTGGTTGTCTAAATGGGTTTTAAATGCTAACTTAGATGTCCAGTTGGGATGAGAATAAAATTTTAATTAAATAAATAAATTAATTAAATATTTTAAATTAATTACAATTAAAAAAGAAAAACACAGTTGGACATCCAAGTTGGCATTTAAAACCCATTTGGACTGCCATGTAGGATTGCCGTTAGGGAGGTAATGAAACTTAACGACAGAGTGACCACTTCGTAACAAAACGATAACGTAAATGACTAAAACGTAATATTTCAAACATAAATAACTAAAATATAACCTAAAACAAATAAAAGTAACTATTTTTATAGTTTACTCAAAAAAAATCAAAGAATGCTTATAGTAATAAACACCATAATGACCCTATTTACTCCTAAAGATATATAGATATAAATTAATAAAAAAGAATAATATATAATGACTATTCTAACCCTATTTACTCCTAACATTCACTTAGAAATTGGTTTTATATTATATATAAAAGAATTAATAATGAAATATTAAAAATATATAATGACTATTATGACCCTATTTAATCCTAAGACTCACTTAAGAGTTAGTTTTATATTATATAGATATGTACCCACACAAAACGTCTTTGTTAGAAAAAAAACAATTGAATTCCTAATAAAAAAACACTCATTGAGCTTTCAATAAAAATTAAGCATTCAAAATTATGTTTATGTTATAATTCATCGAAAAAATGTTTCTGTTGAAGTCCTTAAATGTTATTAACTTTGTGTTGATTATAGATATTCATGGGTCGGGTCAGACCGGGTCAGGTTCGAATCAAATCTAAGCATGATATTAATATATTTTATACTTGTCAAAGCCCGGCCTGGCCTAACTCGACCCGAAATCTGGGCTTAAAATTTTGTCCAAACCCTTTCATACTTGCAAAAGACTAACAGAAGCCCATTTTAAGCCCGATCATATTAGTTTTTATTTTTATTTTTAAATATATATATTGTTTTATTTTAATATTTAATAATTTTATAAATTTTTTATTCATTGAAAATTTTTATATATTCATCTTAATATTTTTTTAATGTTTACATTAGAGTAGTATTACATATTTAGTATAAGATTATTTTTTTAATGAGTTTTAAATTACATAATATATAAAAATAACATATTATAAAGTATTATAAACTCAAAACAGGCCGGGCTGGGCCGAGTTCGAGCCTTGAATGTTCAAGTCCAAGCTCGACCTATAATTTAAATGGATCTAATTTTTTTGCCCAAACCCATTTTTCGGGTCTAATATTTTTGTTCAAACCCTCCTAAATTTTGAACGGACCTTAGGGCCTGGACGAATGGTTCGGCCCATGAACAGGTGTAGTGTTAATTGAATTGATGATGTGGCATATAATATAACAGTTGAAAAATATTAAAAAATATATAATCAATTATGAAGTGGATTTTAACAAATAATTAATCAACGAGCCACAATATGTTGCTAATTTTATATGAAAAATATGATAGGTAAAATTTAAAAAAAAAAAAAAAAAACAAGTACAAGAACTTAGATTAATGTGATCCAAACAACATAAGTTATATAAGCAGTTAACCTAAGATCCGTAGTGAATTAATAAACAACATAGAAAACTTATTTTGATGCATTAGTGGAGGTATTGAAGCGAGGAAGGTTTTGAGAGTCTAGATGGAGAAGACGAAAAATAAGTTGAAGTTTTAAATTAGGTTATCACTCAGTTATGTGAGCATCGAGTATAGAAAAATGTTTGATACACTATCGGTACTTAAATTTTATACACAATCATTTGAATAAAAAATAGCCGAGTAATAGAATTAATGAGTAGATGAGAGGAGTAAAAAAATGTGGTAGGAAAATAATAATATTTAATTAAAATGCGGACGGGGATGAGGGTTGGGGAGCTTGTAACTGTGTGTGTGTCAGGAGTTGCTCAGATTGAGTTTGTAAATCTGCAATTATATATATGTTTCTAGAAAAAGTTTTCCCACTAAAATTAGAACCTTATCTCCAGGGAATGGAAAGCATAAACAATACTCTTGAAATTCGGAAGCATTTTTTGGTGATTGTAATGGAGATATAGCTAGGTAGGTACTGTTTGCACCAGCATAATTTATGGTGTTAAGGAATAATATATACATGGTTTCTTTGACGTGCATATGAGCTGCTTCTACATTAGTTTGCCACTATAGTTAGAGTTATGTATCAACATTCAGACAAACACAATGAAAACCAGGGGGAATAAGTATAGTCATAAATCCAATCATCAAGCAAAGCAAAAGAGAAATGGGTTTCATTTTTAAGCTACCTGGTTTGTCGTGTAAGGGTACGAAATGGAATCTCATTTGAGGGTATAAAAATTCAGAATGAAAGGTTGCCACAGGGTTTTTTAAAGGGGAAGAAGAGGAAAATAAATGGCAAGTGTAGCCCAATAAGGGGACCAGATGCAATTAACAATTGATTATTAAATCAGCCACCTCCCTCTTCCTCCCTTGTTTATAATCCCCTTTTTGCTTTATCATGTTCAGCTCAACCCCTCCTCCTCCCTCAAATTACCCACTAAAATAAATCAAAATGACAGGTTCTGGTGCCCCTTGTGGTGCCTGCAAGTTCTTGAGACGAAAATGTGTTAGAGGCTGTGTTTTTGCACCTTATTTCTGCCATGAACAAGGTGCAACCCATTTTGCAGCTATCCACAAGGTTTTTGGTGCAAGCAATGTCTCCAAGCTGCTAGCTCACCTCCCTGTCAGTGATCGCTGCGAAGCTGCGGTCACAATCTCCTATGAAGCTCAAGCTAGGCTTCAAGACCCCATTTATGGTTGTGTTTCTCATGTCTTTGCTCTCCAACAGCAGGTTTTTCTCACCACCCCTTTGACCTTGTTTGATATGATGTAATTTGATGAGTTGAAACCCTAATTTGATTTTTGAAATATAGGTATCCATCTCAATCCATTGCTTAATTCCTTGTGTTTGGAATTTGTATAGGTTGTCAATCTCCAGACGCAGCTTGCTGCTCTCAAGGAACAAGCTGCTCAGAGCATTGTTAATGGCTCTGTTACTTCAAACCCTAATGGAAAGCTTCCTTCTCGGTTCCAAGATGTTCAAAGCTGGTTCCACTCAGATAATTCGAGCATGGCACTAAATTTTAATCCGAACATTCCCAATCATCCCAGCACAAACTCGTACTGTGAGAATGGGTTTTTGAATCCAAACCCTTTGGGTAATTATGAGAATTCATTCACTTCGTCAGGAGAAGATCATGTCTCATCATATACTACCACTACTACTTTTGGGGAGGCTTCTCATGCTGCGTCTTCCTTAGACCTGCATACGAACAACAGACAATGGGGTTTCCAGGAGGTAGATGACCTTCAATCCATGGCCTTTGGATATGCTCAGCAATATTCATATTCATGATGAGGGGATCCAATCCATTTACATACGGTCAATTCAGCACAAGAGATCATTTATATAAAAACCATCGACCTTCCAGTTTTGAATTGAATGCTGCTGCATATTTTGAAACATACACGCACTTTTGTTGGTATAAATAAAAAAGCTAGGAACCCTAAAGGATCCATCCATGTTCATTTCGGAAACCCTAAAATCTACCCTACTGTGAATTTGTTTTCTATAGATTGATATAGAAATAGAATATTAGTAGTGTAATTCCTATCTCTGACAAAACTGGAGCTAGAGAATGATCTGGTTTTGGTCGAGCTCATTATTTTGCTTTAGCCTTTAAGGACCCCATGTGGTTCTTGACCCAGTAATTAAAATTACAGTTACCCAGTTCCTTTCCTACACCACACTTGACTTTATTTATCTTGCTATAACTTTATCATATTCTCCACGTTATGGATTGATTGCAGGATCCAATCCTGCTCAGTAAAATATCCATGATATAGCTCTGGGCTAAGTATTTACTTGTTTTGTTTTGCTGAAGCTAAAAATCGGTTTCTTTACTGCATGTATAGCCCCACAGGCGAACTCATCTTAAAATGGACATGATTATGATCCCAAGTTGAACCCAGATTATATATTTATGGAACCTAACTTTGATCTCCATTCATCCCAATTTGATTCATTTAATTATTTTATTCCTTCATGATTTCCCTGCTGTTTTCAATGTTTTGGTGATTCCTAGGAACCGCAGTTCACAGTCTAACACACATTGCTGCAATTATTTACTTTAACAACTGCTTATTCAATGTAGCTTATGACCAATAATAATGTAAGCTCTGCTGTACGTGATGTCCGATTATCATATCTTGAATTGGAGGACATGCAATGTTCGGAATTTTCAGTGTGGAGCCGATTTTTTTGATTCTTCGTGTTATGGAATAAATTAAACAATTTGTAGTACGCTTCTTCCACCGCGTGAAAACGACTGAAGGCAAAATTGTGAAAAACCATAGCCTCACTTCTACATATATAAAATATTTATCATATTGGTATTGAGAGAATGCATGCATGCCCACAATAAAAAAAAGGAAACTGATTTATTTCTTAATTCCTATCAAGTCCTCCATCTAAATGATTAAACTCCTTACGTGTATGCTTTTAGATTCTGGAAAGATAGATCAGTGCAAGTGATGATCATGTTTGTTATGAAACATAACACCTCAGTTGTATCAGATATATTTATACATACATATTCCTTTTCTTTTTTTTCTTTTTTTTCTTTTTTTTGTGAAAATAAAGAAGCATGCGTGAATAAATTAATGGGCAGGAATTTCCCTCCCAATCTGTTAATTGTTATCCTTAAACAGGCCCAATTGAAATGATAATCACAGGCCCATTCCATGTATTTTCCATAAGTAACTCATCTGTGCTGCCAACTTCTAACAAAATGCTTACCTTATCTTGCAACCATTAACTTCCTTCCAAAACCAAATCACCTTATCTTTATTTTAAAATTGCAATCCATAATTTTTTTTTTTTTTAATTGAGGATAAGGGATGGAGTTGTTTGAAATTGAATCTACACATATATTCATGTCTATAATTTAATAATTTTATCATTAGGTTAAAAGATTGTTAGCGAATTGAGCCGATAATTAAATTAGTTAGATTATCAGATAAAACCATGACACGTAATTTATAAATTTTAACATTTCCATATATAAAAGCAACTTCAAGTTTGCAATTTTAGCATGAATGAGCTGGGATTTTAGATTTCCACTCAAACGGTGATAAAGAAAACAAGGATCAAAGAAAGAGCAAGTGAGGACTAACAACTAGTGATAATTAAAAGGATAATATAATTTTTAGTCTTTAAATTTGGTAATTAGGTGTATTTTAGTTTTTTTTTTTTGTTTACTTTGGTAAATTCATTTTAGTCTCTGAACTTAAAAAATATAAAAATTTAATGATGTAATACTTTGAAATTGTGCCACATCATCACTTTAAAATTAAAAAATTCAGATAAAATTTCAGATGATGATGTCAATTTTAAAGTGCCACATGCAATGTTCCAACAATCAAACCAGTTAGATCACTAATTTCTAATTTAATCAGTTTGATCGGTTCAACTACTAGACTAACAATAATAAAATAAATATTTACAATTTTATAAAATTAAAAAAAATTTATTAAACTAGTTTAGCTTTTCGATTTTTACTGGTTTTGAGTAGTTTCTGATTCAATCGGTTCAACCATTTTATTTGGATCAGTATATCGATTGGTTCTCGACCTAATTAGTCCGATTGACCAATCTAGTCTTATTACACGAATATTGGTCACATCATCAAATCTTAACAGATGTCAAGTTTAAAGATCAAAATGAATCTAATTGCCAAGTTAAAATACCAAAACAACCAAACAAATTATAAGTATTAAAATGGACCTAATTGGCAAGGGCCAAAAATTATATTATAGCAATTGATTAAGTTTTAGCTCGATTGGCATTGATATTGTTGCCAGTGCAAGAGGACGTAGGTTCGAGTGCGTTGAAACACATTAACCTCCCATTTAAATGCTGGAGATGGACTATGGATATTTTTAGATATTATATTTTTTAAAAGAGCAAATTATAATGATAACATTTTGTAGGCTATTTTTTAAGTGGTTTGATTTTTATTTTTATTTTTTAGCCATTATAAAAATTCGATTTTTAATGACACGCATCAAATTGTTGAACCCATTGAATTTCTTTTCAACCAAATCGATGGATGTATTCAATACCATTTATAACATTGAGATAGAGAGAAAAACAAAGTTTATTTTTTCATAAAGATATTATATAATATATAAAAGAAACAAAAAATTAAGTAATTATTTATTATAGAGATTAACAAATTTTAGACTCCACAAATCTAATTAAAAATATCATAATTGTCTCATTTATTTATATATTATATTTTTTATTATATCTTATAAAATATATGTCAGATTTCGTTTATAGAATTTAAAAAATTCCACATAACATATACGAAATAAATATTTTTAAAAAATTACTTTTTATTTAAATAAAATTCAAGTATTAATTGTGATGAAGAAACACATAACACTTAAAGAGGGAAAAAAGAAAAGTTCAAATTTAAATTTTAAAAATAATATTAGTAAAATTGAGAATTACGATTTATGATTTAATCGTAAAACTAAGATACAATTATTGCGAAAAATGGCAGAATGACTTTTTTGCATTTCAACTTTATAAAAAAATTATTTTAGTTTTTTATTTAATATTTATATATATTTTTAAATTGTCTGAAAATGGATATAAAAGTTAATATTTGTTAAATTTATAGAAGTGATATACATGTAAATTGTTGTGTGAATAACATGTCAATATTTAAATAATTTTTAAAAATTTTGAAATATTATTATTATAATAAATATCGATAATGTCAATAGAATAATCGCAAAGCAATATCAAAAGAAAAATAAAACACAATGATTTTACGTGAAAAACTCTTTAGAGAAAAACCATGGGCAGAGAAAAAAAATTTACTAGTATTGAAAATCGAATGATACAAAAGAAGTTTCGACTACATCTAATTAAAAGGTTGGAAAATCCTATTCTAATCAATGTCAAATAGAAGAAGTGTAGTTCTATATGAATTCTTTTTGTGCGGCATGGTCAGTTTCAATCCTCGACTTTTTGCCCCTACAAATCGTCTTATTTTGTCATTATATTTTTTTTAATAAGTTAAGAGATTTGGATCACTTACTCTAATAATTATATATATATATATTATTTTAATATTTTTTTAATATTTAAAAATATTTTTTTATTTTTTATTTTTAAAAATTAAATAAATGTTGATGTTGCAATCTATATGTATACCATATAAAAAAAGTTAAAAAAAAAATAATTTTTTGATGATTTGATAAAAATATAAATTCAAAAATTTTTAAAATTAAATAGAAGATTAATTTTTTTTATAAAATTAGAATGACAAATAAATGATTAAGAATAAAAATTGAAGTGTGTTATAAAGGCAATAGTTGATCTGATGTGATGTATTACTACTGGATGCCACTATCAACGGTTAGGATTACGCAAACGTGGGTTGCGAAATCAATAGTCAAAAGTTACGTTAAAAATAAATAAATAAATAAAATCAAACACCCCAAGCGAAGAAGACGTGCGAGTTTTAGCCCTTGAAGCTTCGTAATCATGATTTGCTTTTTCTTTTGTTTTTTTTTTCCCCTAATTTTTTAATCCTCACACAAGACAATAATTCGTGTTTATAATTAATCTGTCGTTTAAGCCAACACGTCATCAAATGTCATGTGCTTAAATTTCTTAATTTTTAAATTTACGTATTTTGTTAATTTAAACTGATAAATTGGTAATTACAAGTTTCACTCATCTTTTGACAAAGACTGGAGTTGGAAGTGTTTGTCACGATTCTAATTTTATATATATTGTTTATGAACACGGCTTCCTTGTCTTCTTTTTCCATGTTTTTAAGCTTATTTTATTTTGTAATAATTTAAGCTGTTCTGTAGTAAAGTTCAATTTTTATTTATTTATTGTTTCTTTACCGTGGCAGCTTTTTTCCCTTCCTTAGCTCACATTCAACTCATCATCATTCATTATTAATTAGCATTTGGAATAATTGCTTTCTCAAGCACAAGTAATGGAGTCCAACAAATTCCATTCCATATTTTGAATTTATTTTAACAATTTCGTTCCTTTTTTTTTTGAAAAGAAAATATCATTAAATTCGATAAATAATATTTTCAAAAATAGAAAGATTATGGGTTCCAATGAAAGCATTTGTATAAATATGATTGTAAACAGTTAATCAAAAGGGTTGGATAAAAGAGAGTAGAGGGTGTTAGCTCATAAGTAGGGTTTTGCATTCAATCAAGGGAACATTTTGTCTATAGATAGGAATACAAGGACATGGCTGATTGGTATATTTTAATAATATTAAAAAATTAGAAAGAAATACATATGTTAGGTAGACCTACTAATTACAACATAAAACCTAGGCAGAGTGGGTCCCCAGGAAATATTAACAAATATTTTTTAAAAATAACGTAGGGTGTTTAATTTACAAAAACAATAATTTTCTCATTTTAGGCCTTTCTATCCTTATTATTATAAAATAAAAATTTTATGCTATTGTTGCTATTAAAATGAAGTATTTGGATTGTACAAAAGAAATTGAAGTATTTGGATTTGGTTAAATTTTATCTTTAAATCATCTAAACTTAATTTTGAATGGCAAAATACAATTAAAATAATTCAAAGTTTAATTGTTAAATTCGTAAAATGATAAATTTAACCGTAATTTTAAAGTACAATAATAAATATCAATTAAAATAAAAATATATGAATAGAAATTAATATTTACTTATATCTTTAACCCTCGTAAAGTTGAGTAATCTCAGTGACGATGACAAAAGTTGTAGGCATCTTGATATGGAAATATACTCTATACAGAGAGAAAGGTATTATTTGTTGGTAATGTAAAGGATTATTGATAAGTAGGTATATTTCACATTAGTTAAGTATAGCTATTAAGAAGGTTTTTTCATTTTAAATTTAACAAGTGGTTTTAGTGGAAAAGAGGATGCTGTTTATTTTAGGGGTCTCGGGTTCGAGCACTTGTGTGTGCAAAGTATGTGTGCCTTGTTAAAGGGTTAAGAAAGTATGAACAGATATTACCATGTAATCAAATCATTACATTAAAAAAAAAGGTTTTTCCACTCTCTTTTAAAATTTCTGCCATTTTTTCTTAAATTACATTAGAATTTTTTTTTTTTAGGGTTTGAGTTTTAAGCGGGACCAACTGTGACCCCTTCAATGCTCACAAGTTTGTTTTGCAATAATATATTTTCAATGTTACATCAGTATAAAATAATATATCTTTTTATAATTTTAAATATTTAATATTTTGATAATTTCATCAATATATTTTATATTTTATTCAACAAAATCATGCATGTTAAATTTAGAGTAATTTCAAAATGTCTAATTATATTTATTTTATGTAAGAAATATTAAATGGTTAAATATATATTTAATAAGACAATATTCGATGGATATGATAGAAACATCGTATCGATTTGAAAATTTATATGTATAATAAGTATTGTTATATAGATAAATTTAATAATTTAAAAATATTAGTAATAAAAAAATTATGAAAAATTACATAAATGTATGCAACTATTTTAGTTTTATGAGAGAGAATAGATCTACAAAACCCCAACAATTTAAACTATTTTAGTTTGCTGTTGATGTATCTTTGCTTGATTAAATGAAGTTTCCCTTTGACTTTCCAAAGAAAAAAAAGGGCCCCCAACAATTGCTTCCTTAATTAATATCTGATGGTAGGAAATGGCACCATAGGGTTCAAATTTGTTGGTATTTATGTGTAATCCATCATTGGTTTTGATAGGTATGATGAGAAGGAGATTATTTAAATAATACATTTGATTATCAAATGAAGTTAGCTCCATTATTGGTGACTATAAGTTTGCATTCAGCTGTCAGAACAGACAAGAATGAACCACCCCCAGTAATTTATTATAGCAACAGCATGAGTTGCAGATAGAGCTGAATAATAGAAAAAGGGAAAATGCCAATATTGTTTGGCAGATGAGAAAGTTTAGTACTAAAGTTTACTTGGTAACAGTCTCCGTATGTACAATCATTGTTTTGGAAATGAAAGATGACCAGCATCAGAAGGGAACTAGAATCATAACTCCATATATGAAAAAGAAAACAAAAGCAAAAGGATGGTATTTCAGTTCAGTTCCTCATCATTCTAAGGGCAAGTGCTTGAAGCTCACCCAAATCACTATTGTATGGTCTCTTCCTAGAGTAACCATGGAAATTAGAAAACTCCTCTCTGCTTTGTATTTCTTGCATATTCATGTTATCAGCATTGTTGAACTCAGCAGACTCAAGTGAGCTTTGTGGCGAAACGGGATTCATGTAGATTGGATATGTTGGAATGGAAGGAGCACCAGAGAGATTGCCTTGCCATTGACTCTCCATGTTATGTGAATTCATAGCATTTTGAGCTAGTTGTGCTTTCACTTGCATTAATTGACCTTGGAGGTATGCCACCTATCAAATCCACATAACATTAGAAACGAATTAAAGCTAATCATAAACCCCAAATGGAAAACATCTCTTGAAACTGGTGAAAAGGAACATGGATCAAATTCAAAGAAGTTTTGGGGATAATTCTAATTATATTATATATGCAAACTTCCTTGAGAAGGGAAAATAAGGAAATCTAATTACCTGTTGCTGCAAGGCGAAAATATGAGCAACACAACCATAGACAGGGTCTCTAATCCTTGCTTGAGCCTCATAAGCAATGGTGACAACCGCCTCACAACGATCATGAGCTGGGATATGCAACAACAATTTGGAGGCATTGCTAGCACCAAAAACTTTGTGGATGGCAGCAAACCTTGCAGGGCCTTGTTCCGAGCAGAAATAAGGCGCAAATATACAGTCAGAGGCGCATTTTCGTCTCAGAAACTTGCATGCACCACAGGGGGAGCCAGTGCCAGAGGATGCCATGTCAGAAACTAAAAGAAAGGGACAGATAAAAGAGCTTTGCGCAGAAAACAGAACAAGAGGAATAATCTTTAAAATTTTCAAAAGCACACGAGTACACTAGGAAATGGTACTAAAAAAATGGGGTTTGTGGAAAGAGGGGGAGAGTTGGCCGGCTAGGTGAAAGTGGGGCTGTTGAGGGGTCCTTAAGGGGCACAACAGTGGTGAATGGGGGACACTGAAGCCCTTTATGTAGGGTTCTAAAGGAACATTTACTAATGGTTTATGCTAATATTGGGATTGGTCTATATGATTCGAACTTGATCTCAACATTTTTTAATACATTTATTAAGTTTGATTTTTTGGTGGTGGTTTTAGGTTCATCGTAGAAAGTTGAAAGCTTTAGTATTTCTTTTTTAATTTTCCGCCGATCGCCGCACCTTGGAACTGCTGCAGTTTGTCGCTTTGTGAGCGCTTCCACCTGCCGGTAATGCCTACCGACAATCACTCAAGTGATTCACAACACTTGGGTTTTTTTAGTGCAGTTGGTTAATGTTGTTGTGTTAGTGACAATTTTATATTATTTGATTGAATATAAATCAGGTAACATTTGTATTGGTTATATGTTTCAAAGCTAATCATTTTAATTCAGCAACATGCAGTTTTCCTACTATTGTAAGAAAATTGATAAGCCATCATTATTCATTTTTCTTCCAAGTGTAAAGACAAACAGGGTAACAAAGCAAATTCGCATTAAGCTGCTGATGGAGTCAAAACTAGAGCCCTGTGCAGCAAAGGGAATTCGAACCCAAAGAAGTTGAAGAATAATAAGAGAGAGTTAAAAAGGTGCAGGGATTTGAGTTGAAGTGCGCAACGTTGGCAGATCAATGCGACAAATTAGAGAAGCATAATAATGTTGCAGGGCATTATTCTAGACAGCCAAATCGACCGTCTTTTGTTGTTTCGTAATTATGGCAGTTATTCAAGTAAACCTGGACTTCATCATCAATCCGATCAATGTAGAATTTTAATCATGTTTTTAGATTTTGGCTCAACTCAAAAAATTATGTTTAAAATTTTGTTTAAATTCGGTTTAGATAAAAAAAATATTAAACTTGAGTCTGATCCGATCTGTTCATGTTAATTTTTTTTATATAAGAACAAATCTAAAAATATAGTACATTAGATGCACTAAAAACAATAAAATAAATTTTACCTAAAAAATTGAAAATACATTTAAAAAAAATCTTTATACTTACCTAACATTAATATAATTGCAACTTGACAAGCAAATGTCTCTAAAATACTAACAAAATTAATAATAAAACAATAGTTATACAATATCCAAACAATAACAACAATATTTTAACAATATGATAACAAAACGACATCAAAATAACAGCAAGCAATAGCAAAATAGCAACAATAAACAACAGTGAAAAGAATTTAGGCGAATTCAGGCTGAGCCCAAGTAAAAAATCTTATTTGAAGCACGACCCATTTAGGAAAGAGACGTTATTAAACGAGTTTTATTTTTTATTCAAGCACATTTTTCAGGTCTATATTTTTGTCCAAAACCTTCCTACTGTTCGAATGAACCGTCAAGTTTAATTGGATGATTCGATCCATAACGAGATCTACTGTGCACCAAACCCATTCACTTTATTTTTCTCAAAATAGCACGATGTCCATTTTTCCTTTGATTTTTTTTCTTTGTTATTCAGTTGAGCGTTAGATTAAATTCTTGGTTAATCCATGATTTTTTCCAGCAATGTATATTTTATTTTTGAATATAAGTAGTACTAAAATTTTAAATATATCAAATTCATACGAGGAAATACAAACGAATCCCGGCAAAGTTGGGGAACGTCTGGTCTTGTTGAATCAAAAAGAGTGATAGATTGTTATAACCTAGCAAACATTATCATTAGCTCCGATTGTTGTTGTTTAAGGAAGAAAAAAAAATTGCTTGTTATTGGTTACAATCATTATAAGCTAATCATTAACAACTGACACAAATTTTATGATTTGAAAACAAGTAATTATAGGAATATATAGAGTTTCCTTGCATGCAGGAGAAGCTTCTACAATGTTGACATTTTCTTGAAGACAAAAATCGTTACTTATGGAATAAAGTGTTGAAGATAATTAATTATGATCACCCTTCAAAACTGTTAATTCCGTAGACGTAATAAGACCAAGCACTTATAATTGATTTGTGGGTTGTCAAGATGACTGATTAGATCCACTATTTTAGTATTTTTTGGCTGAATAAGTTGTTTATACAATTCGGTTTTCTTGCGAAGTCTAGTTCAATAAGTGAATCCACTATCTTTAATCCCGACACAAAATGTGATGTAAGTCCTATGACACCTCGATATAATAACTTCTCTTTTGTACCTAAATATCTAGATCACTCGTCTCTAAGTTTTTCCTCTGGAACATTAGGTTGTAAACTAAGAAATAAACTTGTTTACACTCTTAATTACTCGATGAACAGATGAGTACTAGTTCACTCAATTTGCAAAATCTATACGAGTCTCATCAAATATATAAGAGTTTTAAGACTTGCAAACATGCTAGATCAATTACAATCAATTCCCCAATAAAATTGTGCCTAAAACAACATGTACGATATAATAAAAATGGCCAAGGTAAAGCTGATTATTGAAGATAGGTCTTCAATGCTATCTCGTTCCAATCTCCATAAGCCAAAAGATCCAATCTAATCTTCAAGATAATTTCCTTCAAATGGATTAATTTTCATATTCGAGCTTCATACATTCACGTTATCAACATCATTCAAAAACCCAAAGATATTGTTTAAAAAATTGCCAAATCCAACTATGGTAAGTTATGTTGCCTGCCACAATGCTAACAACAATAGCCACTATCACCAACATTGTGTGAGCCACTGCTAACATACTTGCCTCAACAATAAAACCTCTATTGAGGTTGAACAAGCTTTCCATATTTATAGAACGAATCTAGCTTCACTAAACAAACTTCAATCCATCATGATTTGTCAAATCTCATCAAGTTAATTACCCTTTATATAAGGATACAAAGGACTTGGATAAATCTTCATAAAGTCAGCCCATATCATCTCGGATTGCATATCCCATTATATGCACTTACAAATTTATTCTTGTATATATAAATTATTAAAAGGGTAAAAACGTAATAACATAATATAAAAAATCATATATTTTACGTTTAAATATTTATTTGACTTTAAAAATATTGAAAAATTTTTTGAAGATAAATAGCAACAATTAAATTAAATCGGAGTGGGATTGAGCGAAAATGAATGCATCCAACATCGATGAAGATGGTAGTGGATTTCAAGATTATACATCCATAAAGGAACGGTGTAGGTGATAAAACAGAGTGTGTCAATTGTGGAGCAGTAATAGATTTAGCAATATTCGCCCCTACGGCACCCCATTGCCATTCCTAAAACAATGTATAGCTTTACTTGTTGATCTTACTTGTCAACAAGGGTGGAGATGATAATAGAGTAAAAAATATGTGGGAGAGAGAAGACATGAGGTGAAAATAAAACTCAATATTTTAAACTGATTCGTAGGTTGTACAAATGTTGAGATAACATCTCATTCTCATGTAGAATCTTCCTTCTTTATATAAGAAGCAGCTATATCTATATGCCATGTGTAGTATATTTAAGTTATGTAAGCTTTTACCTTATTTTAAGCAAAAGCTCCTTTTAGACTAAGCAATTAAATTGATACCTGCTGTTGAAAGGATTATCACATCCATTAATAACACAAAATAGTTAACAACAGTGAAGGGGTTTTCTTCACGCGAAGCTCATAATCTTCCGGTTATTATTTTATGAATTTTTGGCTTCTGAAAAGTATATTTATGTAATACAGATCCACCACCTGTTTTTCCAAAATAAATAAATGCTGGGAGTTGGGGCACAGCTACGCATTTATGGTATAATACTATCTGCATCACCCATAGGCAAACGTGGAAATCAACCAACCCAAAAGACTACAACATGGTGTGGGTTTCTGCTACATTCGCCCAAAGAGCTAACAAAAATCGTACCCAACCTTAATTGCATTGCAGCCTAAATGGGTTAATGGTTCGTCACTCCCTAACAGAGGATAATGGCGGTTTGCGTCATAGGATCTTCCTCGCTAGCTAAGCCCTTGCCACCACACCAGTAACCAGGCTCAAAATTCATATGCAAAGAAATGCAAAATCATTTGTAGCCACAAAATGTTACCAGCATTCATAGTTCACGTCAAGTTACAGCGTCATCCATGCACATGCAAACCAACAATTCCTACATCATTAATAGGTTGACGTCTCTCATTCATGTAACATAATATCTATCCAGTCGAGGAGCTGACTGGTAAAGCAAAAATCTATTCGGTGATCTCTAATCTTACTTTAAGCTCTTGGGTGGGGATTCCAGATTCTAAGGGCTTAAACTGCTAAATACAGGGTTCAAGAGCTATTCAAAGTAGAGAGAGAAGATGAAATCTTTCTTAGAAGAAATGGATAAAAGTAGCAACTGTTGTTCCATTGCTTACAAAAAAGCTTTGACATGCAAAACAGGCTCAAGTTAAAGATCTCCAAGCTAATCCCCAAAACTAGATCTTATCAAGACTCGACCTTGCTTCAGAAAATGCACAACAGCACAAACGTTTTTGTTTTAACATTTATACAGATATGCCCTTCACCAAAATACATTATCAACATCCATCGCCTTCCTTCACCTCTTATGATGAAACCTCACTTTCAACAGGAACTGCATCTTAACCTGTCCCAATCAACAAAATTATAGATGATAAGTACAAATCACATTAAGAACATCAATTGGATTTCAATAATTATAGCAATGACATCGTTAGGAGCAGGTTTAGCAGCAGTAGTAGCTATATTAAACGGACTCTTCACATTAAGAACAATTAAGCATACCCATCACTTACCCCCAAGTCCTGATGCTATAGGCCGTAGGTGGTAGTAATATTAATAATACAGTTCCAATTATATTCAAACAAGGCTACATGTTACACCCAGAACAAAATATGTCAGAGGTTCAGGTCATTTAGTCCTCCCCAAACACTTTCCTCAAATCCAGGTAACCTACATGGTATGTTGGTAGTAATAATAATTACATATATCCACTCAATTTTAAACAAGCCCACTTAAGTACAGCAAGAAGGAAATATGTCAGAGGTTACTTCAAACAAGGTCATTTAGTCCTCCCTGAACAATGCCAACAATTTCTTAGCGTCAAATGCTTTCAGGCACCTTTCAAACCTTAATCTTGTGATTTCAAAATTAAATCCATTGTTCATCTAACTCAAACCACTTCTTAAAGAAAAACCTCAAAGCACTTGAAAACAGAGAGAGAAATAATGGCATCTTAGAGGAAAGGGCTAAAGAGGAAATAATGCACTGATGGATATGCATAAAGCACATTACAATCGAACCAAAGTTCTAATTCGTTTCATGCATTAAAGGTAGATACACTCATCAACTGCAAAATGCCAGAATCAATATTTAGCTGTGGACAGAAAAGATCTTTTAACTTACTTGAGAAGTGTTATAAACAATGTATTCATTATACATCAGCTCAGATTCCTTCACATTGGATGGAACCGGTTTGCCACAAGGAACAATAATGTCATCCTTCCACTTTACAAAGTCATCATTCTTAGGTACTTTCTTTCCAAGCCCTTTTGTAGAGTGCTTTCCTTTTGGTAGTTTTTCTATATACTGAACAAGAATGAAGAAAAGCAAAGAAAAAAAATGAATAAATGCCGAGTTCTGCATCTACACATTGGCATAGAGGGTGCACTAACCTTGGCCTTTGTTAGTTCATAGACCTCCCCTAAAGCAACTTCGCTGAGAAGCATGAGGCCCACAGGATTTTTCCTATCAGTAAAGCAATACTGAGCACTCTTACTGACCAAATCAGCAAAATAGACCCCCTTGCCAAACTGGAATTCAAAAGTGTTACAAATGTTAATTTTGCGAAAGAAATGTGTATGTCCTGTAGACAGTGATGTACAGTAAAGAAAATGAAAGAGAACCATATAGCCAGTCGCTGGAGCTTCTGGAGGAGCTATTCTTAGTCCCTGGCTAAGTATCCCTACAAAATTTGTCAACCGAGAACCTGCATACAAAGAAAACTGTAGCATGAGGAAAATTGCCCCAAATTATTTGTAGCAATTTGCGAAGCACTCATCTCTTACGTAAATAACAAAGCCCCTTACCATGCCAGAGAAGCATTCTATTACTAAGCTTTTCTCTGTAAGGAGCAAACTTATCAAATTCTCCTTCTCTTTCAAGTGAGAATACTTCTTCCAGTTCAAGCTTCCAATCCTGATAGTAAAAAATATATAGTTGCAGTAATTTTATATTGCAAATTGAACCTACAGGAGAGAGGGAGAGGTGGGGGGAACAATAAACAAGCCCAAAACCAGTTAACAGTAAGAGCTTTTCACAAATGCAAAATGCATACTCACAGTATGAGTAGGGGCATGAGTGGTAAGGAGATATTTCTCAATCAACTTAAAATCTTCACTATCCTGAGGAAGGGGAGTAATATCACAATGGAGTTTCTTATATTTTTCATCAAGGGAGTCATCACTGTCGACATCAAAACCTACTAATCTTGAGGCTATTTCAATGTCTTGAAGAGCTTCCAACATTTTCACCTACATTGGAGGACCATGGATTACTCATAGAAAGATTGTATAAACTTGCAGATTAGTTTAAACAGTTTTCAAGCAATAATTGAGCAAGTTGATTCCAACTTCCTGCCTTCTGCATACAATAGTGTAAAAAACATTGGCATCTCACTCATACCCATGGTAGATGCTACCACAACAAAGCAGTCACAAAGATAAACAGTCAATAACATTTTTCAAAATTTTTAACAGTGTTCTTTGTAGCTATGAATAGCATCTAAATATCAAGTGCCGAGAAAATGTAGGTTCTACAAAATGAAAATGGCATTCCCCAACAGCATAATGGTACAATACAAGGAGAAAATGTCCAGCTATAATCTAGCACTGCATAAGCAATCAACAAATTTAACAAAGAGCTACAACCTAGGCACCTAATCTGCAAAAGAGTTGAAGATGTCATAAGGAAACAGCATAACACCTTCAGGCTTCAGTATTTAAGGAAGGAAAAAAAAGTGAAGGCAATTGTTTCTGAATTGAACATGAGAACACCAACTCTACAATGAAGTGTCGATCAGAAAACTTAAAAGGCAGAAAAAAAATTTCCACGTCAAAAGCTGAAGAAATTTTTTTCGGCCCCTTCCAGCCCTGGGCTCTGGGGGTCACATTCCCAAACTACCCCCAGGGCTAGGCATGAGTAAGTTGAAAGAAAATCATCCTCCATTTTGTTGCGAAACCTTGTTTTCACAATTTTCATGGCTGAAAATGCTTGTTCGGTTGTTGCAGTAGACACAAAAAGAGTTAGCACAAGATGAATAATTCTATCAAGAAGAGAATAAATAATTGACTTATTTGTCTTAGCTAGCACTTGACACAACTCGGCAATTGTAGAAGCTTTCTGTAACTCCATGCTTTGATGAGCATCAAGTTAAAAATGCCCCAATTGAATCTTCATGAGTAGCTTTTCTTGCTCCGTAAAATCGTATAACCTTATGACTTATGGCTTAAGGAGGCGAATTATATGCAATACAAATTCGCCAAAGGTGACGACTGTTATAAAATATGGACACCAAATCTAACTATCAAGTGCTGAGAAAATGTAGGTTGTACAAAATGAAAATGGCATTTACCGACAGCATAATGGTACAATACAAGGAGAAAATGTCCAGCTATAATCTAGCACTGCACAAGCAATCAACAAATTTAACAAACAGCATAACATCTTCAGGCTTCAGTATTTAAGGAAGGAAAAAAAAGAGAAGGCAATTGTTTCTGAATTGAACATGAGAACACCAATGCACAGATGAAACAGAGTTGGGACTGCTTAAAATATACGGATACAGGAAGCAGACAAGTAAATTCAACTAGATGAAATTGACTACTTTATTTATTTCACAATAGAATCAGTCCCCAAACATTTAAATACCGCACAAACTAGACCTTATAATTTGGGTTTAACACAGTTCACAAGTGGCCATAAATGCCTCAAGTGAAAGGAAATCAGATTTGACTGAGTGACACGGTATCATCATTCAATTGGAAGCAGTCAAAAATAAAGAAAAGGTAATAATATGTAGGATGTATACCTTTGACTTAAAATCATCTTCATCCCTTATGACATGTGGATGGATAGAAGGAATAACAGTAAAAAACCTATTGCTGGCATCAATAATCAAGCTTTCTTTGAGAGAAGGATTTGAAGCATCACTATTCAATAGATTTTGTATCTCTGTTAATGCCTCAAAACCTGGGCCAAGAAGATACAGTTACTAAAATTTCTACTCTGCATATGCCAGAAATTTAACTCCTAGAATGCAACCTCTAAGGTGTTCAGCATGATAGAGAAAATAAACCAGATTTTACAGTTACCTACCTTTCTGAATATTGCTTTTGCTCAACTTTCCGAGGGGCATTTCAGACATATTAATCTCAAACTCCATCATTGCGGCCCTGTAACCAAGAATGGATCTTTAAGAGATCAAAGTAATTTGAGAGAGTAAGAGAGGGGAGAGTTTGCTTGGAAAATGGGCAATTTGCCTGTATGTTTCCACGTTAAAAAGCATCTTCACCAATTCAAGTAAAGGGGGAGGAAGTTGACTATGTGCATCAGTGTGCTTCTTTTCTGACACTTGTTTGTTAACTCCATAGTCCTACAATTTCCAGCATGTAAAAGTGAATTATAAGAAAAGAGAATCCACTATCAAGCAAGAGGCATAACACATTTGATGAGAGATTGAAAGAAAAGAAGCAATACAATATCCAATGGGAAAAATCTGCCAGGCTGTTTATGGAAATTTTGTTTCTTTTCCCATGCCTCCCATGAGTTCCCAGTTTTCTCGAGAAATAAACGTTTGAATTCAGAGATTGCATCTGATTTTGGCATCTCTACCAATTTTCTCCCGCCAATTTTTTCATTCCCAACACGACCCCATTTACGGAATACATAACAACCTGACCCTTTATCTTCTTGGATTATTTGGAGGATGTAGTAACTTCATATAATAAACAAGTAGAAGTTAACATTTATTGAGAAGGAATATAACCAAAAGTGAGAATGAAAATACTAAAACAGAAAATTAAGAAAGCTAAGTGGCAAAATTAATGTGGCGATAACTGATATACAAAACAGTCAGAAACTATGTTACTAACTCTTCATCTTCCTTGAAGTGCCCATGTCCGGTACTCATGTCCGGCACTTATCCAAAAAAGAGTATAGGATATGATCCTCCAAATACCCTCCAAATACATGGGAATTTTGAGAAAATTTGAACATACCAGAGATGGACATATACCCATGTCCAACACTCACATCCAAGTCCAAGTATCATAGGTCAAAAAAGCAATTGGAAAAAACAATGTTTCCAAAGTAGCATGTAGTCGATCTTCAAAGAGGATTATGGCAACAAAAATGCCCTCATTATCCTCTGAAGAAGCAAGGAACACACAATCATTATGTTGCATATGTCAATAAGCAATAAGGAAAACATTTAACGCAAGTTCAAAATCAGGAATGTCAGTCAGCTATAACAGATTAGAAAGCCAACCACAGAGACAGGTGTACAAAATGAACCTGTTAACACCGGTTGATAAGTCGGACATGTTCAGTGTTGTGTTATATATACTTCCACTGTCCTCAAGTATATGACATGAATCTTGCAGACCAGAGGCTTCATGCACAGCACTTCGTCCTTTTACTTTGACAGTGACCATGCTAGAGGCCTCACCAATGGCTTCAACTTTGTACAAATCAAAAGGAAGCTTATTCTGTTTTTTAAAACAATCAACAAGATAGTCCTCCCTAACAATTGGCAATCTCATTCTCCTGAAAAGTGAAACACTTGAAATGAGTCTAAATTGAATGAAGAACTCAAGAGAAGATATATGAAAGCAGCTTTACCTTGCCTTCCTCCTCTCAGCATCATGACCCTCCGAGTCCCCACTCACAACCAAGCAATTTGTATCTGTAACATTATTTATTAAGTACAAACCAATCAACACAAGCAATTATATCAAAATATAGTCCAGGAAGCACATACCAGTCTTGATCTTGGCATGAACCATACCACCTGCTTCATTGATTTTTCCCTTCCACTCTTCCTGAGGAGCAAATCATCAAGAAATAAGCAAACATTCAAATTTATTCTGAACAAACTGAATATAACTTCACTAACTTTTAAAATACAGTGGAAGAGATTTTACCAAAGACTCCTTAGGCAATCCAACAATGGAAACTTTCAAATTTGCCAAGCTTTCAACATTTGAAGTTTGAGATTGGCCATTAGCAGCTTGACTCGAAGAAGCAGAAGGTGGAGGCAGGATGCGAGCAGGTTTTTTAATTTTTTGTGATTTAAACCACTGCAAAAGTTTGAGTCAGGAAAATGTTACAGTTCAAACACTTTTACATATCACATCAATATTAGTTAATACCTTGCTAAGAAATTCATTATTTGTTTCATCTGGGACTTTCCATTTCCCTTTAAGACGTTCAGGTTCACAAGTAGAGTAAGAACACTTGCTCCATGCTGAAATGTAGCCATGGCAGCGATATTTGCCTCCAGAAAAGCAAAGACAACCAGAACACATTGGGCATTTACCAAGTGCTCCAAACATCATCCCCTCAGCACTGCACAGAATTATACCAAAAGAATCCTTTCAATTTTAAGTGCAGTTTATTAGAGTTTACATTCATCATTGCATGGAGAAAATTCTTAAGCAAATCATCAAGAAAGCTACATTTAGATACACACACAAAAACAACAGGTTCAATTATAAAGTGTCTGATATAGGTACAACAATTTGCATCATCAAGGTATCTCCAAAATCATCCATTACAGTTAAAGAAAAAAAGAAAAATGCTCAACTAGTGATTTACATAAAAGGAAAAACACAATATCAAATCCATAGCATAGGAAAAACCTTACCAGCGGTCACGCAAATCAAGTTCTGATCCTGTTGCATCTTGACCATTGGCCTCAAGCATTTCACGCAGTTCTGCTGTTGTAACATGTTTCTTCAACTCATCCTTCAAAGCCCACAGTTCTTTAGTCTGGGCCTCCAGTTTCGTTTCCAGATCAGAATCTTTTGGCTTTTTGTCCGTCAAGTCATTGGCATTCTTTGTACACCCTGCCCCACTTGCCGACAATTCTCCTTCCAACTTGGTGATTTTTGATTTTTGATCATCACCAACATCCTTCTTACGCTTTGCACCAGCTTTGGCGGTTGATTGTGGCTGTTGCTCCTTTGGTACATCAGTTTCTTTGCCTGAAAGGGACAATGACGATTCAAAGAGAACACAACTGAAGTCAAAATTTAGAGTTCCCTATGGCATCTGACAAAGCCTAGGATGGTAAATCCCATACCTTTCTTAGCAGCAGGAACCTTCTTAACCAATGCAGAAATAGATGCCTGATCAGAAGATGGAATGTTTTCCCATCCAGGCAACTTTTCCACTTCAGTAGTCGGAGACAAATCCAAAAAACACTTGGCATGGTTCCACACCAATCCCTTAGATCCTTGACCCTTAGGCTTGGAAGATATTCGAACCTAACAATATTAGAAAAACCCATGTCCAAAAGAGTGTTAAACCTCATTTCTGCACAACTAGCATCATCAATGTTGTCTTAAAAAACCGTAAAATACTAAATGTAGCTAAAACTTAAGCAGCAGCATAAAATCCATCAGCTGAAAACATAAATGAATTTCAAAATTTACCTCATGCTTCTACCATGTTCTTTTATATATCAATTTTCTCTAAGATAAACTAGAAACAAAAAGGAAAACAACATTCTAATATAATGAATATTTACTGTAAAAATATTTATCTTTAGCAAGAAAACAAAGAAGAGCATAAGAGATTCTTATTTGAAAGACAAATATTGAGATGCTACAGCAACAAAAATGACGCATCTGACTTGGTTTGAAGGAACCACCCAGAAACCAATGTTTGAGAGAAAACAATGGTAGAAAGCACATTAATTTCAAAGCTGAAGAAAGGTGAAAATGTTAAAACATCTCAACTAAATACACCTCAGAAACACCTAATGGAAGAAAACATATGGCTCAAATCCAGCCCTTATCTCAGAACAATGATCTGACCACCTAAAACCATTTTATCTTACCATTTTACATCTACCAAAGGTAAAAAAAAACTTTCCAATCTATCCTTAAACTGAAGCAAACTTCATCACCATCATTTTTTCCTATGCTAAGGCAACAGACAAAAGAAGATTGATTTACAAGGGGTCCTTGAAGCAGTACTTTCCACCTTATACACTTACTGGGTCCTTGAACCGATACTTTCAACCTTGTACACTTAATCCATAGTTCCATTTTACACAACCAAAAAATTGAGTAACTAAAGACAAACCAAGTATATGAAAAGCATAAATAGAATAAAACATTAAACATAAACAACCCACCTCTCCTTTCATAATCTTCTGGGAGCAACCCTTGCAAGTGGCTCGAGAAGCTTTTGAAACTTCAATAGCATATTCCATGGCTTGAGGAGTGGCAGTTTTTGCATTTGAAGGTCCACCTGATTCCACGTAGTTCCTGATTCTTTGTTGGTCCTCCCATCGAAGGGATTCTATGGCTTCAACATCATCAGTGCTACACATTTTTTTTTTTAAAAAAAGATAAAAATTTAACCTCCGCATCCAATACAGATTATCTTTCAGAAAACAGAACAGACAATTGGTAAAGTACGTACGACTTTATCTGATTTGCTTTCCTTAGTATACAATCTGCATGGTTCCACATCTATTTCATAAAACAGACGAACGTAAGTAAAAATGCTGGAAGAATTAAGCATCCACAATAATGCAATGAGTAAAGTTTAAGTAAAAGGTAAAGAAATGACGACAGAAACATGGAGATTTTGCGTTTTAGAAGAACATAGCATGAATGACAATTGCCAAAGCCTAAAAGAGAAGATTGATATAAGGAAAACAACACATTAAACAAGAAATTAAACAATATCCCACCAAAATCAAAATGAAAACTATAGTTGCATGTATTTAACAATTCCCAGAATTAAGAAAAAAAAAACAAAACAAAAGACCCAGAAAAAAAAAAAAGGAACAGTGGAGAGAATGTACGGGCATGAAGCCATCGAACTGGGTGGCTGGGACCATTTTGCCTAGCCTGAAGACCTCCTTGTTGATAACACTCTTGCAAGTTTTGCAAGATGATCGAGCGGACTTGGCGTACTCCGCTTTCCATGGCTTTGGTGGGTTCGCCATTGCTCTGGAGAATCAACAGCTGATGAATAGAGTAGAGTGCGGTAGTTTATGAGAGTGGGGTTTCAAAAGCATATATAGGTGTGGGATAAGAGAATAAATCGAGAGTGAATCTTGGGAAACACTGAGTGAGGAGAGAATCTGTTTGCTTGGCTTCTCCCTTACGCGTTCCTTCTCAATGAGTAAAAAATTGAAAGATGAAAAGTTCCCATTTTTATCTAACCCTCACCTCCGCCGGGCTTTTGTCTCTTCTATTCTTAACAGCAGCGGGCTAAGGTGGTCCAATACCCAATTACCCTTTCTTTTTTATTTTAATTTTTTCCTATTTATGATCATTTTACCCAAAGATAATCATGGCATTTAGAAGCTTTTTCATTCATAGTAAAACTATATTGTAGATCAAATTCATGATTTGATTTGGTAAATAAATTAATATTTTTTTTATTGATGATTTAATATTAGAATAGAATTATTTTTAATTATCAATTTAATAACATAATAAAGAATAAAAGATATGTATGTTATCTTATAAGATTATAATGTTATCATGTCTCTTTTAATTATATTAAAAGAAAACTTGTAAATTTTTATTTTTTGTTTCAATGCAGCAACTTGGGTGGTTATAAGTCAAACTATAGCCAACATTGGCCACTGCAAGTGTCTGCCTGGACATGTTCAGGAAGTAGTACTTTAAAACATTATTCTTTAAAATGCTGAATTATATTTGTTTCATGAATACTGTATCCCATAGAAGTTGCAATTATAATTCTTTAAATGAAATACCCCTCAATCAACTCAACAATATTATTGCTGAATCATATAATCAAAGAGGAACAATAAATGAACAAATAAATATTAATGTGCTTGGCTTCTTCCACAATCTGAGCAAAAGTTGTAATACGAAATATATATATACTTGGAATTCGAAACATTAAAATAAATGATATTGATATATGAATTTGATTAATGTAAAATTTTAATATTAATTGAATATAATTTATCGAAATTATTAAAATAACAGTTTTGATCAAATATTAAAATCTGGAAGTTAATATCATTTTGAAAATGATATAATATTTTAAACTTATCATATGTTTCTCTAAAGGGATAATTCCATTTTTAATAGAAGATATTAAATAAAAGGAAAGAATATCATAATTGTGTTAGGGTTTTTATATTAGAAAAGTTTAGAGAGTTTTGCCATTTGTTGTCACACCGGATGAATTGCTTAAAAGCTGAAACTTTGTGTAGCAGTTTGGATCGATAATCTGGTTCACAACAGTCAGCTTTCCAGATGATCATTCCTATCCTTCTCACCTCGATTCGTTCAACGCACATAGATATCTGGATGTAATCGCCGGATTTATTTTTTCGCTGCGCCATAAGGTGTACCGGTGATCTAACCGGCAAAGCATTTTCTCTTACCAATCAATGGTTGGCAACTCCGAGCAGGCTGCACAGTACTTTAACAGAAGCTCTGAAGAATTCTTTTTTCTGACAGTGGATACTGGTTTATTGCATCAATTATTCATAAACAAATAACTCCATGGTCAGTTTAGCAGCAGTTCTTATCAGTAATCCTTAAATGGACAAAAAACCATTTTGAAAATGATGAAATATCTTAATCCTTCAATGAAGTCATCTTCCCTGCAACTGCATGCTGTGTGACAATCGCCACATATTCTTAAGTTTTTAATCATGCTGCTGGGCATTCCATCTCCATTGTTCATCAGTTCAGAAATGATTTCTCATTTCCCACTATGGCCATAAACTTCTTGTTTGATCTCATAATCATTACGTTTGTGTTTATATAAGTTAATTCATCCTAGGCACCGAGGTACGAGCAACTTCTTCCCTGATTCAATTGCAGTAAATCCGACGCACTTACACAGTCTCTTATTGCCAATTTATTTCTTATTTTCTTCACCGATTCCCACATGCCAGCATCAGCATAGATGTTAGAAAGCAAAACATAAACAGAAGCCTTATTGGCATCCAAACGAAGGAGCTTCTTAGCTACATTTTCAGCTACTTCAACCCTTCTATGCAATCTACATGCATCCAATAAAGCCTCCCAAACACTAGCACCTGCTCCCATAGGCATGCTGTGGATGAAGGATAAAGCTTCATCAATTTTCCCTGCCCTTCCTAATAAATCTACAAAACATGAATAATGTTCCTGAGTTGGAACAATCCCGTAATCTTGAGTCATTGCTTTAAAATATTTCCATCCTTCAGCAACCTTTCCTGAATGACTACAAGCTGACAGAATCGAAACAAATGTTATGGAATTAGGTACTTGGTTTTCTGATCTCATTTGATCAAAACAAGCCAAAGCTTCTGAGCATAAACCATGAATTCCAAAAGCATTAATCATTGCACTCCAAGAAACAACATTCTTCACTGGCATCTGAACAAAAACTTTTTGTGCCATTGCAATAGAACCACATTTGGCATACATGTCTATGAAAGCAGTGTAATTTAGATCGTCCAAGTCAACCCCCTTTCTTATCATGTAACCATGAACACTCTTTCCTTGTTTCAAAGACCCCCCTAAGGAGCAAGCAAGCAGAATGCTAGCCAAGGTAGCTGCGTTTGGAGTTAATAATGGCTGTTGCAACATCTGTCTAAACAAGGCAATAGCCTCCGAGCCCTTCCCATTTTTGGCCAATCCAGAAATCATCGCACTCCACAAAACCACATCCCTTTCATTGGCCTCTTCAAACAATTTCAGCCCCAAATCAAGCAAACCACATTTCAAATACATATCTATAAGGGACGTTTGCAAGAAAAGATTGGAACCAAAGAAGTTTCTTTTAATACACAAACCATGAAACATCTTGCCTTCTTTATCAGCCAAAACGTTTCCGCAAGCTCCAACCAACCCTTCCACCGTAAAAGTATCAAATTCCAAATCCGATCTCTTCATTCTACGGAATAGTTCAAAGACTTCCAATTCCTTAGAGAACTTCAAATACCCTTCCATCATAGTACCCCAAAGAACAGAATTTCTCTCAGTAAAACCCTCGAACACCTTCCTAGCATCTCTAAGAGAACCCAATTGACCGTACATCTTACAAAGAGCCGGCGCAACATACGGGTCTCCTGCCAACCCAAACCTAACAGCCATACAGTGAATCAATTCCCCATCTTTCAGGAACGAGAGTCCAATGCATGCTTTGATTGCAAAAACTAAATTGAAGCTGTCAACCCCAACAATCTCCCTTCGCATTCGATCAAAAAGGCGTAAAACATCGAGGAAAAGCTTCATGTTGGAATACCCAGAGATAATGGTGTTCCATGAATGGAGATTCTTGGAAGTGATGCGATCAAAGGTTTTCTGGGCAAATTTCAGAGAACCCAAATGGATATAGGCGTCGGTGAGCCTGGAACCAAAAACGACGGATTCATTGAACCCATAGAGAACAATACGGGCGTGGATTTGTTGGGCGAGAGATACAGTTTTGGTGAAAGGGAAAAGAGAGAAAAGGAGGGCTTTGGTGTGGTTTTGTGAAGACATGGCGGGAATAATTTTTGGCATTGACGCTTTTCTCAATCCAAAAAGTTAGTTTTGGCATCCTACGAACGAACGAGATTCACATCACCATATTACGGGATTGAATGAGTGGGTTGAAAATGCGCCGGGCAAAGAGATTATTATGCGACATTTTGAGCTCCAAACAAGCAAAGGTGATACGAGCATCATGAACATGCAACATCTATGCATGTAATAGTTTTCCTTCGGTTCGGTAGCAAAAGAAAAACATGAGCTTAGATTAAATAAAGTCCTGAGCTTTTGAAAAGTTTAATGCATTGCAGAAACAAATGTTTTGAATGACTTAAAGGTAGTACTTCAACAAAACCATGAGCGAGAGAGAAATCAAAGCTACCAGTTTTCTAGGTTTACCCATAATTTTGTTGCTTAATACCAGGGTCAACCCAAAAACCAAAAGCCCTTCTGTTGGGCTATAATGAATAAGGCCCATTGGTTTATCTTCCCAATCCCCCCCTAACAAAGAAAAATCCCCAGATGAAAATGCCATTAAATCGTTCAAATTCTAATCTCAATTCCTGATTAGGTTATATCCTTTTTCTTCAACAATTTGTCGGGTGCTACCTTAGCCTTAGCAGGTAATCTTTGCAGTTTCCACGCTCTTTCTTTTTTAAGCTATTTTCTTCAGATCCGAATTTATTCACTTTGGATTTCCCTTTTTCTCACTTCCTTGGTTTCTCATTCTTCACTTTTTGTTTTCATTATTTCCAGAACTAATTCCTTCATTTCTCGAATTAGTGCAGATTTTAAAATTACCCAAACAAGTAAAAGACTTTGCTTTTCACACTTGTTCGAAGAAGATTTATAGGGCTTTGGTTCTCCAATAATTGAAGAAACATGAATCCTAGACGGTCAGTTGAATCTCTATTTGTGCGTATTTCTGTAACCCCAAAGATTTGGTCGCTTAAATTGCTTGATTAGATCTGTTTGTAAATAATTGGCATCTATAAATTATTTGAAAAGTTTACCTTGTTAGTTGCCCCATTCCATATATGTTTTATTGGTTTATCCATGATTCACATGTGATCCAAAGAAGGTGTTGCGATTATAGTGATGTTCTTGCATCAAAATTTTCAATCTCTCTTTTTTGAAATCTGAACTTGCAATCTAATTATAAATCTGAAGTGACTGGATCATAAGATGCTCTTTGGTTATCTATCTTGATTGTGCCTTCAGTTTGTGGAATAGTTATCCTTATGGAAATATTGTGGCAGTCTACTGAGATCTGCTTTCATGCAGGGACATGCGTAACAACAGAGTTGCCCTTTTCGATGGCATCGAGGAGGGCGGCATAAGGGCCACTTCTTCTTACTCGCACGAAATTGATGAGCATGATAATGAAAGAGCAATGGAAGGATTGCAGGATAGAGTCGATCTGCTGAAGAGGGTAAGTATGATCTTCGGTGCTAATTGAACCCTTCTATCTCATGCCATTGTTAATCGCATTGTTCATCCGGTTTATCGAGCTATATAAAAAATAACAGCTTCTTAATGAGCTTTTTTTAACTATTGAGAACCTGGATAAATGGGATTTTAGAATCTTGTCATTATATGTAATAGAAGGATCCTTTTATATTCTTGAATTGCTTTTCCTTCCCTTTTATATCCTTTTATATGCTCGACTCATGTAATATATATATATCAATCTCTTGCACAAATCTATGTTTTATATTGCTAGAGGCATTTCTATTATTCAGGATTTTTGGCTCTAGCATGTTTCAGGGTAGATTTTCAGCTTGAATCCTGATTCATTGACATGTTCTATGATATCATAATATAATATGTCCTGAATGTAACGCATATTCTGACACATGTCACTTCTATAGCTTTCAGGCGACATACATGAGGAGGTGGATAGCCACAATCGCATGCTGGATCGAATGGTATGTATGCAGCAGAATAAAACTATCTTCCTCTGAATTTAATTGGTTTTTGATGCTGCTGATGTTAACATATGACACATGGTTTGTAACTAGGGAAATGATATGGATTCATCAAGAGGAATACTCTCAGGAACCATGGACAAGTTTAAGATGGTATAAGAACTAGCAAACTCTTCTCTTTGTGACTTTGAATAGCATCCTTTGCTTGCAGTTTTTGTTTCTTCCTGATAAGTGTGTGGATGTGTTTCTCTGTTTGCTACATCGATTGTTGATGTCGTAACAATGAATTCAATCTGCCTTTCAGGTATTCGAGACCAAATCAAGCAGGAGAATGTTTACACTTGTGGCATCTTTTGTGGTTATTTTCCTTGTTATATACTATCTTACGAGGTAACTGGTCTTCGGTGTATGTGATGTGATACAACTGCAAGCTTCATATGAGAATTTGGATGACCCTTATTCTAGTACATCGTGTTACTGTAAACAATGCGCTTCCTACTTGTATGATATTGTGGCATGTTTGTATAAATATGTTTTGATGTATCAAACAAACAGGCCTTTCATAGCATGAACTGGTTAGCAGTGACACAAACAATATGCACACAGATACTCATTCATCTATTCCTGTCAATGGCTGTCTTCCAATTTTCTTCTTATAACTGAGCCACTGTCATTTGTTTCAATGTTTTCCATTTGAATTTTTAAGTTTTGAGGTCCGAGAAGCATTTTAATGATTCTTCATCCTAAAGGTTGAAGCAATTAGGTTGTATGGTGGATTTTGACCCAGAATCACATCAATGCAAAAACCGAGACCTGCAATTACGGGAGGTGAAGTCACTAACTTCGAAGTTGATTAATCCTTTTTCACTTTTAATGAGATAGTAGCGATTGGCAGGATTCATTTAGTTTCCAATTTTAAAGCTTTGCCGTCCCAATAATTCCGCCTACTACAGTCGTCGCCCATACTGATTCTAATTCTATTTGTTGTCGATACCTAAAAAGGATAAGCCTTTGAATGGTATGACATCCACGATAAGT
This sequence comes from Kokia cookei, assembly GCA_039519145.1. Classification (NCBI taxonomy): domain Eukaryota; kingdom Viridiplantae; phylum Streptophyta; class Magnoliopsida; order Malvales; family Malvaceae; genus Kokia; species Kokia cookei. Next base: position 5,342,349 of record CM076908.1, on the reverse strand, counting down.
TTTTTGACTTCTGGTAATAAAAAAATGAAGGAATAGAGCGCATGCCTGTAACGTGGCAAAAAGGGAACCCACCCGACACCCTTCGGTCTCATTTATATACTATATAATTAATTACATTAAGCAATATCAAATATAGCTCCATCTAGTTCAATACAATAAAATTAAACAAAACCTGGGTTTTAATGATAACAGCCTGCTACGTAAGATTTGATGGAAGTCTGCCCACAAACTAACTTCGATGAAGTGCCGGCCCCGGCCAGGCTGAAGCTTTCGAGCTCTGCTCAAATCAAGCTTTGACAAAAAAATTGTCAAATTGTTAACAACTACTGTTCCTACGCTTTTGTAATTGCTATTTAAGATACAATTCTTCCCTCTGCTGAAACCATCTTACTTTCTCCATTTCTGAACATCCACGATAAATATTTGCTTTGTTTGGTTGCTAATTACGTGTTGTGGTAGAAAATACTTTTAACCTTTAGGTTCCTCCAATGGGTTTTTCTCCCATTGTTTTCTATTTTCAGGTTCAATATTGTAGCCTCACGCAAGCTGCTGATTTTATTGCAACAGTGCTTTAATTTGAGCCAAAGACCTTTTGCACTTAAACTCTATACCTTTGTCAAAGGAATTCAGGATTCCAATCTTTAACTTAAACTCTATACATAGTCTATTCATTTGAAAGTTACTTAACAACAAATTAATAGATATGAAGTTTGGATTATTGTTAAAATTGAATAATTGTTTAACAGACCAAGAATTATAGAAGATATTTTGCACTACAATGTTAATTTGATATTTTGATTAGATATGCGTAACTGTCAATCAGCTATAACTTTTGAAATTATGCAAATTGATTGCTGTTAAACTAGCTAGAAAATGAATAGGTGCTGCTTTAAGGGTAAAAATGCATGGTGTTCTTTGTCTTTGTATCAGCTAAAATTAGCATTTACTTGTCAACTTATTCATAACTAGAGCCTCTAATTGGGGGGGGGGGGGGGGGGGGGTTGAGATCTCCATTGATTCACCCATTGAAAGACCAAATCAGCTTAAAGTTTTTAGCAACTTTACATCAACAGTGGAGGCACTGATGATATAAAGTTGGCACTAAATATGGAAATGACTTGCAGCTGTCAGCTTACGGTGCTGTCACAGTGGAAATATATACAATACAAACAGATGCATGATCCAGTGAAATCAAAGAGACATTCTTGATGTATAGCCTACTGAATCTCCTGAATTCCATAAGGGGACAAGAAATGATGATTTATTTGTTGGATACTGCCAGTTCAGAGATGACAGAAAGCAGAGTCTAAAAGAATTCGTCTAGGAACATTTGTAGTGAAAACCCACTTAGTTCACGACAGGATGGGAGTAATACTCTTTGCTTTTATATTCATCTGCTTTTCTTTTTCACTCGATTTGATTGACTACCCCACTCTTATTTGATCATTACTACTACTGATTTTACCACAATTCTACCTGTTTTTTCTCTCAATCTGTGTAAACTTTAATTTCTATTTCCATCGATATATATTTCTTATTTTTCTCTCTGTAGTATGTATATATGAATATATATACTCTAGCACTATCGTAAATAGTAATATGCCTCCGAAATGATATTTTGGTTAATTGAATAAGATCAGAGGACAACTCATGGATGTGTGTTTGAAGGTGGAGGAGATTGCTGCTGATGACCATTCAACCCTACATGTGGTGTTACTTTTTCAAATTGTTGATTTGCTTTGGCTCTCCGGAGCCGGAGGGCACAATCAAGGTTACATCAAATTCAATATTAACTTTTGTCTCTTGATTCTGCTAAAAATCTCGGAAGCGCCTTAAAGTAGCTCAACAGGCAGAACCATAGGCAAACTTTTCACTTGACCCATGACTAATGGCGTATAAGCTATTTATGCGGAACCCGTAAGGATCATGACAGAACTGAGTGACATCAACACAAACACAAAAAATAATTTTACTTACATATATATACCATATCTAAAGATCTAACTGAATGTTGTCGGATCAAATTACAATAACATTCTAGAAAGAGAAAAACGATAGGTTTCGAAAATTAGATTCACATTAAAGAAGGAAAGGTTCCCTATTACTTAATTATGAAATGTGGCTATGAAGATATGGCCTTATAAGCCGAAACTAGATCTTATCTTCCATATTTGAACCTTTTCACCTTGAAAATATATGCTACTGATGATGATGAAAGTTGGAGCAAAGACAATGGATCAGTGATTACTCACCACCTAACATAAGTAACTTCCATGGATGATATGAGGAATGGAAATCCATTGCTGTAAACAAGTATCAGTAACTTAACACCATCTGATCATGATCTTCGTAAATGCATCCATGGTAAAAGGTCTATAAAACATTTTTGTATGCATGAATAGATGTACATCAAGACAAGGAACCACTGTTTACTTTTGGTTTGGATGCATAACAAAGAAGGCAAATAGTAGAGTATATTTTAAAAGATTTTGAAAGGAAAGGCATATGTTTCCATGATGGGGTCCTGCAACTCAACTGCCTACATGGGTTTATTGCACCAGAAAACAAGCTTAATACATCCAAAACGAAAACCTAATTCATGAACAACAGATTTAATCCAACGTAATAGGATTAATAATAGAAAAACCCTACTGGGAGAATTCTGATTATTACTTGTTTTCAATTTCATATTATTAGTATTTGTCTAAATCATGAGGCTTTTCACATCAACAATGATTCCTGGGGCAACCATAGGAAAGGAAATTAGGGTTTCCAGTATACTCTAAAAACCTTGCAAACAAAAAGGGCTGAAAAAGATATACAAGTTAATACCCAAGCTCCTAGCTCCACTATGTCTACTTATAATTTCTCAAATTATTAATGGAAGCATAAGAAGATATATAATTCAAGTTTCCGACTTCATTAAAACATGAAATTACAGAAAATTTCCAGATGAGTACTCAAATGGGAGAAAACAAGATAATGCAGAAGGACACATATATAAATAATAAAGAAGAACATCTTACAGAATCCATCTTTGATCTTCTTCTTTCTCCTCATTATTCTTCTTACTTGGTGTCTTCTCGGTCGTAATCGCCATGAAAATAGGCCAAAATTAATACATTTATCGATGTGGAAGAAACAAGTTGATCATGTAGTAGTTGTAGTATTGTACCGTCGACATCAGCAAACATATATATCCTTCCTAGCTAGTCGTACTTCATAAAGAGTATCCACAACTATTGTACTGTACATATAGAGAGAGGAGGTATCTTAATTTATTAGCAGTAGCTATTATGAAACATTATATAAAAATATACTACGGATCATGACCTAATCGAAGCTCCAAATCCAATTCATCATCTTGACTACTTCCATGATCAATCTTCTTGTTTTCATCAACATGGGATGGACCGATTCTCAAGTTAAGATTCCTAGGCCAATCCTCCTCTCTAAACGGATTCAGATACCGTGAAGAATTGTCCACAAATAATTCGTCCCCGTGGGGTGTGTGGGGGGGTCTGAAACCCCAACCTGATGAAGCTGGGAAAAAAGCTTGATAACTTACGTAATGCGGCTGATAGCTTTGGATTATTGGAGGGTATGAACAAGAAGATCTCAAGCTTGCGTAATTCTCATCATCCACTTTGCCCGAAACTATAGGACCTGAGCTAGGCCTACTGCTCTTGGCTCTATCTTTTCTGTGAATATTCATATGCCCTCCCAAGGCTTGTGCTGTTGTGAACCCTCTCTTGCAAAATACGCACTCGTAGGACCGGCCACTACCCACATCATCGTTGCTTTGCTCCGACCGATCGGTTTCTTCGCTCGAGCTCTTGGAATCTTCAAGCTGATGGTTGGTTTCCATGGAAAGTAGTGTGAATTAGGAATTAAGAAATTAATTTGATGGAGAGATTAAATGTGCAGTGCAACACAAAGATGGGGGTATTATAAGGAAGAAAAGGTGAGAAGAAAGAGATAGACAAGAGACAAATAAAGGGCATAGGCATTGGGTGTCAAGATTTACTCAGAAAAAGTCTCTTAGATGTTAGCTTTGAGTGTTTTTCTGTTAGCCGGCTGTGCTGGTTAGATCCGTCTGTACAACACATTACTTCAATATTTTTTTATCTGCCTCTCTTGTTGCTTTCATCTAATTTTTTTTCCTAAAATCTTTCAATTTCTTATATATAATACTTCTTAATTAAAAGGTAAACGTGTTACCATCGAAGCCTAACTCTCTGGTTAATATAATTTGCCAACTACTAATATTTGTGTGTCAAATACGTTATCCCATGAAACTTTCAGGGATCCCTATTTCTTTACTAAAAAATTACAGAGGTAGTTAACCTTTTCTAAGTTAAAATTATAGCTTCATACTGCAAATGAACCCTTAATTATATAAGTTAATCATAACTGGTGTGTATATAAAATGGGTATAATGAAGCCTTGCTTATGACACTGGTGACGAAAGATGCAGGAACCTTCCTGCAGAAATATTTTATGTGAGGGGAAACTATGTGTTTTTGTACTTTGCATTTGTCCTCAAGTACAAGCCTTTTTCCACCATAATTAATGGGAAACACTTGTATGTTTTAACAACTTCGATTTAGGTTAATTTCAACCCATAAACATATAACTATATTTGTATTGGAAAAAGTTAACTCCATCACAGTTTTGCTTTGATCACCTTAAATACTTTTGCAATAAAGTAAACCCAGAAAGTAGAGGGTAGAGAAAAATCTGGGGTTGATGATTGACGAATCTTAGAATTATCCCAAGTTTTGAATTAATGATACGTTATCAAAATATATCTGGCATGCATATGCATTCTTTGGTTTTATCTCTATGGAATGGAGCAGCTAATGTCCACCAAATTGAAGTTGAGTCATTTTCCTATTTCTCTCCTGCTAAACATATATATCTGTTCATATATATAGTTGCAGGCCAACATTTTAATATTAAAGAGTAGGTTAGATATGTTAAAAGGGCAGGTTTGCTCGGTTATACAGACATGGGAAAATGGTAGCACTATAAAATTTCCACCAATTTTATTTATTTATTTATGTATTTTTAATGATTACAAATTCCTTTTTCAATCAATCATGGCTATATATCCAGGGAGATTTTTTTTTTTTTTTTTTTTTAAACTATATACATTTAATGCAATCTTATTAGGTAACTAATAGAAATACTGTAATCTAATCGCTGAGGTGAGAAAATAAAAGCAAAATATTGTGCCCAGAAAATTGGTTGAGGGAATGGGAAGATAAGTGTAATTTGACTGAGTCTGTGGTGAGAAGGAGAAAGAGATGATACCAAATACTATTAGGAGGATGGGAAGAAGAACAAGGACGACAACAACGTGACTGCGATCGGGTTCTTTTTTTTCCTTTCTCTATCCATCTCTATTATTCTGGAAGTACCAAATAATTTTTATTAAATTAATTTTGCATGAAAAGTGAACTAGAGACAAGCTAAGTTAAAAAACAATTAAATTCTTTTGTTACAAAATAATAAATGTTCTTATTAAATTTAAAGATCCAACATTTACTTGGGAGGGTTGAACAAAACTATTAAATCCGTTAAAAAAGATTTTAGCAAAAAGAAAAACATCCGTTTAAAACATGATAAAAATTGGGCTTCAAAATTTAAAGCACAAGCCCAATACAGTATTATTCAATTTTGATTTCTATTATATAATCTATGTTAAATATAAAAATACATAACTTTTGTAAATATTAAATAAAATAATATATGTTTAATAAAAATTTTGAACTTCAATTTATTGGCCATGGTCATTTACTTCGCGACCCATTTTATGAGTTGAAGGTTTAGTTTGTGCGTGATCGTAATTTAATGTGAAATAAGAAAAATTTAAACTCGAAAATCAACTTGAACTAAAGTGTTTGAATAATTTATGGAATGCGAGTTTAAAAACTATGACTACTTGAAATCAGACCAAATCGTATTTTCATTTAATATATAATTATTATTTTTAAAAATATTTGTGAAAAAGACTTTAAAAGTTTATCACAAAGTTCATTTTGTCAAAATAAGCATAAAAATTCAAAACAAAAAATTAATATGAAAAAATTAAGAATTAAATCGAGCTGAATTGAATCATAATGGACAGTTCACAAATTCAAAAAATACATCCAAATCCAACCAATATCACCCTGTCAATGATTTATTCTTACCAAAGGTACACGGGTTGTATAAAATAAAAATAAATTTTTAAAAAAAGTAATATTGATAGACCTAATTGAGGTTTAGTTATTATTTATAAAAATGAGTGATATTCTAGTCAAGATTGAGGCCCATATTTTGGGTCAAATCTAATTTGGACAATTATTTATAATGTTGATGTAATACATAAATTTAATTTGAATTTGCTTTGATTTAGATTTTTTTGAAGACGATTTATCTCTTTAAATTTAAAGTCGAAATCGAATTAAGACTTAATCGATTATAATTGTATATTTTTTATTGATTTGATTGTTTACTATTCAAATATAATATTGCTCCTAATTTCAGTTATCGTTCTTTTTCTATGTTCCCTCCAAGTTAGTTTTAACAGTGATTGGAAATTATTTCTATGTTGGCCTAATTGACTTGTCTTACATATTTTATTACTTTAAATAAGTGTTCTACAAAATATATAGAACCAGATTGTATAAAACTCCCCGTAGAAAATTAAATTTTCATTTCCTTCAAGAAATAAAATAAAATTTCCATAAAAAAATTAAATTACATGTTTGATTAAGCATGATATTTATAGTCTTTCATTAAAAACAGATATCATAGACATTCAATTAAAGTATTGATAGTTATAAAAAAATCTATTATATTCTTGATTATGAATCTTAATCCTTAATCAAAATTTTCTTAACTTGGATAAATATGAATTATACTAATATCACACATATACCTATCTAAATTTAGTTTGGTCTACTCCATAAAAGTTTGTACTATAACTTAGCTTAATAGTCAAGAGTGTTCATTATCCCAGATGTGATCTGAGATCGAATCGCGTCAGTCACGTCGCTGTTAGGGCTTTACCTCCGCTTGTAATTTCATAAAAAAAAAAAAAAAAAAAAATCCAAATTTCCCCTACCATTTGCATCTGCTTGCAGCTGCACATATATAGGTGGAGAAGCTAAATGAAAACAACCAATCCCTCCATTCTAAGCAAGGTTTGCGAAGTGATCCACACGCTCGTTGCCTTCTCACAATATACGGTGTACTTGTATTTATCGCCAATTTAATTTAGGAACAACCACGTCTCTGCTCCATCACAACCCCTACCCCAAGTCAGAGTAAAACAGCAATTCCGGTCATTGTAAGTTATCACAACCAAAAGAAATCAGAACCTTAGCCAACAGTGAAAAGTCAATTAACACATTCTATATATAAAAGTCAGAGTTTTTTCAGTCAAACAAATCACAAATTTATTAAAGCTCCATCCAGTTTAAAATACAAGTTCCCACTGATTCATCTATATATAAAAGAATATTTAAAATATATATTTATTGATTAAAATATTGAAAGGGGTTAACAAAGGTTAAACCCATATCATCTACGAACGCTTTAACCATTACTTTTAACAAATTTTAGCTTTAAAGATGCTACTATATTATATTTTTATTTAATTTCAGATTATTATTTGTCTCATTTATCTAGTTTTTAATTATATGAAATTAAGGATATAGTAGGTTTTTAATCTCCTTTATGGAATTATAAAAAAAATCACCCCATAATCATCCATTAATTTATAATGATTTCATATATTTAACATTCATCTTGTAATATTATATATTTAACATTAATTACATATTATGTATAAAATAATATGTATTCTACCACATTATTTCACATGTGGATGAAAACAATTATCTAATAAGTTATTAAAAGAATTTAACATAATTACGAATATGTTTTGTTGAGATGGTAAAATTAAGCGAGTGATATTCAATATGCTATGGATTCAAAGCTCATAGTATTTTTTTAGATTTAAATAAAAAATTTCACAATCGACTTGGGACCTGTCAAAACTTTAAATACTATTAATATTCGGGAATAAATCTCAAAATTATATATGAATTTTGGGGAATTGCACAGTACTGAATGCTGAACTTTTGGATATTTTGGATGGGTTGAAACTTATTTTTGATTGGGATTTTAAGAGGTTTTAATTCAAATTGACAATCTTGAAATTATTATTACCATTCAGGATGGACTAGTCGAGGGTTTTAATTCCACTCTGATCAGGAGAATTCATACACTATTGGAACTTTTAGGACGTTAAAATTTTCAACATATTCTTTAGGAGGATAATAAACTTGTAGATAAAATTGTTAAGACAATACGAAATAAATAAATAAAAACTAGATTACGATTGATTGAGGTTCCCCTCAAGAGAAATTATTTTAATGATTTGCATTTGAATTGTATTTACTTTTCCATTAAATAACAAGAACAAAACTTGCCGTCATTGAGACTTCTAATTTAACTTTCCAACTGTCGTAATTTGTTTTTTTAATGGTATTATAAGTTATTTATTTTGCACAACATAAATAATTTTTTCAAGTGTTTGATGTGTTGTTTTCAGCGTTTTTATCATTAAAATATAAAATAAGGATTCAACATTAGAAATGAAAACGTAAAGAAAATGTTTTGTTTTTGAACAAATAATCGATTATATATTTTCAATAAATGTAAATTAAAGTTGGTTCTCAACCAAAAAAAAAGATTATTTGGATTGGCTGTTCTAAGAAAGAATAATGAAAAGAATTTACAAGTCTATGATGGGAAAAAAATAAAAAGTAGGAAATTTTGATCACATTGGTATGTGTATTTTTGAGTTTTGGATAGCTGAAGTTGTTAGCTATTAAGAGCTCATGTCTTCATTACGAGACCTCTTGGCAGTGGAAGCCACCCCAAACTCAGCCACAACGCTGGGAAATACAGCAGGAGAGTGCATAACATTACCGGCTACGTTAATGACACCCAGCTTGCAGACGCCACCTCCTCTTCCAGGGATGTTGGTGCATGGATTGGGACCCGATGGTGGCACCGGTCCTCGAGGGAGTGATTGAACCACAAGCTCCCCATCCAGTGGCCTCATTGCTCCAACTTGAATCCAAGCTACTAACAACGACAAAACCAGTAGAGTTCTGAATAGGTTTTTCCTATTGGAGAATGCCATCCCTTTTTGTTTTGGGAAAAAAATTACTCGTGTATATTGTCACTGTTTGCTAGCTCGAGTATTGAGGAGAATAATTAGAGGGGGAGAGAGTTGATATGGTGAATTGGATGAGAATTGTGAAGGGGGTTCTGGATTTATAGCAATATATTGAGCCGTGTTCCCCCATGTTTATTCTATGGGTGCGGTTTGACTGCAACCTTAAAGGACTTAATAAAATTTCTGAATTTGACTAAGCCATGGTTTGAAGACTGAAACGACTTGGAACTGATCAACAACACGGCACCTTCACACTGTCGTAGAAGTGGGAAATGTTTGACAATAGTACTTGTTTATTTTGTTTTCAGAAGAATGTAGTCATGGTTTGATCATCTATATCCACCCCCACAAATTATATAATGTGAAAAAACAAAACGAACTGTACTGGAAAGTAGAGATAATGAAGGAGAGAACATAATTTTTATTGCTAATTGAATTGAAATCATCTGCTAATAAAATCGAAAAGAACCTTTTCCTACTCTTGTATGCCGTCAGGTGCAGAGTTTTTGGAACAGAAATGAATGGTAAAACAAAAAACAAAAATGGCTTCAAATCAGTCTTGCAAATCTTATTCCAAAGTTCAAAATCAAACAACGGCAAGAATTTAGATCAAGGAAACGACCGCATCATTTGACAAAACTTAAAAGATTGATTTGAATATTTGAAGTCATTTCCTGAATAAATAACCATATGCTGTTTGAAGAATGAAGAGTTCTGACTTCAGAGGCCAGAAAACATGCCTGCATTCACAAGATAGTCGCACCTTAAAATTATGGAGCAAGCGGCTGCCTGAGATGGCTGGACCCGGTCTACCAGAAAGGGGTGCCTACTTTGATGAATAATCATAATCAAGCGTAGGCTTCATCTGTTTTTGTTAGCTATTTAACATTTAACTGTTCATATATAGAAAAGTTGAATCCTAGCTCAATACGAGCAAGGAACTAGAAAAATTATGCAAGGAATACAAATGAAGTGTAATGGTATACCGATTGCAGCTTGCAAACCAACACAAGGAAATATATGATTCTATGCCACAACACCTGATGGAATTTCTAATTGGAAGTCTTTAAGATGTAGTACAAGCTAGGAGTGTTCCCTTGTCATGCATCTAATCCATGCACTCTGGGGGTACATATCTTTTAAAAGAACTAAGGTACACCTGATTCATTGAAACAAAAGGCACTAGCCACTAATCTGTTAGTCACTGCAGAATCCCATTTTTCTACAAGTTGATGCACAACATTCGCTTAGATGTACATTATCAACACAACTGTTACCCGATTGGTCATTTAGATAAAGCATCCAACAGTTTTTCCTTCAATTGTTCGGCAGCACCACCTGGGGCTCCAATGGTGAAGGTGTGGACAATCTTGTCATTATCTGTTGTTGATACGTCAGATTCACGTGCTGTAATTTGATTTTCCTTCAAAGCTTTTAAGACCTTAGAGACTGGGTGAGCATCCAAAGGGTAGCGCATTGTCACAACAGCATCTTCGTGCCTTTGCTGGAAATCTATGTCAGGCATTGACAACTGCTTTTGCCCATTGTTTACCATCTCCTTCTCAGTTTCTAAGACCCTAATCTTCATCTGGAGGTCGGTGATATAGGTAATGGCATCACCAAGCAGAGAAGCCTTGTCCATCTTAGAGATATTAGGGACAACAGCCCTTAATGCATAGAATCGCTGGTTAAGCTTTTCCCGCCTCTGTCGCTCTGCTTCAACATGATTCAATGGTTCTTCTCTCCCGTTGGCTGGCTTCCTTCCCCTCTTCCTCGGTTTCCGCTCATCAGGTAAAGAAGGTAAGTCATCTTTAGGATTCTCCATGCCAGAAATTCTTGCTTGTGCATTCAGACCTCCAACAAGCAACTGTGGAAACAACTTTGCTTCACTATCACCTTGACATCCATTAGAAGAGTTACCATAAACTTGATTGGAACCTAGAGCTTGAACATCGTAAGGTTCCAACATGAAGCCTGATTCATCTTCCATTTTCGGAGAGAATTTAATACTAATAGACTGAGACTTCGAACCACCCAAACTTAGTTCACGACCAAATATCTTTGGTACAGTTTTTGTCTGTACAGAACTGGATCCACCAAACATAGCACTCACCATCTCCACAACATTCTGCTCTTCAGGAATCAAACAGATGGATCCAAGCTCGATCACACCAGACTTCACAGGTACAAAAACCACTGTTTGCAATCCAGCAGATCTAGCTATAAATGATCTTGATTGATAATGATCTGAACAACAATTCGCATCTGAGGACCAAATTGGTTTGCTTGACTTATAGGATTCTACAGGACCATATGATGCATCAAAATAAAATTTAAAGAACATCGAAGTGAGATAAAACATTTCCATATCTGACACACCATCCGATTTAGCAGGATAGTTATCCTCCTCTGACCCACCAAAGCATGCACGAAGCTTCTGGAGTACCTGCTTTCTCACCTCATTTATCTTCTCAACCCCTTCCAATTTGGCATCTGCAGAGCTACTTGCATCACCAACTCCACCAAGCTTAAGATCCCGGCAATGCCCATCACCCCAAATCAAGATGGATCCACCAGATTTCAAGCTTGACACTTGCCAGTAAATTGCATAGTTCCAATTTGACCTCTCTACAACCTCGCAAAGCTTTTGTTGCAGACCCAAATAACTAGGTGGTGGAGAGATGAAATCTGACAACACGTTCTTAGAAGCCAACAATAACAAGTAGTCGCAGGCTTCAGTGCCCAAAACAGATTCCACTTTAGCCTTATCTTCCTCATTTGCCCAAAACATTTCACCCATTTCTTTATTGCAGTTCAGAATTAGGCAAGGAAAGCCCCAATTATAACAGAGTAGCCAGTAGCAATGACATAAACCCTATAAAAATTCCTAAACCATAATCAACAGCGCCCATTCAACTCAAGCACTTAAAATTTCCCAAAAAATCACATCTAGCAGCTGAATTAATAGCCTTAACCTGCAATTCGACAAATTTCTTAACCATTTAGCAGATTTTAATCAACATTCAATTCCCAAAACTAACAGCTTCTGAAAAAAAATCATTCCAATAACTAAATCTCAAAAAAGAACCTATCAAATAACCAAATCAGAAAGCAAATGCAAAAAGTCAAAAGGCTTTAACGGTGAGCATAAATTTACGAAACCCAATAAATAAAAGAGAAAAAATCCTTACACTAGTGGCTCTGAACTTGAGCAAGATTCCCCAGCTTCACCTGACAACAATAAGGCTTTCAGATCTCTCAAAATGTTAGGGTTTCTTCTTCTTCTTTTTGTTTTTTGCAAAATCTATTTATTTAATTTAAAAATTGGGCTCTTATCTCTTACATTTATCGGCATTTATTGATGCCACGTCAGGGGTCCCAGCATATAAAATGCTTTCCATCTGATTTTTTTAAATAAAATTAAAAAATCACTGTCACGTGAAATTAGCGAGAAAAACGCCCACTTTTTTATATGCTTGAACGTCAATGGAAGAAGGAAAGCGATTGAATTGCTAAATATTTTGGGCCATTCTTTTGCCCTCTTCTTTCATGGTCTAAAACGCCGGCAAGGCCCAACAGTTTTGGTCCTGGCCCCTTTTCCTTTCCATCGAATTATATTTTCTTTTTGAATAAGGAGATAAATGTATTTAATATTAAAACATAATTTCTCAGGTTGAGCAAACGATCATTGATTGGAAGAATACATTGCAGTCTCAACCCGGCAAAGAGGTCGTTCTTAAAACAGTGACTCAGGCTTTTCCTTTCTTCTTAAGTACTTGCGATGATTTGCATAAATTGATCAACTCTTTTTGATGGGATTCATCGAGCATGCACCTTTGCATTGGGCATATTGGAAAAGGCTTTGTGCAAGCAAGCAATATGGTGGCATGGGTTTCCCAGACCTTCATTGTTTCCATTTGGCTATACTTGGTAAGCAGGGTTCGAGGCTTTTCTCTAATCCCGACTCACTTCTCAGTCGTGTTTTCAAAGCAAAATATTTTCCGTGGGAGGAGTTTTTGTCTTCGCACGAGGGTGTTAAGTGTTTGTGCTGCCAAGAATATTCTATTGAAAGGTATCCGGTGGAGGGTTGGAAATGGGCAAACGATTGCTGTTTACACGTATTAGAGTTAAAGAGCAGTAGTCTGGTAGAAGCAATTAGGAGTGTGTTAGTTTTGATAACTGATTAGATGGTTAATTTGTTGAAAGAATCAGTTTGATAGACTCTGTATAAATAGGTGATTACAAGTCATTTGAGAATTAACCAATTCTGAGTAAAATTGAAGGAAGGTTGATTGTATCTCGTGATGTGGTGTTCGATGAGGGAAAGTTTGGTTCAAAAAATCTGTGTCAACACCAGCAATAATTGATGATCGAATCACAACTAATCTTCCTATTGTGCTGCCTCCTCATGTCACATATGTTCCTGGTCCTAGTACAATGCCTAGCACTGTGTGTACTCCTGGAGGTTCTAGTTTTCCAAATCAACTATAGGAATCATTTATATCACCTGTTGTTGAAATTGGAGCGGGTTTTGGGACAAATGAAGTTGCTAACGCTGATGATGTTTCTGATAGTATTCAGGGTGGTCATACACCAGAAGTATTTGCACCTCTTTCATCTGTGGACAATACACATCCAATGGTAACAGGATCTAAAGCTGGTATTCACAAACCAAAAGTGTTTGCAGTAGAGGTGTCAAAACCTAAACCTCGAACAATTGAAGAAGCGTTTGCTTCAAAAGAATGGGTGCAGGCAGCTCAAGAGGAGTATGATGCTTTTATACGTAATCGGACATGGCAGTTGGTTTCATTACCTTCAGATAGGAGAGCAATTGGTTGTAAATGGTTGTTTAAGATCAAACGAAATCTTGATGGCACAATAGCCCGAAGGAAAGGGAGGTTGGTAGCTAAAGGATGCTCTCAGGTTCCTGGGTGCGATTTTCGCGAAACATGTAGTCCGGTTGTTAAACCAGCGTCGATTCGAACTATTCTCGCTGTGGCCGTGTCCAAAAGGTGGTCTATTCTTCAAGTTGATGTGAATAATGCGCTTTTGAATGGGGAGCTCTCGGAGGAAGTATATATGCAACAACCTCCTGGATATGTGAAGTATGATACTGATGGGCAACCTCTTGTCTGTCGTCTGACAAAAGCTTTGTATGGCCTATGATAAGCTCCAAGGGCATGGTTTGATAAACTTAAGTCTTATCTTGTTTCCATTGGTTTTACGGGTTCAAAGTCGGATGTGTTACTTTTCATTCATATTTCTGGTGATAGTTCTTTGTATGTTTTGATCTATGTTGACGATATTATTGTCACAGGTAATGCCTCAGAGCAAATCACTTGGTTTGTTGAGCAACTTCATTCTAAATTTTCTCTTAAAGATGTGGGAGAATTAAACTACTTTCTGGGCATTGAGGTTTCTCGTCTGGCGTCTGGTGCTCTTCATCTTTTCTAGCGTAAGTATGTTCTTGATCTGCTTGATCGATCTAATCTGTTGAATGCTAAACCCGTTCCTACGCCTATGCTTAGCTCGTCATATCTGTCTAAGGATTTGGGAACTCCTCTATTTGATCCTACTGAATACCGTAGTCTTGCTGGGGCTTTGCAATACGTTGTGTTGACACGACCAGATATTGCGTATGCTGTGAATCGGATTTGTTAATTCATGCATGCACCAATTGATGTTCATTTTGTTGCTCTTAAAAGGGTGTTACGGTATTTGTGTGGGACGCTTGAGTATGGGGTTCTTATTAGTCCTTCGAGTCGGTTATCGCTCGAAGGGTATGCTGATGCTAACTGGGGCTTAAACTTTGATGATAGACGATCAACTTCTGGGTATTGTTTTTATTTTGGTGGCAACCTAGTATCCTGGTGTTCAAAGAAACAACAGATCGTCTCTAGGTCGACTGCTGAGGCTGAATATCGTGGACTGGCTGCAGCAACTGCTGATGTTACATGGATTGGTTCTTTGTTAAGTGAGCTCAAGCTCAAATCAGCTGATGTGCCTATTATCTGGTGTGACAATTCTAGTACTGTGGCTGTTGCAGCTAATCCAGTAATGCATTCTAAGTTCAAGCATGTGGAACTGGACTTATTTTTCGTTCGAGAAAAGGTTAGTGCTGGGACGCTTTCTGTTGGAGAAGTGCCAGCGCGTGATATTTTTACTAAACCTCTTTCTACTCAACAATTTTGTCGACTGCGAAAGTTGCTTCGGGTTGTGAAAGTTGATCAAGCTAGGTGAATATTAGAGTTAAGGAGCAGTAGTTTGGTAGAAGCAGTTAGGAGTGTGTTAGTTTTGATAACTGATTAAATGATTAATCTGTTGAAAGAATCAGTTTGATAGACTCTATATAAATAGGTGATTACAAGTCCTTTGAGAATTAACCAATTCTGAATAAATTTGAAGGAAGTTTGATTATCTGATTTGTCCTGAGTATTGTGAATCTTTATAAACACGGATCCTTGGTTGGATGATGAGAATGATTTTAATGTAGCCTCGACTCCATTAATGGGGATGAAAGATCTTCGTGTTCATGATTTGTTTCACGCCGATGGTAAAGGGTGGGATAAATAGAAGATAAATATGTTTTAATACAATTGAACTCATATTCTTCTACACTAACAATAATATTTATGCTAACCGAATTAAGATTTGATCAACCATTGATATATTTTTTATTGATCTAATATGAATTTTAAATCGACATTTATATCAATGTGTGAGCCGGAAATTTTTAATACACAAATTAAAAATAAAATAAAATAAAAATAATTAAGTAACGACGCATTTGTTTTTGTTTAAGATCACCACAATAAATTATTTAAATATTTTTATATTTTATTGTATTATGTAAATGATTTTTAGAAAAAATGAAAACATTGTGATAAATTATACAAACATGAGATGAATTAAGATATGACAAAAAAATAACTTCAAAAAATAATTAATACAAAAAAATCATAAAATAAATCTATAATATAATAAAAACAGAAGAAAAAAAAACACAAAATGGTTTACAATTCCTTTCCCTTGTTTCTTGTGGTTGTGCCTCATATTTTTCTCCCACTTTGTTTTTTTAGTTAAATTCTGATTATTTCAAGAATATTTTAATATGATTAGAACTCTAATTTTAGCTTATTTAGAGGGACTTGTATTCTTATTTTGTGAGTGCCATATGAGATTTAAGGTTTTGTTTATTTGTTTGCTCTTTGAGATTTTGAGTTTTGTATTCGGAGTTTTGGATAATGTACAGATTGTACATTTAGGTTATTTTCTCTATATTGTACTCTTGTTTGTTTTTCTCATTGGTAAAAAACTGAAACCTCCTTTACCCGTGATTTTTTATCCTCTTTAAAAAAAATTTTATGTAAAATATTTCTTCGATTTTATTATCTCATTGTTTATATGTGTCAATCCCCAACATTTCTTTCTGGAAGCTTTCCTCTCTTTTCTCTCCTTTCTCTTCCCCTTCTATATTCTTCTTACCCACCTTCAAAAGGTACGTAAAAGAATTAAAAGATAAAAATATAGGAGTGTGTAACTTTTCCAAAGACAAGTGCAGTTAACATGGATAGGCATGTCTATAATACAGCCAATACGTTTTATTTAAATATTTTTTATTGGAATCAACTTATGTGTAATAATATTTATTTTGTTTAGGTAGAAGCTTTTACGTAGCATAGCAGAAAGAAGAAAATAATACCATATATATAATTATAAATAAAGAAAAAGAAATAGCCAAATTTATATGTTGGGGGTAGATTCATTGGTGGTGAGTGGAATAATAAGTAAGAAAAAGAGTGATTGCATGAACATGAAA
The DNA here is from genome assembly GCA_039519145.1 of Kokia cookei. Lineage (NCBI taxonomy): Eukaryota > Viridiplantae > Streptophyta > Magnoliopsida > Malvales > Malvaceae > Kokia > Kokia cookei. Next base: position 5,325,289 of record CM076908.1, on the reverse strand, counting down.
TTCCATACAATCTGACATTCAGATGTCAAAGAAAGTGGAAACAGAAACACTTGGCTAGATTTGAAACTACATTAATTCCATCGCTCTTAGGATAATATTCATTTTGACTAACGCTGCGTTTCAACTTTGGAAGTGCGTTTCTCATTTTCGGCCACCATGCATATATATATATATATTCGCTGGTCCAACATTTTTCTTCTTCCCCCCTCTCCACTTTTTTTACTCGACGTATTGCTATTGAAGTTTTGACAATATTCTGCAGCCATAAAAAAAAAAAATGTCAGTTTACGCCAAGATTGGTCTCCCACTTTGGAATTTTGAAAATTTCTAGCTAGCTAGTGCTGAATAAGTTCATTAACTCCCAACACAGAGATCGTAGATATTAAAAATCAGATAGCACGGACATGGGGTAAAGCTTCTTCGGTTGTGGAATCCTATTCTTCCGTGGATTTGTAACCGTGCAGGCGGTGGCAAAGTTTTCAGGAAATCAATTCAACAAATTTATGTTATGTCACTTGTAAAAAATTTTAATCAACAGTTAAAAATGAAATAATTATATTTTATTATAAAATTAAAGAAAAATTATAATCAAATGAGAGAGAAAAAGGGAACACAATATGAAAGAATACTTTTTTTTTTTCTTCTTCATTATGAGTTACAAATATATAAATAAGAAAATTAAGCCATCTTACAATATTTTACTATTATAAAAAATAAATTTTTAGAATTATGAGACTTGAAATGTCATTCATTTAAGAAAATATTTACAATATATTTATTTTATGAAATAATATTTTATATGCACTGTACGTATATAAGTCTCATGCACCATCAATAAATAATAATACGACATATTATTATTAAATTAAATAAAAAATATGGAAAACTTGTAAATAAACACTAATAATTTTATTTAAATATAATTAAACATTAAATATAACTGTTATAAATAAATATTAATAACTCTCATATTTATGATTTTGGGTGTAAAGGTTTAGGATTTAAGATGTAGGAAGATAAATAAAATTATTTGTATTTATTTATAAATCATCTATTTTTTTATATTTTATTTAATAATTAGGTATTATATTATTATTTATCAATTATAGAAATAATTTATAAACTAACATTACATCAAATTTCAAATGTTCTTCCTTATTTTTGTTGATGTGAGGAGGGGACGGTTTTTTTCTTGCCCCCATTGCGCTCCCGTCCCAAGCTGATTATATTTAAAATTCTAATACTCATAATTAATGCCAAAAAAAGAAGTAAAATTCCCAACTTCATCATCATACTGATCTTTACAAAATTAAGTAAAATATATATTATAAAATCTTATAATAAAAAAAAATTAGAAAGAGTTATAAAATAAAATAAAAAGGGATTTTTTGATAAAATTTTTGAAGCAGGGCAATGTGGATTTAATCTATATTTAATCTTATCCCATTTAAATTTTTACTTAAAAACCTACTACATCCAAGCCGGGTTTGTTTAAAAAATATGCACATTATAATGTTAGATCAAAGGTAAAATTTAATCGATTCAAGTTATTTTGTCATTTCTATCATTTAATGTAATTTACATAGACGTTAGAATTAGACTAAATTGATTGTATTGAGAACTGATCGGAGTATCGGGTTGAAGAGACTAGAGAAGTATATAAACGATGTATTCGTGAACTACTAATAATTGATTGAATCGAGCTAAAAAATCAATTTGAATCGTCAATTAAATTGATTTTTAAATATATATTTTTAATGATTTACTTAATCGAATAATATGAAAGAACCGATAATGTGTGGTTTGATGGTTGAATTATTGGTCGAATTCTAAAACCCTCGGTAAGAGTGTATAAAAGGGTATCAAATACAAACTACTTAAAAATTTTATGGTTTAGAAAATAGTTTAAAAGAAACTAAGAAAGGGAACTGAAACGGATACGTGTTATAGATTAGTTATGAAGAGTTGGTCAGGGACGATTGCACCAACACTAGAAGGAGTTGAGCCCCATCTTTGGATTCGACCCCGACATCTCCAAAATGTAATTTCGAGTTTTAACTGATATATGGAAGTCTACTTCGCATCTTTATTCAAATTTAAAATACATGAAAGGAAACAAGTAATAAATACATATATATATATATATATATATGGATTATTTCCAACCCGAAGTTCAACAGAAACCATGAATCGTGGGCAGAGAAGTTCATTTAATGTGATGTGTCATGGTGGACAGTAAGGAGGGATGTATCCTTCATTATCACAACCAGGGATTGGTGATCGGGAATGATCATCAGGAACCACACTACCTGCTGCTTGACAAGCAATAATTAGGAGCAAGGCAATAGCAAACACTTTGACTGCGCTAGGGATTATTGTGTTTGTGAACAGGTACGCCATTGTTTTTTTTTTTTTTTAAGGAAGGAGAGGAAGGAATTTAAGCAAGGATTAGATACTGTATATTTATATATTTACCTTTTCCTTTTTCTCTCTAGGGTTGAGTGCGTGTAGAAAACTAGAGGAAGGGGGGGGGGGGGTTAAATAGAAAAGCTGGTCGTATATATGAAAAAATTAACCTAGTTTTTGATCAGGAAGCTACCAACTTGGGTGAGTTGACAGTTTAATACGAAGGGTAACAAGTGGTGCATGCAGAGGGCTGTGGAGTCTTGGTTGCAGACCATATACGGTAAAATTCTCCTGCCTACCTACGACTCGACAGATATCTATTCTATATTCAATTCTCACAAATGGATAGAAGCTTTGACATTTGAAGCAAAGGGCATAATAGTATACTAATGCCATTACGACCCATTTAGTTGGTCAATGATCACTCTTTTTACATTCGCAACAGTATTTATGCTGTGTTTTGACGACGTGTACATACTTTACACACACAAGTGCTCGAACCCAAAAACATCATTTTCTTTTTCATTAGAACCATTTGTTGAGTTCTAATTTAAATATTTATTATTAAATATAATAATTACATTTATTATGTTAAAGTTTCAAATTTGGTTTTTTTAGATTATGGTAAATTTGGCATGTTAACATTAATCTATGATTTTAGTTAATATTTTGAAGTTAAATGCTTTGATTTCTAACAACTCAACTCAATTACATTTATCTTTTGTATCAATTGTTTTATAAATATTATGTTTACACTATTTTTCACTCTCACTTATAATCTAATAATATATAATATTAGCAATCAGTTTTTTTAATAAATAAAAATTATTTAATAAATTAATTATAAGCAAGTGGAGTCAAATTCGATTTTGTTATAATTTCTATGAGCCCGATTTGGACAATCAATTAAATGTTTTATTCATAATTAACAAGGTTTTTATTAAGTTGGATAATTAATATTTTGATTACGATCACAATAAAAAAAATTATGGAATATAATAAGGATTATTATTCTTTTGGAATATATGTTACTAATTTCAAAGAGTATATTAGGACATTCTGTTTCGTGTCTTTATATCAGCCTCGCTTTCAGGCTAATTTTATATCTTCGACCATTAATTGTTTTATGTTTGCTTCTAATTAAATTAAGCACCCAATCCAATTTGTTGCCTTCTTCTAACTTTCTCTATTAAATCCAAACGCAGCTTCAGCTTATAATGATAGAAAATTATGTTTTATGAATCTTTCTCAACCATCCTTAGCACATCACCTATGGCTATTATTAATAAAAATTTATTCATATCATCATTTTTCCTTCAACTTATATCTGGACTAAACCTTTAAATCACCATTTTTTTTTCTAGAAAAGTTGAATTACCATATTCTCCACCATTTGAAAAGATGATCAAAAAAGGATTGCTAATACAACTTTGAATTTATTCTATAAAATCCATTTCTTGGCAATGGGTTACCAACTACTGAAATTCTCAGAAACAGAGTTTTTTTTTTCCTTTTTTGTAAATTTTGATATATTGTTTGCAAGAGAGATGAAAAAAAAATGATAATATAGAGGTGTGGTCAAATTATTTATATCGCATGGAAAAATGATTTCATTCATAAAAATCAGAATTGATATCATAAAAAAAGTTCATAAAATAATTCAAAGTATACATAAATTTTTTATGGGTTCAAAATCGTACATTATTGTTATATTTTCATCCGCATCAAAACACGTGACAAGTTAAAAAAATGCTTAAATAGTAAGTCTACCACTTGGAAACCAGAAGACCACCCATGAGCTCTCATTTTCGAAATAATCGTTTAAACAAGCACATATCATTCGCCATCTAGATCTTTGAGCTTCACTAGAAACATGAAGTTGTTGTTGGTCACCAAACATCATGTGGGCTTCATTGTTTTATCTCATCAAGATAGAATGAATTACAAGATTTGTATTGTCACAGACATCCTCGTCCCATCGAAGACATCCTCTCTCATGCTTCGTAATGATGGCTAAATGACTAGTCCACCACGTTAACACCATCTTGCATGAGACCTCTGCCTATAAATATTTCCAAGAACAACGAGGAGGGGATCGACTCTTCAAGAATACTAAACTTATACTTTATCAACATACCTTCAACTCCTAACCTTAGCATTCTCAACACCTTCACCCTCCATAACCTTTGGCTCTTCATTCCGATTGGGTGAATCAGCCTCCATAGTGAAAGGCAGATGGTTAGATGAGCTAGTAGGAATCCTTTGGTCCTTGCGGACCACGCCACATTCAGAGACGGGAAATACCCTTCAACCTTATGTTGGGCACTGAAGTTGCGATACCAGTCGAGATTGGCCTTAACAGACACTGAGTGGTTCACTATGCGGACCAAACCAACGAAGCAAAGCTTTGGGAGAATCTATATTTCTTAGACAAAGTAAGGGAACAAGCATATCTATTCGAAAGATGGTACAAGTGCAACAGGTGGCACAGTACTACAATTCGAGGGTTTAGAACAGGCAGTACCAGGTAAGAGACTTGGTGATGCAGAATGTAAGAGCTAGCCAACCAACCGGTCAAAGGGAAAAGCTGCCAGCCACTTGGGAAGGACCCTGTCGGGTGATAGCAGTATTTGGATGTGAAACATACAAACTTGAACGACTAGACGAAACCCACATACCACTTACATGGAATCCTCACTAAGTTAATAGATGTGATTTTTAAAATAAATTTAATGATTTTTAAATAAATTTATTATTTGTATTCAGTTAAATTGTATTCAATTAAATCCTCAGTAAATCAGTAGACGTGATTTGTATTCGATGAAATTTAATATTTTTAAATAAATCAGTAGTCAAAAAAAGTTTTTTTAGAGGGGCCGAAATAAAAAAATCATTTTAGGGGAAGTCGAACCTTTGCCAGCCCTTTAACTACGCCTTTGAGGGCGAACTTTGTTGTAGATTTGTTTTTTATTACATAATAGTATCTGTTCATATTTTTTTAATTATTTGACAAGGCACACACATTTTGCACACATAAATACTGGAACTCGAATCTCCTAAGATAAACAACATACTCTTTATCACTTAAACTACTTATTGGGTTCACTTCGTTGTAGATTTTTAATCTATATAAGTATATAAATATAGATGATTATCAATTAAATTTATGAATTTATATTTAACTTGACATATCAATTTGTACACATAATTAAATCGTGTTATGTTCTCTCTCTATCGTCGCCTTGGCACTCTCTCCATTTGTGCCCACCAACTCCGGCCACGACTTCTTCTCTGTCAAATTGTTGCATTCCAATTAAGCCATTAATTATTGCTCCACCAGGAAAAAAAAACATCAACCCATAAACTTTAACTTACCAGGATTCCCTGACATATTGCTTCTTTTTCTCTCTTCCGAGCTGATCGATTTGATTGTCCTTATATAGGTGGATTAGATCATGTGTTAAACATGTAAAAGTAAAACTATGAAACATATTGGAGTGGATGGTCGTAGCTGCCCCCCGACATCTTTGAATGCTCATAAAAAATTTGGCACCCTCTCTTCTTTAGTGCTGCCATTATGCGTACTGGTCGGGCAGGCTTTATTTGGGATATGGCATCTTCTTATCCTTCTGCATCTTCTCAAAAAGTAATTGAATTAAGTATTTCCATTCATATCAAAGTTGATGAAAGTAAGAATCTAGTTGTAGTTATAATATAATATATATATTTGCTTTATATCTCCGCTAATGCCTATTAAACAAGTATAGTGCTCTCCAATTCGCCGAAATAGCCGCAAAAATAGTGTTGGAGAAATCAATTTAGGAAACGTGTTTGATTGTATAATAAAATTTCATTTTTTTTCTAAAATGAAGCCCTTATTTTATCTATAACAATAAATTTTACAAAATTTAATACATGTGTTATTTCCTTAGTAGGAGTCATCGATTCTTATTTTTAATCAATACAGTCTTTTCAGTTATTCTTGATTCTTCAATCATATACAGAGTGATTTTTAATATCTCAATTAATCACACAATAAAAATATTAACCTTCTAGTAAAAAAAGTTATTTCTCTTTATGGGTAAACAAGCAAAATTTCAACCTTGGGTTTTCATGAAAAACAAAATTTATTTTGTATAATAAATCTCGGTAGAGTAATTATGCTAAAAGATGCGTCTCTATAACTTAACCCACAATCCTTATATATAGAAAAATCCACATGAATTCTACTTAAACCAGAAGAGAGAAAATAATAATATTTTAATAAAAAAGATTAACTCTCGATTATTTTATCCAAATGACCAAAAAAATTATTATTTACGTAAATAACCCAAAAAAAATCATCTAAATAACTTGAAATGAACAATAAAATTGGGTTTGGGAAACTTAATGGTCGACACCATAGTATATTTTTGCAACCCGTATCATATTAGTATGTTTATATACAAGTAATTGAAAAAATTGAGTGTTAGGAATTTAATAGTCGACACCAACTTTATCTGGTAAAAGTAATTTTTCTGGGTTTGGGTGATAGATAATTATCAACTTTATCAGATACCCAAAAATTTAAAAAAAAAAAAAAAAAAAAAAAAAAAAAACATATTTAAAGAATAAAAATAACCCAAAACTTGAAACTGACATGCAAGATTGATGCCGACCATTACATGATCATCGCCTGTCACGACCCACTTTTCAATTCTGAAAAGTCTCATCACCCACCACCCATCATCTTTTTAGCCATCACTTATCACCATTACCTTTTCTTTCTTTTTTTTCTTTATTTAATTAAAATTAATTAATTTAAAATTTAATTTATCCTTTAATTATTTCATCTTTCAATTAATTTTTATTTTTTAAAAAAGTTAAATTTATTGCTTTTAAAATAATTTATTATTCTTTAAATATGTCTTATTTAATTTAATTTATTGTTTTAAATTGATTTATTATTCTTTAAATATGTATTTTTAATTAAATTATATTTTTAAAATTTAATTTATTGCTTTAAATTGATTTATTCTTTAAATATTTCTCTTTAATTTAAATTAATATTTTTAAATTTTAAGTATCTGATAAAATTTGTATCGGTCATCAGTGTGCCAGCACTTTATAAAATTATTTTTTATTTAAAAAATTGGTGCCAACTATTTAATTCTCAGCATCCCAATTTTTTTTCAAATACTTATTGTATAAACGTATGCCAGGATGCTACAGGTTGAAAAAAAATACACTATGGTGCTAACCATTAAGGTCTTCAAACCCAAAAAAATATTTTTTTAAGCCCTCATATAATCATCAGGCAATGATTATGTCAGGGAAAAATCTGATGCTGGCTATTAAAATCTCCAAATCAAATTTTATTATTTATTTTAAGTCATTTAAATTATTTTTTTTTCGAAATCATATACGTATATAACATTTTTTTGGATTATTTGGATAAAATAACCTTTTTAACTCCCAATAGGAGTCCACAAAGTGGGTTGTTCACACTAAGTTCCCAAACTCAATGTGCTATCCATTCCGAATGTAATGGCATTCGGGACCTTTTTAATATATAACAACAATTAAATGTGTTATCTAATTTTTTAAATTAGCTTATATAATTTATCTTACCTAATAACAAGTTTTTTATTCTCTAAAATATTATTTATTTAAAATAAATTTAATTATTTTTTCAATTCAATTTTTGTTTTCTTAAAATCATGACAATTTTATTATACTTGAATTTATGAATAAATAAAATTAATTGTATCTACCATAAAACTTTGATGACTATTATTGACAAGTGAATCGATTCCTCTACGAAAAATCTTTTAAGTATTGTTCTTAAATAGTCGATTTAAAATGTCGACAATTGAAGGTATTTATTTATATATTGAAGTTTTGTTCTCACTCTTTAGGAAGAACGGTATACATATGAATGGAACGCCTTAATTGATAGAGATTTGTACCTATAAAATTAAGGATAAATATTAATAATGAATAGCAAATAATTATGAAAGTATCAAAAACATCGTAGCTCTAAGTCTAACCACCCATTTTAATTTTACAGACACCTTATAAGCAAACCTGCTACTACTTGAGCTATGCATTAACAGATTTATTTTCTATGATTGTGGAATTCAGGATCTTCAAATGGCGTTTAGTTATGATTCATGCTCATTTCGGTGTGTCATTGCCTTGTTAAGGCAAGTGTTTTGTTTATGACATGTGTTGACATTTTATGATGATGCTTTGGAGTGGCGGTGATATTTTGGCTCTGTTTGTGCTTTGAGGTGGTGAGGCTACGGTTTTCTTTGGTGGGTTTTTACTTTACTTAATTATGAAAGTTTATTGTTAATTAAGTTTTAATTTGATTGATATGAATATTATTGTCAATATAGGAAGACGTAAATTTGAGTACGTTTGAAACGTATTATTTTCTTATTTATAGGTCGAGAAGAAATTCTATCAAAAAAAAAAACAAATATAATTAAAACTTATAATAAAATTGTTAAAAATATAAAAAAAAATTACTTGTACTTTTACTAACTGATTTTATTATTTCAATAATATTTTATTTTTAATTGAGAAGAAAATATTTTCTTTAGATAAATTGTACTTTTATCATTCAATGGAAAAACAAAATAATTGTACCAAAAATATTATTGTTTAATTTAATAATATTTCCAAAAATTATACAGTAACATTACATCAAATTCTATTTTATTATTTAAAACAAATGAAGACTTAAAAGCAACTTAATTTATTCCTTCCGAAAGCGAAGTAGAAAAACTTAGCTTAGCATTAAAAACTTAATTAATTCAATCAAATATCAAGTTTTTGAAAAAAGAAAAAACAAAACAAAAACTGACGAAAGCTTACGAAAGCATATCCAATGTCAGAGCGTTCTTCCCATACTTCGAAGGTCAAAAACTTCAAACAAACCCATTTCATTGCTCTCCAAAATTCAACGTTTTCTATTAATGCATTTGGCCATCTATAAATTACTTCCCTCCGGATTTGCTTTTGCAAAACAGAGAAAACCAAGAGGATATCCATCAAAGAAAATGACCGACTGCAGTGGTAAGCTTCTTTTTTCTTCCTTAACTGAACCCAATAGTATTCATTCTCAGAATTAACAAAGCGTGTAAATGTTTGTCGACTACAGATCCAGGAAAGAGCTCGTGGCCGGAGCTGGTGGGAACAAACGGCGAGGTGGCGGCACACATCGTCGAAAAAGAAAACCGAAAGGTTAGCGTCCGAATCGTGAAAGAAGGAATGATGGTGACCATGGATTTTCGTTGTGATCGGGTGCGTGTTTGGGTGGACAACTATGGAATTGTGAAGACCACGCCTCACATTGGCTAACAGTATACTACGTGCGAAGATCAATGGATCACAGAAGGCACCGATAAGCTAAGCTATTAGACTTGCAATAAATAAAATTAGTTTGTTTAATCCTAAGATGCCATAGGTTTCTTATATTTTTTTTCTTAAAATAGTTTTACAACTTTGTAATGTTGGACAAAAATATATATAATTAAAAATTAAATCATAAAAAAATATACATGTTTCATTTTTTTAATAGGAGATAGTGATTATAAACCCTAAACATTTGAGTCTTAATAAATAAAAATGAATTCCTTTAAAGAAAATAATAAATATAAAAATGAATTTAAAAGGTATATTTACTTGGCTTTTATTGGTTTCATTTCAAACGTGGTTTTGGGCTAATTCATAATAAATTTAGTTTTTATTGTTTATATTTTTTATCAATTTTTTTTTTTAAAATTGGATCATTAATCTTTAAAAAAGAGTTAAATTGTTTTTTTAACAAAAAACGATGTTGGTGTAACAACAAACACGATAATTCATGAGGACTTCTTATTGACATAGCTATTTATCTTATATGTCGTGCTTATTTAAAAAAATTAAAAAATAAAAATTTCATAAAAATTCCAAATATGGAATGAATTACATGTATGAATTGATTTGTGAGTTGTTATATTTAAAAAGTTGACGTTTTAGTTAAAATTTTTGTTCTAAAAAGCAATTCAACTCTTTTCTGAAATGTTGTTCAATTTTGATTCTTTTTAAAAAGTTAAGAGCTAAATTTAATTTTTTTAAGAAAAGAATAAGGATCAAATTAATAAAAGATATAAATGTTAAAAAATGTCAATTCGGAATATATGTTTGGGTAAATTACATTAATAGTCACCTAACCATGTTTTTTTTCTTTTTTTATCACTCAATTATGAAAAAATTATAAAATGGTCGCTTAACTATTAGTATATTTCTTTCTTTTTTTTGTCAACCAACTATGAGAAAAAAGTTACAAAATAACCACATAACTATTCAAATTTTTTTTTTTTGTCACCCAATTATCTTGGACTTTTGAGTGTTCACATTTTTAAGTTAGTAAGTGACCAAAAAGACAAAATTGAATAATTGATGACTATTTTGTAACTCTTTATAATTGAGTGACAAAAAAAGAAAAAATAATAGTTAAATGACCTCTATTGTAGTTAACCCTATAAGATTTTACTCTTTTTTTTTTTTTTTTGGACAAAGGCTCATGGGTGTTAGGAATTCTGAATGCTACTTGTGATGAAGATAGTGTTACAAGTTTATTAATGCAGGAGAAGTATTCAATCAAATCAAATAGAATAAAATAATTAAGTTATTTGAATTAATAAATATTGTTTTGTTAGTTCAACTAGAATTTTAAATTTTATTATAATAGAAAAGAAATTCAAATAGAGTTAAAGTGGAATAAATCTATTCAAATTAAAATAAATAATAATTCATTATCATAATTTTATTATGGCATGTTATATCCTCCTTAATACATTACAATAGCTATAGCTATTACATTATTCATTATCACTCCATCATAATTTATTAACCAGACTAATAAAGCATGTTAGCCAATCGTAGGGGGACGAACAACGTGGCCGTTGCTATCAACCCAAACCCAGACCCTATCACACCTGAAGTCCCTAGTGACTGGCGTTCCATCCAGCAACACTATGGCGTCCACATTTGGATTCTCCCTCTCTACCGTTGTCTTGGCACTCTCTCCATCTTTGCCCACCAACTCTGGCCACGAGTTCTTCCCTATTGCATTTCAAACAGCTCAATAACCAAACTGAAATATCCCACCCAAAAAGAAAATAAACCCCTAAAGTAATTAGCCTTACCAGGACACCCAGACATATTGCTTTCTCTTTCTCCTTCTCCTTCTCTCTTGGATTGCTGTGTGAGTTTCGAATTGTATCGAGCAGGATGTGTTTGATCTTTAAATACATGTCCCGAAGTATGAACACATTAGTGCAAATGGTCACAAGTCCCTGCCGACCTTTTTGAATGCTCAGAATAAGTTTGGCGCCGTCCCTTTTTCAATTACGTGGTGGTTGGCTTAGCAAGGCTTGATTCTCAAAAAGAGTTGAATTAAGTTTTCCCATTTATATCAAAGTAAGAAGCTTGTTGTAGTTTTAGTATATCTCCACGTTAATTGCCTAGCGTGGACTGCTTCCCTTTCATCTAATCCTATCTGTTTGCCACTTGGAGACGGAAAATTTTCATCTGTTGTAATGTGAGTAAGAGATTTAATTATTGAAGCTCTCTCACTTCTCATCTGTAATCAAGTTAGTTGGTTTTCACAGAATTACGAAAGTTTCTCTTCTTCTTCTTCCTCTTCCTTCAGTAGTTTTTCTTTTCTCCTTGCTTTTATGTGTTTTTCATATCATTCATGGTAGCTTTATGATAAGTGAACTGTAAATAACTCTGTATCTATTGAGAAATTGTGCTTTTATTCATCCAAAAATACATTATTAACACAAATAAAGACTTAAAAGCAAAGTAACAGTGACGGGCAGTCCAAAAAATGTAGGATGTCTTGAGTTTGAATTAGTAAAAAAAATTATTTAAATGTTTACATGTTTAATTGTTTATCTCGATAGCAGCTTACTGTTGAAAATTCCATAAATTAATACCATCATTATTACAAAAATGATATTCAACAAAATTTTAATATTTGTAATTTTATTCGGATAAAATTCAAATTTAACTAAAAATATTAAAATCAAGAAAAAAAAATTATTTTATCATGTTGATATTGAAAAGAAATAGGATAACGTAAATTTACTTTCTCCCAAATTAAGCCGAAGAAGAAAAAAGTATACGAAAGTTATCCAAGGTCAAAGCTTTCAAAAGTCCAAACTTCAAACAAACACATTTCATTCAAAATAATCTCTTCTCTAAATTTCAACGTTTAACTTTGTATTAACTCATTCGCCCACCGATAAATTCTTTCCCTCTGGAGTTGCTTTGGCTATCATATCACAAAAACACAGAAAAGTAAGACGATATCTATATCAAAGAAAATGACAGATTGCATCGGTAAGCTTTTCTTTTTTCCCCTTAATTGAAGCCAAAAGTAACAAACCATGGCTTAAGTCTTTAAACCTATTTTCTTTCTCAGAATTAACAAAGTTTGTAAATGTTTACCGACTACAGATTCAGGAAAGAGCTGGTGGGAATAAACGGCGAGGTGATAATCCAAAGGTTAGCTTCCAAATCGTGAAAGAAGGAATGATGGTGACCATGGATGTTCGTTGTGATCGAGTACGTGTTTGGATGGACAACTATGGAATTGTGGAGACCACGCCTCACATTGGCCAACAACTAATCCTTTATGCTGTGTGCATGGATCAATGAATCGCAAAAGGCTTGACTGAGCTAAGCTAAGCTATTAGCATTAAATATAATTACTAAAATACATATGTTTGATTCATTAATTTGTAAATTTTAATAAAGTGATTAGTGACATATTGATGAAGTGTTTATTTAAAAAAAAAAAATTAAGTTCAAATCATCCTTTGTACAAGAAGCTAGTAAAATAATTAATTTAATAAATTTATAAAATATTCATTGATTGTCTCGATCTACTACTAATGCATAAAATAAATTGAAATTGATCTTAATTTATCTAGTTTGATGCATTTCTCCCTCTTTGGAAATATATCTCAACACTTGTAAATTTTTATCATTATTTTAGATTACGACTTCTTCTTAAATAAAATATATATATTCTTTGATGAAATGTATATTTATTATACCTCCCTACACCTTGAACAGATTCCTTGGATCCTTATCCCTCATGATCAAGCCTAAGAATCACTCTTCGTAGTCAATTTTTCGGTACAATTCCTTGAAAATTTTCCTTAAGAGATTCTCTCGACCCTCAAGAGGCATAAAAATCCACCTAACTTTCATTTATGATATCAATTTTTATATCTCATCCGAAATGATTGATAGCATGTTTAATTGTCACCTTTCTATTAATTTTTGTGCACTAAATCTCTTACAACACGTTTGGTTCACTGGAATGGAATAGAATAATAATGGAATTGTCATTCTATGAGAATGAAATAAGACCATAATAGAATTGAAATGACATAACGGTGATTTGGTTGGATGGAATGGAATGTGTACTATGATAGTATTCATGCATTTGGTTGAGAGGAATAGATATATAATAGGAAAAAGAAAAATTCTCGAATGACGAATATGCCCTTTAATATTTTAATATATTTCCCACATCAATTTAATATTAAAGAATAGTATTTTCTATCAAAAGAATAATATTTAAATATAAAATAGTTAAATAATATTTTATATTAAATTATATTAAAAGACTTTTTTATATTAACTTATATTAAAATATTTTATATTAAATTATATTAAAAGAAATTTTTTTTTTTTATTTCCTCCATCTTCTTCATCTCGGTTGGTCCCTCTCTCTCCCATCTTCCTCTCCAAATTTTAACGGAACCTCCAACCGTAAGAGCTCCTACTATCCATTCATATGCATGGTTGATAAAATTGCGTGAGCAGGACAGGAACTTTTATGATGCATGACCAATGATTAAAGTCTTTAATCTTAAGAAATCATGACATATGTGTGCTCCTTTGACAATACTTTAGTGGAAGTAAACTGATTATAGTCATGCATTAGATTTCATATTGGTTGAATTTGACAATTTGCTGATACAAGAGCAGCAAACAGCCGGAGAACTCCCAGCAAGTAAAGCCCATATAGGCACTTTTAATCCCAATTTCTAGTACTTCTATTCATAGATTTGTCAATGTAATGACTTCACGGATTGCATAAACTGTCGATGATAACGGTTATTAGCACAAATAAAGGAGGCTATTGACATTTTTAACCTCAAGTAGCACGATAAATATGCTTCTGATTTAAAAACACTCAAAGGAGAGCCGCAGCACCCTAACTAGTAAATACTATAGCTGATTCATTTGTAAAAAGTACATGGGCTCAGCTTAACCCTGCCCTTGAAGGGCCTGCTTAAAATATTCAGAAGTACATATAATGAGGATGGGTGAGAGGGGCTGTTGGGTTGGGTGAGGAAGGTTTCAAAATGGTGAGAGTAAAAATGAAACATCCATTCAGTGGAAGACGGAAATAGCTATGCCCCTTTCTTGCTTTTTTCTTTTTTAGTACGCCCGTATTCAACACAGGCTATATATAGTCAACCAAACAATGATTTTGGTAATGGGTTCACTGAATAACAAAACATGCTGTTGATATCCAAATTTTAAAATATTAAATTTAGTAGGGACCGCGCGTACGCAGGTCCCCTCTTTCACAAATTATGACATACACTCTCCCACTTGGGGAGATGTTAAGCTGGCGCCCTCACCAAGTGCAATGTGAGTCGCCAACCTAGGCCATGGGCCTCAATGATCGCCCATACGCCCCGTCCAGGTAAGTGAGTTTAACGTGGGTACTCGCATTCCCTTTATAAGTTCTCCTAGCACTAACCTCCTTATGCGGCACGATGTGGGACATATAACTCAAAAACATAAGTAATAAACCCAACATGTCGGTGAGGAAAGATGGAATTTTTTTCTGTAAATGTGTTTCTGAGACTCGGCAACTGCTAGTTAAGACTTCCAATTTGTGGGTGGGTTTTTTCCCTAATGAAGGGCTTCTGATGACCCTTTGTCTTAAGATAAAATGCTTTTCTTCTTTACTTGGCTTTTACTGGTTTCTAGTTTCGCTTTAAAGCTTCATTGGTCTTCTTGAGAAATTGAGAATCATTTTTGGGTTAAATCAAAATATGGTTTCCTTTTTGCCTCTTTTTGCAGAAGCTCGGAGGTGTGCAGTGCTGAGCAATGGTTAGCTGAGAATCAACAGTCAAAGATGTGATTGCCGTCAGCTTCTGTGACGGTAAAGGTACCACTGCAGGCCTATTCTATTCAGACTAATGGGGGTAGAAACGCCATTCTCTGGGGATAATGTTAGTTTGAATTAGCAATCTGATGATGACGATGCATGCAGACCATCTGTGCCAACCATGATCAACATCCACAAAGACTGATACTTCTCTTCCAATTGTATTTGCATATCAATTGATTATCTATTAGTTACAGCAGGTGTGAAGTAATTAGAAGTCTTATCTGACAGTGCTTTTGTGGGTTTCATTGCAGAGTTAAAAAGTTATATAGCTTGTTCAGTCATCTGTAATCACCTAACATATAGTTCAAGTTCATTTCCTATATTTGTAAATTTAGTTTACAATAAGCACATGAATGCATACTTAATCATAAATATGGCCTTCGCACAAGCTAACAAAGAAGCATGAACAGCAGAAAATTAGCCGCACGAGTTTTATGCCTATTTGTCTCACTCTCCACCTAGCACTTATTTTGGAGATTGAGTTCATCTTCATGAAACTTTCTTTTCCTAGTGCTTCTTAATCTTTTAACATTGTCTTGCAAGCACTGTGTTGAATTTGCAGTTTATGCTACATTTCTTGCATTCTCTATGAGCTATATTTGTCATGACTATGATTCTTGTTACACTAAGATATTATTAGAGTCGGCTGTCAATTTAGTACAATACGGTACAATGTAGGACAACTCTATACACCATAGAGATGAGTTTGGTTCGGTTTAGTTGTGTTTTTCGAATGATACAGTTTCAGATCTTGATCTTTTATACTAACTTTAGGTTTAGGGTTTTTAGATTTATTTTAACAAAATGAGATTTTTTTTTTGATAAATTACAATAATAAGATAAAATCCGAACAACAAACGTAATTAACTTAACTCGAACCCTGTCCACAGATTTATTTTGTGACTTTTGGATATTATGTAATAAAGTTTCAAAATCTTTTTTCATAAGTATTAGGGTAAACTATAAAAACAATCATTTTTATTTGCCTCAAATTACATTTTAGTCACTTATGTTTTAAATGTTATGTTTTAGTCACCAACATTATCATTTTGTTACGAGGTGGTCACTCTGCTGTTAAGCTCCGTTACCTCTCTAACTGTAACACCCCTACACCCGATTTACACGTATAAACCCAATATAGAAGCATCACATTACAATACAGCACAAAAAGTCGAGTAACAGAAAATTTTCTTTAAAAACCGGTGTCTTTTAAGACCATTCGAGTCGAAATATCGTATATTAATCATTTCATTTCATAATTCATAGCATTCAAGATAACATTTTTTCCACTCATTAGGGACTCGTACAAGTATCATTTTACATGCCATTTCCTTTAAAATAAATATCTATATTTGGAGTCCTCCAAAGGATGATGTGATGAGAGGTCCGTGAACTCGACTTTACTCCTTGTAACTTTGTACCTACGTGTTGAAACAAACGCATTAAGCCGGTGAAAGCTTAGTAAGCTCTACAAAAGTAATGTAAAATCATGTAAATACTCTTACTTATAAGCTTTTACTTTTACCCACTTGTATCATATAACTTACCACCATGGCACAATTCATACTTTGATTCACCTTTTTCTCATTTTAGCCCATTGTAAACTTTCATAGAACCCATCGGATAAACAAAATTAACAAAAAGTACCAAAGTACTTACTAGAAGTACCAAAATACTTAACAGAATTACATAACTGCCGGGGACACAGAAGCACACACAGTGTTGAACAGTAAGCACACACAGTGTTGAACAGAAGCACACATAGTGCTGAACAACAGCACACACAGTTCTAATTCGTCTACATGGGCATAATCTCATTTAACATTATTATCCACAGCTTATACATCACATTTACATTTCTCTTCACATATACATAATCATGTATTTCTCACCTTTATTTTCTCAAATAAATCCACAATTTCACCAATTAATTACACAATCAATTAACCTCATAATATTTCACACATATTTTTTTCTCACATATTCATCATCACATATCTCTTACTTTTATTTTCACATTAATTTTCAAAGCTGTCCACTTGTGTCACAATCACTAAATTATTTATATCTTGAGCTAAAGAATTTGAAATTAATATCCGCTTGATGTTTATGAAATTAGACTCAAATATTTTTTTACCATAAAAATTTCAGAATTTTTACTTTAGCCAATTTGTACAGTAAATTCTTTCAATTTACCCTTCTCTGCAGCTTGACATTTTCGACCTTTCTTCACTAAAAATTATCTATCTTTTAGTACAGAGATCAAATGATGTTCCTGTCTATTTATTTTGAAAACAGACTCATTAAGGATTCAGTCATATAAATTTCAGTCTCTAATAATTTTTCTATATTTTTCTATGATTTTTCAAAGTCAAAACAGAGGAACTCGAACCTACTCTGACCTTGTTACACAAAAAGTAGTATATCTCGAAATATACAATTCTTTTTATTTCACTGTTTTTTCCATATGAAACTACACTCAATAAGCTTTAATTGCATATATAATTAGACCCTTAACTCATTATATACAATTTTTGGTGAATTTTCGAATTTAATCCTCTGTTCTGTCCAAACTGTTTTACTCAATCACACATTAATCCCTTTATTTTATCATTGTAAACATTCAAACTATGTACCTATATAACAATTTTTATGCTAATAATTCATATACCATTAGAGAAAGTAAACTATAAATCAAAACTTTTGTAGTACTTACAACAAAAAGGCTGAATTTCCTCTCTTTTTACCCCTTGCTCTATTCTTTTCCTTTGTCTTCAATTTGGTCCATTTTGCTTCGTCTCTTTCTCTTCAATTTCACATAGACACATGTAAACTTATAAGCTATAATTCAATGATTTTTATGCTAATGTGCAGAAAAATACATGTATATCATGAAAATTGAGTCATCTCTTACCTTAGCTCTTGAAATCACAACATTCTAATGTAGTCCCTATGCTCTCTAACACCTCAAAATGAATTCTATAAGAAGTTTGAGGTGTCTACTAACCTCCTTCTATACTTTTCTTTCAGAAATTTCAAAGAAAATAGGAGATTTTGAAGCTTGGAGGGCTTAACAATGATGAAAGGACCTAATTAAAATAAAATCAAAAGTTGGATGGAAGAGAGAATGGCATGGACGGTTGGACTATGAAAAGGGCTGATATTTTTGCCTTTTAATTGATTTTTTTAACCTTTCTCAAATTCTCTAGAAATCTCACTCAAAATATCTCACTCAATAAAAATGGTAAAATTGCACTTTTAGTCCCTAGACCTTCCAACTTTACACTTTGCCTCCAAAAATATCTTCCACCAAATTACTCTTTTGCCCCTCCTCAAACAATCTAATTCTCATGATGACTCATAATTCAATTTGAATAAATTGCTTTTTAGTCCTTTCTACTTTTGTCACAATTACTAATTAATCCTTAATTTTCTAATTTTTTTTTTAATTTTAGCTACATAGTCTAATTCTCAATTCTACTCTATTACTGTTCTAACTCCGGTTCAAAAACGCGGATGTTACACTAACGAAAATCCTACGTGACAATTCAAATAGATTTTAAATGTCAAATTGGATGTCCAATAAAGATGAGAATAAATTTTTAATTAATTAAATATTTTAAATTAATTACAATTAAAAAGAAAAATTCAATTAGACATCCAATTTGATATTTAAAATCTATTTGGACTGTCACATGGGATTGCAGTTAGAGAGTTAACTGAACTTAACGGTGAAAGTGATCACTTCGTAACAAAACGATAATATAAGTGACTAAAACATAATATTTCAAATATAAATGATTAAAATGTAATCTAAAACAAATAAAAGTGAATATTTTTATATAATGCTTATGTAACATATTCTTTTTATTTCATAAACCAGTTTGAGTTGATTTTGGATTTGCCTTTTTTAGTTAGTCTTCCATTCCACAGTAACTTATGCGAGCGTTTCAAAGCTCAAGCTTTGACAATCACACCCTTGTAATTTACTGATTTGAATCCATGGGTTTGAAAATTTAACATCCATCATTTCCGATCTTTTGAAAGTTATTGAGAAGAGGATTAGATGCCAAATTTATGGAAAATGAAATTTCATTGAATTCGGACTTCCATTCAACCAAAGAATTTGAAGTTAATTCTGTACTCAACGTCAACCTGAAGTGCTTAAAATACTCGCAACGTCAACTTTGCCAGAAAAAATGAGTCAATTCTTCTTCGCCCCATACGGTTCTTACTTTCCCTTTAAATAAACATAAACTATCCCGAATTTCACTAATTTCAATTACTTCTCTCAATTTCCCCTAACTCTTCTTCTTTGATTCGTTGTTTACTATTGATTCAGCTGAATGCATCACCAATCCATAGCCTTTAAACCCCTCCAATTCCCTTTCCCGCCCCGCCTTCACCCTCCTAACGCTATCCCTTCTCGCCGCCTGTTTCCCCTCCATCTAAACACCACCGCTTATTCTCCCTGCTCTGCTTCCAGCTGCCGGAGTTTCCATATCCCTCTTCCTACTCACCCTCCTCGCTCCCTCCCTTCCTCCAACTCCGCTAAAAACGCCGCCCTCAAAACTGTCGATGTCGCCACTCTCGGCAATCTCTGTGTTGATATTGTTCTCAATGTTCCCAAATTACCCCCGTCTTCTAAAGACGCTCGCAAAGCCATCATGGAGCAGTTATCCTCTTCTCCTCCCGACAAGGTAAAACAAAAATACTCTTTTCAAACGGGGGTTTACAAATTCATGGGTTTTATGGAAAAATCACTAATTTTTGTCTGTATGTTTTTTCTTTTTGGGTTATAGCAATATTGGGAAGCTGGTGGAAACTGTAATGTAGCTATAGCGGCTGCAAGGCTGGGACTCAATTGTATTACAATAGGTTATGTTGGTAATGAAATTTATGGGAAGTTTCTTCTAGATGTGCTTCGTGATGAAGGAATTGGTATGGTGAGAATGAATGAAGAAGCTGATGTTGTTAACAGTCCTAGTGCTTCTCATCGAACTCTCTTATGCTGGGTGCTTGTTGATCCTTTACAAAAGCATGGTTTTTGCAGGTAAAAACTCAAAACATGTCTTTTCTCTGTTCGTCAATAAAGGGTCGCCAATTTTGTTAGAGAAAATGGTTGCTAAACGTTTTATCTGTTCCTGTTTATTGTTTCATTAGTCCAGCTGATTTTTTTGAGGAGCCTGCTTTTAGCTGGATGAGTACACTTTCTGAAGAAGTAAAGAGGGGGATTAAGCGATCGAGAATCCTGTTTTGTAATGGTTATGATTTTGATGAGCTTTGCCCTGGTTTGATAATGTCAGCTGTTGACTATGCAATTGAAGCTGGTACATCAGTGTTTTTCGATCCAGGGCCACGTGGGAAGAGTCTTTTACGTGGAACCATGGAAGAACAGAAGGCACTTAGGCATTTCTTGAGGATGAGTGATGTCCTCCTCCTAACATCTGATGAGGTTTGTGGCACTTCTTTTCACTGAATCAATGGACATTTTTAATCTGATGATCTTTGAGGATGAGTTATGTGTAGTGTATTGCCAACATTGTCTCCCTGAAAATGCACAAAGTTTTTTGGATTATTGAGCATTCGTGCTCCTCACCCTTCATAGTAATAAATATGCCTGCTACTATGGAATTTCGAATTTTGAATTCCTGTAGGAACCATTTGGCCTTCTATAGTATTTGATGTGAATTGTATCTTCCTATCTCCTAGCTTTATTGGCTGTTTACCTAATTAGTTGGATTTGCATTAATGATTTTTCAGGCTGAATCATTGACTGGCATAGCAAACCCGATATTAGCAGGACAGGAGTTGCTGAGGACAGGAGTCCGCACTAAATGGGTGGTTGTGAAGACGGGCCCTAGGGGTTCAATTCTGATAACCACATCAAATATTACATGTGCATCTGCATTTAAGGTGAGTTATAGGCTTAGCTTCAATGTATATCCAAAAGTATAAAAGGTTAGTCATTGCGTCAATGTTAATTTGTGGCAATTCCTTGAATATCTTTTCAATTTGCTTTAAGCTAAGGTTGTATTTTTTCTGTTTCTTGAAAATGTGCTTTTGTAACCCATTGATTCTGTAAGATATGATTTACAAAAATTTTAGGGACATACAAAACATCTATATGTTTCTCTTAACAATTTTGACCAAGCACCTTTAACGCATCTATTTGTCCCTCAGATATGACATCTATTGTCTGAAAGTTTTCCATTACTATATATTAAGTTATATCTGACCATTCTTTCGAAATTGATTATTCTAACTTCTCTCAATTATTTCAAATATTTCATCAGGTGAAAGTCATGGACACCGTCGGCTGCGGAGATAGTTTTGTTGCAGCTATCGCATTCGGTTTTATACACAATATTCCCTTGGTTACAACATTGGCATTCGCAAATGCCGTGGGGGCTGCTACTGCCATGGGTTGTGGTGCCGGTAGGAATGTAGCAGCACTGAAGCAAGTAGTAGCACTCATGGAAGCACCCGACCTCAACGAGGATGATGAGTTTTGGAATGAGCTACTGGGTGAACATTTGGACTCCCAAGAGGTTACTTTTCTGTCGAAAATTATTTTAAATGGAAGCAACGGCAGGATGAATCGTGTTACATTTCAAAAGGCAGTTTCTGAATTGCTGCCTAAGCTTAAATCAAGTCAAACTAGAGGGCACACTGTCATGTTGATGGATTGGAACAGGTATTAGACACTCAAGAATGGTTTAAAGAATATGTATGGTAATACTCGATAACAAGTACTATTGGGATCAGATTGGAATGGTTACTAGAAGATCTTCAAGTGAGTTCATTAACACATTTTTGGCGACACAGTAATACCTTGATACATAGCTGTGTAAAAATAGATTGCTTCGAAAACAGCCAACAGGTACCAGTTTGTCTCGTGTTCATTTTTGTGAATGTGGTGCAACTTTGACCAAATCTATGAAAGAAAAGGATTTTGCAGTATTAAATCTGAATATTCCGGTCGATATGATGTATCACTAATAGTTTTTCTTAACTATAAATCAGAAAAGAATATATATATTAGAATTGAGATGTAGTAAAAGTCCTAGAAAAAATTCACAATTTTATCCTAAAATTCAATAAACCAATAAAGGAATGACGAGTTGAGGAACAATTGAGTCAAACGTAATCAAGTGCAGATTGGGACTACATAACTTCCGATCCTAAAGTAATCTGGTACTACCTCAATAACCATAATCAGTGACATGACCATTGGCATCAGAAGACGCATAAAGAGGAGCATGTACCGGCTGAGGACTGTACTCCTCACTGATTGATCCGCCTGGCAGACTCTGCATCCCACTTGCAGCTTCGGAAATAAAGTTCTGTATCATTCAAGAAAAGCGAGATACATAAGAAGCATCATAGAATATTGGTTATTACAACTGAATGTTTAAAGGGCTTAAATAGGGAAAAGGGGAAAATAATTCATGGTGTTTTGATACTCATCAAAACTGAATGTTCTGATAGGTTGAATAAAAGATATTTCAAAGTCCACTGTTAATATGCTAGGGAAACTTGGGAAGAAATTCAACATAATATTAGAGCTTGTCAAACCATATTACCTGTATCAACTGCTCCGCCACCTGTACTTCAGAGGCAGATCCAGAAATTTCAATAGTCATCTCCCCAGGCACATCTTTTGTCTCTTGTATAGCTATAGCAGCTCCACTGGCACGGCGCATATAGCTGATATTCACACCTGATGTCCCAATTACAGCATTTGCATATGACAAAGGAATTTGCATGCGTTGTATGATCTATCCAGTATGCATAATAAGCACTAGTCAGCAATTCATTCTTCAACTTGGATCATTTGACTACTAAATGAAGCAAATAAATAAAAGGAAATACAGGCAATATAAATAACAACTATTAATGTGGAGAGAAAAGCAGCAAAGATCAAGGATTCACAAATCAGCAGCATCTATTAAACAACACTGAAAACAAAGAGGTTAAGGGTCAATGAGTACAGGTTTGGCTGAATGCTAACATGTGAATTACTGCCTAATGATACTCAGCAGTTCAGCCAAAGTAGTGAAGCAGCATTAACAAGTTAATCAGCTAATATTTAACAGATTGATACATCCACAGCAGAGAGGAACTGGTGCAAACTTCAATCCCAGCCATTTTCAAGGGGCATCAAAGGACCCTAGTTGTGTCTAAGCATTTGTACCTTAATATCCTTCCAAATATTGCATTCAAAACAATATTGTTTTATTTTCTAGCACCTGTTTTAGCCCAACAACTGGTGCAAGTTTACCGCAACTCAAGGAAAACAAAATGAAAGATGATTAGACATGAAGACTACACCTTTGTCACCACTGACTGTTTTCCCTGCACATTTGATGCATGACCTCCCATAGAAGCCTGATTCCCATATAGTGGTGGGCCATAATAGGAATTCTTGTCATGCAAAGGTAGTTCATGAGGTTCATAACAATCGTCAAACTGAGATTCAGGATACATATATTTTGGCTTAGAACCAACAAGGGCTTCACTATCAGCAATCGGAAAACCATGCAGATGGTGCTGGGATTGAGGCACGACCATATTCTGATTGGCACTCACATTCTGCATCTGACAAGAAGCAGAACTTTAATCAATAATACACACTGTTTATAGTGTACGATTTAATTTCTATGAACCATACACCTATATATAATAAGTTGAATAACAACTACTCTGAGTAGATTGTTAAGAACTCGCATGTAATGATATATCTCCGAGCAAAATGAAAAGCAAAATGGACAAACTGAGTTCAACCACAGCCAAATTTAGGAAAGCTCACAAAAGCACCAATATCTGCAAGGAAGGCTGACTTGCCCAAGCTGGCTTACCATCATAGTTTTCTGAGAGATTTGTAATGACTAATTTGGGCAATGCTAAAGACCATACCAACTATTCGGGCCAAAGTATTGCTAACCCTTCATGAGAATAACCTACAGGCCCTAGTTCTGGTAACATGGTGTAATGCTAAACAAAAAGCCCTTGACAATGAGCTTTTACAGACAAAGGGTAATATTTGACAATAGAACCTTCAGACCAAATAGGTGCCAGGAACCAATCAACTAAACCAGGATCGAAAAGGCTTACTTGCATTTCAAATACCCCAATAATGCTGCGGTGAACCAAGAACTTCCTGAGATGGCCTGCAATAAGTTCAATTGCAGCGTGTACACATGTGGGCCCACCCTCTATCTCAACAACACTATCATCTTTCAAAGAAAAAACTGGCAGGTGTTCTGTTGGAACAACAGCATAAGAGTAGCAATGTGGAAGCAGGTATATTAATAAAACAAAATACAGTTACTGAGCAGGACATCTCAGTATCTAACAGCCAAGCAATCAACATAATTTTCATAACTACCTCCTCCAAGAACTCGAATATTGCAATTAGAAGCATCTTGAATATACTTTATAGTGGATCCTTGTCTGCCAATCAAGCTTCCTGCCTGAGTATCTGCCACTAGAAGACGTGTGATAACTCTACCATTTGCACCTGCTGTAGTATGATCATAATCACCATCTAGTCCAAGAATACGTCTATGAATCCTCAATAAGCCATCCATAGATGGAGGAATAGGGGCATCTGGTTCTTCTTTGGCAGAAACCATGACCTTATGCAAACAAAAAGATTTAATCATTAAGTAACTAATTTCACACTCATCCACTAAGTAGGGATAATCCCTGGAATTTTAAGTTAGAAAACATAGAGGACTATATATTAGCAATCTTGATTAGCCTTCAAAGGAAGGCAAACAAAATTCATTTAATAACATTGAGATCTTTAAAATCAAAATAAGGTCTCTTCAAATAAAAATATATGGCAATGGGAACAACTGCACAAATTCCTTTTTTTTTTAATGCTACTAGTTATTGGAATCTGATTCGATAAAGAAGATGCCATTCGTTTGATGAGAAATAAAAAGGAATATCAAAAATTCGAGTGGCTGAACAAGCAACTGATATGCATACAGCCCTATCATTCAACTCAATAGAAAAAGAATCAAGAACTGTATGTCTTAACAATGGAAAGAAAGAAACCATCAAAGAAAAAAAATGAAAAAGAATGATCCCAAAATTATAGATTTCATCAAATAATAAATCTCAAACCCACTAAATGTAGAATGTAATCAATAATGAAAGCCACATGCAAACAAACACGATTCAAAGAATTATAACAAGCATTTCATCATCATCATCATCATCATATATATAAGTTTCAAATTATCTTAGACATGTAAAATATATCTGACCCCATCAACAAGGTAGCTGATTCAGGTTTCCATGCGAATCCTTGTGCACAATTACCTATATCTATAGAACTTCATTCACAAAGTGATAAGGGCTGACACATTAATAACACCAGCCTTTAATTAACATGTTTGTAGATGTCAGTTTGTACGATTTAAAATAATAAAGCGAACAGCTTCGACAATTTGAGGGTTTTTTTTTTTTTACTGGAGAGAGATCAATTGTTCAAGTTGTGAAGTTACCAGATAAAGTGCAATCTTCTTGGCAACAAAGCATTTTTTTTTGTTAAAACAAAAGAGCTTTTCAGCACTTGTAAGGTTCAACCGGCAATCTTGAGTGTTTAACTTCTAGTTTGAAACCACTTTAGTCATTGGTTTGGTGCCTAAGATTTGCAAACATTCATTTCATTTATACTAACATGCTTTTATATTTCATGTTTTCATTTTTGTTTTAAGTAGACATTACTTGGACATTATTCTTAATAACTTTTTCTTATCCACATTACTTAAGGTTCTAACACTTGTTTTAAGAACTTGTGTTTAGTTCGTCTCTCTCTGTCATGTCCAATCTAACACTGTTGTCTGTTGAAACCACTGATGATAATTTCTTTCCAAAACATTACAACATAAAACATTAACTGGGATTACTTAGTGTTGTAGTTTAAACATTATACTATTAGTATTCGAATTCAAATAGCTTAAAAAGAATTAACAGTTATGAGCTACTGGATAAACATTGACCTCATTGCATTGCATCCCTAATACTGAAAACAAGAGGAAAAAAGAGACTTTAGAAACAACAGGCAGTAAAACAAGTGAAGGAAACAAACAGAAGCCATATCATAACGTAGCATTAAACATTGTGGATGGAAGTTTGAAGAAGTGAAAGAATTTTGATGAGAAGGACTTACAGCTCTTTCAGAGGTAGTAGGAGGTCCATCAAGAATCTTAATCCGGGCCCTTGATTCGTCGGAGATTTTCCTGATGAACTCTCCTTTAGGGCCGATGATAGTACCCACCTTCTGGGCGGGAACCAACATTCTAAAAACGTTCTCACCAGGCCATCCAGGCCACTTCTTTTCTCCATCTCCTCCTGCACCCTGCAATTCTGTCTCTTCGGGTTGAAAAGGAACCGCCAAATCTTCCGGCGTTTCACTTGCATTACGATATTCATAACTTTCTCCTGCCATTTCTCACTTTCTTGTTCTTTTTCTTTTATGGGTTAAACTGACAAGCAAGCAAAACATAATTAATTAATATAAAGATCCAAAAAGGAAACTTAATCAATGTAATTAATATTGACAGAAATACATTAGATTTAAACGCGAGAGAGAACGTCGGGCTGTCTTTTTTGAGGCCATGTAAGCCCAACAGCACCAATTTAAGATGGCCCGCTTTTTATTTAAAAAATAAAACTGATCCGAAACAATTTCTGATAAACTTATCCCAATTTTTTATTTAATTTCATTTCGGTGGTCAAACTACATAAATATAAATATTTTAAATTTTCAAAAATTTAATTTTTAAATAAAATTTTATAAAATACTAAAATATATAAATATAAATTTTAAATTTCAAAATAATATATAAAAGTTGAAAATATTATCAAAAGAAAAAATATTTTAAAAAATTAAAAAAATATATATATAAAAATTGAAGTTTAAGAATGGTTAAAAAGATCACGTTGGTCGAAAGCTAAGAACACCTTTTATTGTTTATCCCAAAGCACAAGTATGAATTTGATAAAGAGTTTATTGTTATAAATAATACGACTGCTTGAGTTTAAAAAAAAATCGTTAAGCAACAAAAACAATTTTTTAAACTGAATTTTTTCAACGTATCAGAGGTTCGTATGAGATATATTTTAATTTATACATAAAATTAATTATGGATTACATACCATATTTTTATACTATCAAAATTAATTATATTTTAAATTTTATAATTTGGTATTGTTGGGATTTTGTGCCTTTATTTATGCTTGTAATTTTTCGAAGAGATTGATTAATAATAAAATTTCATAGTAAATTAATATATTTTGTATAATTAATATATTCACTGGTTTTTGTACAAATAGAAAATGAACAATACAAATATTAGCTCGTTGATTACTTAAGGTTTAACTAATATTAAGTTGCGTAATAGGAATGGATTATGTTATAGAAATACAACTTACATCAATAGGTAAACTAAAATCCATAGTCCAATGAATCAAAATAGAGCAATTGATTCAAAGGACTATTATGTTGTCTATCAAATCCATTTGAAAAGATACATTATCTTGGGTTTCGAAGCAAATGACTCCTAAAAAAATGAGATATACATGTGATTGTTTGGATTAACAATGCATCATACAGTATCTAAAGTTGAATTTGTTCACTTATGACATTCATAGTGTGGTTTACCACACTCCTAAATAAATGACTAACTATGCATATGTAACCCATATACTTTAATTTATTGAAAGCATGTGCTCAGTAGGTATTAGAGCTGAAAGCTAATATGTTGGGTATATGAAGTATGTATGGCATGACTTCACTTATGATAGTGAAAATCATAGCTCGATTAAAGAGAAAATAGTATCCCTTTACTACCATTGCATGAATTATGAAAAAAGAATGTGACCACGAATCAATCGTCAAGGACGGGAGACTGTTATTACTATTTTTTAGTAATAATATTTTTCATCGTAAAAGATGCAATGGTGACTCTAAGATAAAATAAGATCATATTAGGTAAATGAGTTTAACTCGAAGATGTTAATGATATCATGTAGGGTAAGACATTAATGACAAAATCATTGGATAAAGCATAAATTTAAGTTTATTTTGTAATGGTGTATACTGGGGAGTTCAATTATAGTATTTTTAGTGGATTGGTTACATGACTAAATAATATTGTAATTAATAGACGAATAGTTGAAATTTAATTATAAATTATTTAAACCATAATTATATATGTCTAATCGATTTTTTCATTAGCTCAACACATCCTTATATGGATTACAAAAAAAAAATATTCAATAATATGAATGAATGATAATGATAAAAGAAAAATAGATTTCATGTATATGGAGTAAATGCATTTCTTGAAAGGAACAAAAAATTACTGAAAAATTAATTTAATTTTTTGTAATTAAATAATTGACTTCCGAGTGAAAACTAAATATGAAATTTCGTTTTCCTACAAAAACCATTTTCCTAAACAATTTTTTCAATAAATATTTAATGGGTTAATTTATTAAGTTGCACATTTTAAAATTAATTTTTTTATAAATATGTTAACTTATTAATTAGTTTTCAACGTATATATTTTTAGAGGTTGAATTTTTTATTATGAAAAAATTAGCATAAATGATTGAGCATATTAATAATATTTATAATTTTAAAAAGATATAAATTAATAGTATGTGGTCTTTTTTGTTTAGTAGTATATGGTCTTTAACATAATATTAAATTATTAATATTTTATAATCAATTAATAACAAGGAGGTAAACATTTCATAATATTGTAGTAAATAATTTATAATACACGAGTGAAAAAATATTATAGATAAAATAATAGTAAATGGTATTGAATATAAAACTAAATACTTGATGATAGAATATAATAATAAAATTTATAATTATAATTGTAAAAATTTAAATAACTCATTAATTAAGTAAAATATATATATATTTTTATAAATATCAATCTTTTTAGTACCTAATTGAAATTTTTTTTTAAGTTAATACGTAATTGAAAATACATCAATTTTAATTAATAAAGTATTATAATATTCACATTTTAAATAATTCACCTACAATTAAAGTTAAAACTATTAAAATAGATAAATATTATATATTTATTTTCTATTGATATTAAGATCTGAATTTTATGCTAATTGGATTTAAATCTAAATGTTTATATTAATATAATATAATAAAAAATTAGTTTAATTTATTAATTATATTTTAATAAAATTATTGAATTAAATTAACTTATTGTAAATTGGTAATATTACGTGCGTAACACATAATAATAAGACTAGTGTGTATAGTTATATATATATATATATACACAGAAAACATGTAAAATTGGATGAATACCACCTATTTTGTTATTTATTACTTAAATCATCTTTGAGTTTAGTCTATTAAGGAGCATTAGATGATCAAATTTAAGTGCTGAAATTATGATCCGTCGGCTAAATTGGAAGCTTAATCAACTAAGTTTTATACGGACATTAAGCTTAATCTCACTTGGTATAATTAACGAGTAAATGCTAGGTAGCTAATAGCAACGTAGCAGCAGTTGCCGATATCAAAATTACAAGCATTTGTCCCCTATTTCTCGGATAGAAGCTGGTAGGATGAGGACGAAAACATAGCCAAGTTTTGTTTCATTAATGCTTCTCTGTATAGCGTTTCCCACCACCAGACAAACTCTATTAGATGCAAATCTTTTCGTATCAATCTCTTGATATCTTTTTTATTGTAAATTTATTTGATATCACTTCTTAAAGACGAGCCAAATTTCGAGTTTGATATGCCATACTCTCGAATACTTTGTTTCTGTTTGTTATGATACTTATTATTACCAACTCACAACTCGAGTAGGTCTAAATGGATTTGAGTCGGATTCTGCATGGTTCACATGACCGAGCTCATATACTAAGCTCACAAGTCGAGTTCGCGTATCGAGCTCGCATGAGGCTAGGTGTTCGCAGGAGAGGCACTTACACTCTCTTATGAGGTCACACATATGACCGTGCATGTGACCGCATAAACAAGTATTAAGTTTAGGATAAGATACGTGTTGGCATGTATGAAACCTGTCTAGGATCTCCCATCAATGAACTGTGGCAATATCATATAAATACACAACCTTACTATCTAAAGAGACAGAGAAAAACATTCACACGGTAAAATTTCATCCCTTATTTCGCTAATTGATCATCGAGCTAAGTTGATTGATCCTATGTAGATTTGACAAAAACTATATATCTTAATGGAAAAGAAAGGGACTGTATGCTAGTTTTTAACGGTGAAATGGAATCAGAAAAGGAAAACCTCATCTGGGAATTGACAGGTAGGGATGCTCTTATGGAAATCTTACTGATTATAAAGCTCAACTAGAAAATATATATAAATAGGAATATTTTAGTAGAACGTGCTTGAAATGTGGAAACAGAAAGTGATATATTACAAAAGCTCTGTGTTCAATCTACATTTCTGAGGAGATTCCCTTTGCTTTTGAGTTTAATTGATTGCTGATATAAACAGATCAATAAAAGAGAACTGCATACCAGTATTCAACAAAATGGGGTCCCAAAACAGACTCCAAAAACTTCCACCTACACACGCAAATCATAGTGCAAGTTTTTCTGCACAAATAGCAGATTTCTGGGCCAACTTATGTTGATGTTATATCATACGGTTGGAAGTTTGGACACTGACCGATGTCCACAGGAGCTTGAATGATTTTTTTTTTCCCCCCTTAGCTGTATCTCATAATGGTTTTAACTATTGGATTAGCTTTCTTATCTCATCCATCCCATCCTTTTGGTAGTTCACAATTCATTTTGATGCAACTTAAATCAAGCCTGTAACCAAGAAAATTTCATATATATACATGCTTTCTGCCAAAATGTTTTAAATCAATCGATTCGTTTATAAGGCCAATAGCATATCTTTTCGCAGACGACCGATTAATTAAAAACAGCAACAAACCGCCTTTGACAGTGATGCAAAATCTTCACAATGATTTGCGGTTCAAATCATTATCTTTTCGTGATCGAAGGAAAGACTTTGGGATGGTCTTATCGTTCCCTTGCCCTATTGGGATCAACAATTTCAAGTTTTAATATATTTAAGGTAGAGATTTCAGTAACGGGGTGCTGGTCAGATTTGGTAAGCTGTAGATTAGGAGACTGAAATTCACAGCTGCAAATGATTAAATTATCTTCCCTGCCCCCCTGACTGCAATATATGTCACCTACAGATTCACTGCCCAATTCTGTCCTTACCTTAGGGGAAGGGAGTAGAAGGGTTTGACAGTTCCTGTTGCCCCTCCTTTCCCTTATATAATCATTTACAACTTCTCTTTAATTTATCAAATATTTAGAGTAGCATTATTTAAGCTCTATGTAATCATATGTATATATATTGTAGTAATTGTTAAGTTTAAGTTTATATATATATATATATTTAAGTTTTAACGTGCCACATGGATCAATGATTGATGGACTTTTATTTAGATTTGTTATATTGAAGTGAGATAGATTTGTACCATACAATCTAATGTCTAAAAATAAAGTTTAGCAAAGCTCGATTCTATTACGAGTTTAGTGTCAGTTTTTCCGAACATCATGTCACATAAGGTGGAATTATGCAATCTCCTAGAGATATGTAGTGAAGAGAACATACCAACACCTATCAATTTGTCACTTCCCAAGTCTAATGTCGCTTCATCTACTCATCTCATACAAACGTTAACATTACTCTTAGTTGACAATCCACCATTAGGGGATTGCATAAATCAGTTAAAATCAACTTGATCAGTTAAGTCGATTTTGATTTAAACGGTGTTGTCGATTAAATCAATTGTAGAATCAATTAAGTTGGTTATATCAATCAACTATCGGCTATTGAAATTCATAATCGAATTGGTCAACTTAATATTTTTAATTATTTTAAATATATTTATACTTTCATTGTTTTAAAGATATAAGGTGGGCCGATATAATCTCTAGAAAATATACAAGTAAGAGCACATGGTAACATCCATCAGTCAATCACCTCCTCGAATCTAATATCACTCTGCTTAATCACCTCATATAGACTCCATCACTCCAACAATATTTCTAACTGCCACTCAATCATCTGTATTTATAGAGTACAATGTTTAATGATTAAAACTCGCGTTCAACCAACCTCCCTATAGATATCTCTCCAGCACCAAAGAGGCAAATAAAATAACTTAATTACCTGTAATACAAACACCCTGAAATAGTTCTCTCTCAATCTCCTTTTATATATATATATATATATTCTAAACTACGGCTCTCCTTATTACAAACGGTATAAACCACCAGCATAGGTTATCCCAACGTCTTGTATTAATAAGATTAATCAAATGTAAATATTCGATTAGAAATTAAATTGATAGAAATGAGTCATATTCTATATAGAAAGATCCCCTCCTTATAATTATTGGAATCATTTAAGTATTCAGCTAAGGAAAATCCACTGTTGGTATTTACAATAGGGTTGCCACTTTGTTTCTAACAGATTCGAGCTGTCGGTTGAAGACACATGGATTGATTTTTCTTTTTGCTTTATAAAAAGCAACCTTACTGCTTAATTCAAACAAGTTTTTTCTTCTTCTTTTTTCTTAGTCTAAATATTTAGGTTGGAATATATACACACAAAAATATTGACCGAAAAGCTAGTAGTTGACACTAGACTAATGCCGGTGCCAAAATCCTAACATAGAGGCTAAAACTGGGTGCTTTGAAGTTGACCACAAAATCATTAATAGAATAGCAACACTTACAAAACCAAGCTTTCAGATTATGTTGATAAAAACAAAGCAAAGCTTGATTTCATACCAAAATTTACAAATTCAAATTTTTTGAGACAGCTTTTAATGATCTGATAAAAAAGAAAATTAGGTGACGTTAATTTATTGGAGCGGAATATGTACGAAGTGGTTTAAGGGGCTCGTAGTAGTACTAAAATTATGAACCACCTGGATCCCTCTATGTGTGAAAAGAAGGGTTAGTGGGACTCGTGTCGTGATCACTACGTATATAAAGGACCCCATTGCGTAAAACTTGTGCATGGCAAAATCAAATGCACTAGTCCCATCTTCATCTCTCTCTTCCCTCCTATGTATCTCTGAAAAATTTTGCTGCTCCCTGCTTCGTTTGTTTGCTCTGTTCCTTTTTCTCTTGGGCGTCTATAACGTGAACTGTTGCGGGGAATGCTGACTGGTTCGAGACCATTCATTCATATGGACCTTAAATGTGTTTTGAATGATTTCGGACCAGGCTTCATTCCCCTCAACTTGGTTTAATAGTTATATATTTTCAGCTTCAGTTTCACTGTCCCCATGATCAAATATGAGCATACTATAACAGGTGAAAAGTACGGGTAGAATTCGTATCCTGATTTTCATGGTTTTTAATATGTTTTCATAAACAGCTATATATCTTAATGTGAACATCTGTTTGCTAAAAATTCAATCTTCGTCTATCTTTTTGGTTTGTTTATGTTAGTGGGATTTGGAGTGTTCTTTCTGGACCTTGCTTGCAGAGTCTTGCAGAGAATATTATTAAGTTACTAGAAGACCATAACTTTGTTTGCCATCACTTTTGCTTTATGTCTAAGATGGTGAAAGATTGAAAGTAAACTTTAAATTTGTCTCATATTTTTCCCTTCAGGATTCATCATAACTTTTTCTTTGTTACAAGGTGCCTATATTGATACCGGACGGGCAGACACATTAACTCTTGGTGGGTCAAATCCACATGGAAAAAAAAAACCCCATGTGAAGTTCATAATTCCGTGTGGGTCAGAACTCCCGGGGGTTGTCAATATGTTCGGCAGATATGTTTAGTTTTGAGTGTTGTCAAAAGGCAAAGGAAAATAGCAGAAGTTCGTCTTCATCTCCTTGAGCTGACTGAAGGGAACATGCAACACTTGCAGCTTGTGGAAGATGAAATGAAGATAATATCAAACGTTTGTTAGTGATTTTATTTTTTCGTAAGTTAGAAGAATTCTCATGCTGAAAGAAATAAGGTTGTAAAAATTGGAAGCAGAGTAGTTTCTTGGTAGGATTTTATAGGACTTCGGGAGGAGATTAAAAAGAAAAGGGAGGGGAGGGGAGCCACCATTGAGCCTTGTCTGCTTATGTGTTCACCATGTTGTGATAACTTTTTTCCATGCAACAAAGGAGGGGCTACTTCCCCTTAACGCCAAGACCTATAAAGTCATGCACTAATCTTTACGATAGTGAAAACCTCTCCTCTTTTTTTTTTTTTTCCTTCCTCATGTTAGATCATGTCTCAGCCTGCAACACTCACTTGAGCCAACTTTCAGATGGCAACATGCACAAACCTTTGACTTTGAAAGGGGTTAAGAGCAGCCATGAGGCATCATCCCCTCCAGTATCATGGCTACGTAAGGGCATGCCATCTAATGACTTGTAAATGATTTGTTTGCAAGCTATATAATAATTGTATTTAGCAGAAAAGCAGATGATTTTGTTAATGATAGATATAAGAGTTGTGAATGATTTGGGTCCAAACTTCAATGGAGAGAGAGTGGGAAATTTAGGAAGTTAGGTAAAGTAGGTGTTAAGACTCTAGATTCTTTTGAAGATTTTGTCGTCCCAGGTCGCTTTTTGTAGCCAAATTCCATCCAAATTTGTGACAATAGTTCAACCCCCGCCCCCCTTTTCCCATTTGTCGAGAAGACTATACGAACTACGATTACAAAACTCAGTCACTTATGTTTGACGACATTCATTTTAGTACAGAAATAGTTTCATTACAAGATAATTCCAAATTTACTGCATTATTCCTCAAAACTTTGTCCCCAAATTTCTGCATTTGCCTCTCCCTACATTGCCAGGGACTATTTTTTTCCTCCCCAAACTCAATATCATATATAGAAGGTCCTGAAATACACTCGGTTTGTATCTGCATCAAATATTTATAACAAAAACAAGACAGGCTTTCATTGTGTTGCTTCCTCGAAAAGTTATAGAAGCATTACCCAAAACCACAACTGATTGAGCGTTGACCACTCTTATCTGTTCCCAAAAAAAACAAGACAGGCTTTCATTGTGAGATGGATCATCTGTATCCGCAAAAAAAAAAAAAAGCCGAATACCGCTTTTGGCCCCTGAACTATAGTTAAATTTTCACTTTGGTACTTGAGTTACTTTTTTCTCAATTTGGCCCTTGCATTTTATTTCTGTTACCAGTTTTACCTTTGTACTTTAATTCTATAATCCCATTACTCCAACCCAAATTTCCATTCAAAAATTTCAACCTACCAATGACATGCTGCCACATGTAAAGAAAAAGTAACAAATTCAATTAAAATTTTAAAAATATGACAAAACTAAAAAAATAGTTAAACTTCCAAAAATATCATAAAAACTTTTTAAAAGCCCAAAAAAAAATCTTAAAACTAATAAAATTATTTAAAAAACTAAAAACTCATAATCTATTTTTGAAAATTATAAGTATGCAAAACTTCAATAATTTTTTTAAAAAAAATCATCACATATAAAAAAATTGTTTGCTTAGAATTTTATGCTTAATAGAAAATTTTTAAGAATTTTATCGTTCTTTAAAAACTCAAAATTCCTTTAAAATGTCAAAATTTTCATAAAAATGCAAAAATAAAATAAAATTTTGATTTTT